>VXBQ01005208.1:67683-263729 GCA_013400175.1 Phainopepla nitens
CCATATGTATGTGTACATATATCTCTCAAAAATGTAACAGGGTTCACACTGAAAAGTACAAGAGGGAAGCCTGTTCTGCCAGTGCCTGCTGGGGCTGCCTTGGTCTTGACTGCTGCAAAGCAATAACAGATGGTAGAACTGCATCCACTATGAGACTGAGTTTGACTTTGAAAAACATTTGCCATCCTCAAGCAATCCTAAATTAAATTTCTTTTACCATAGCTTGACTGCAGAATGAAATCAATGAATGTTTTTGAAAGTCAAAAACACAGCTCTTTTGCTCTAAAACCGAATGAAAGTTTTTTTAATTGTATGTGCAAATTCTTTGCGCCGAAGACATTAGCTGGCTTGCAACTTGTATCTGTAGATCAGTTTGAGTAAAGTGTATAGTCTGTATATATCTATAGTCTTTATTGGAACTGAATTTAGGGTGTAAAGTCAAACTGAGAGCACAGTGATACAAATAGGCATGGCAAAGCTGGAGCAGTCTTTGCTTGGAGATATTTTATCATTTAAGTAGATTGTCAAGGTCATTTACACTAGTAGATCTAGTCAGAAGATATTAAATCTTAAATGCATCCATGCCGTAAGCATGTCCCTGTCACCTTCCCTCACATCTCAGCATGAAACTCTTTCTTTTAAACTTTCTAAACTTCTACTTCAGACCTGGAAAGCTATTTGTAGCTGTAAATGCTGTTAATGAAATTGCTCTCAGATAAATATCACAAGCTTGGGTGCTGCCTACAGACAAATATTTCTTTGCATGGGATTTTACAAATACTAAAGTATTAAAAATGAGAAAATCTTAACAGCTCCATCTCCCAAAATATTTTCTCATTAGTGTTTGTACTTTTCATTCACCTCTAACATTTTCTTTGGTTTGGACATTTAAAAATTCTTTACTGAAAATGCCACAAAACCAGAGAAACCAAGAAAGCCTGAATAATTTAAATCCAAAATGAGCACATATAACATTGTTTAAACAAATCAAACCACAGGATATAAACATAAATCGTGAAGTAATCTCCACAGTTCAGGATGGCTACCAGCTCCGGGTATAAGATAGCATTAGACTGTAACTATTTCTCTGCTGTAATTATAACAGAAATATATTTAATATTAAACATCATATTTTACAATGTCTCTGGGTGTCAAAGAATTTTCCAAAACCTGTGCTAGATTCAGCTTCAAGTTAAGAATAATTTGAATGCTTTTTCTCCCTCATCAGAAACTATTATTTTGTCTTGTACCCTCATGGTCATATTGCAGCTGAGCACTGGCTCAACAAACATAGCAGCTTCAGATTAAAGGCATCTACACACTCTCCATGAAGGGATGCTGATGGCTAATACATGGCTACCTGTTATGGTGTTCATTCTCAGAGCTCCTTTGACCAAAATACGGGCAAAACGCAGATTAAACAGAAACATGTGAATTAGGATGGCGGTATTCCGAAAACTGGAGTCAGATGAATTATACATTGAGCTTTGCCACATGATCTTGCGCTCCTTTATCAAGAAGAGGTTATCAGCAAGAAGGGGTTTATATCACTCTGTGCTCGCTGTGAGGCTGGTATAGTCTCAGCTTTACTCTGCTCATGCACTGACTAAACCTAGTGAGGAAAGTGGTTGGTGATGTACTGTCTGATCTGCTGGGGCAATGAGTCATGGCTGAGTTGTGTTCTCAGATAGTCCCAGACGCAAACCTGTGAAACTTTGGGCAAAGCACTGGGTGTGGGGACCTCTGAAGGAACCACATCATTCACTCCCACAGAAGCACCTCCATTCCTAGGAGAGTGGCGGGGCAGTGGTGAGACAGACATGCAGGGCTCCATTTTCTTCAATGGGCAAGACTTTCAGTGAGAACAGGGCAGTGCTAACAGCAGCTATCAGCTAAAGACTGACCAATAGCTCTAATCAGAATTCTAGCTGCAGACTCCTCAGAGCAGCTGAGGTTTAAAAAAAATGAATAAAAGAAGAAAACATACAGGACTGGAGAAGAAAACCAGCCCCCAGCTGGCAGGATGATGACAACTGCTACAAAAAGAAGTACATTCATTTCTTCCTCCAAGAAGAAGAAACAGAGAAAGCATTTGAGTTGCCAATACGCAAAACACCTGTTGCAAAGGACTGAAGAGAAATCTTTGTTCAAGTTGTATTTGTATTGCTTCAAGTTGCTTGCATTTTTTAAAAGATCAAATTCCAGAACTGTGTAATCAAAATGCATTCTTTGCAAGTGTAATTAATAAAGTAATTTAGGTACCCAGCTTCTGTGACCTCATACTTAAGAGTAACAGCTTATTAAGTAATTACATGCCTATCTGGTTTTTCCAGTGCAGCAGAATACATTTGGAAGTTTACAGGCGTGCTTGGTGCAGAGGAATGAAACCACAAGCAGAGCCAAGGAGAGAATGACAATCCTGACACTGTCAGTGGGGCCCTGGAGTGATTGCCATTATACATCCATTACAGAGACAACAATGCTTTTCATTTGCTGGAAATGTAAAGGCCAGTGCCATCTTCACCCCTTTCTGCCAACTTCTGCTAACATCTGGACTGCACTGGGCTACAATAGGTGCTGTTGACATCCAGATTATTCGCACACTCTGGACATGAAGCCAAGACTTCAGTGGAACTATTACTACTGTCAGCTATATGTCTAGGTAGAAAGCAGTCTGTATCTCATCCTGAAGAGATGTCTTTTGAAAAATATGAACTTGAGGCATGGAGAATTTCACTCATTCTGAAAAAGGCAAGTTTTTGCTCACAGTGGATTGAAGAGTTGCTATGGAATGAGAAATTTATCTGCCTGCTCAGAGATACAAAGAACTTACTTGCAAAATTTTACTTGATAATAATAAAATATTATTTTTAATAATAAAAAGATTAAAAAATTTTAAAAACACAGCAGAATTATTCATTATGTTTCCAGGTCAAGGAGTATATTCACATCCATTTTATGGAAAATGTTCACAATTCTGAATTACCAGCTTTTATTTCAGCTCTATCAGCAAGTATGTGAAGTAAGAGAGTAAGTACCAAGAACATAGTGAAACTCTCTTGAAGGAATAAGAAAATAAAGCAGAAGAATATTGAACATGGTTCTCTGATTCACTGCTATTCACAATGGCAGCACAATGACCCCTGAAAGTAGTATCTGGCAGCTTCTTGTGCTTATTTTGTGCGTGTTTCATTGAGAACTTGAATACAGAGCAAAAAGAAGTTGGATATTTTGTATCCTTAAAGCCTGATTCCTGAACATTTGATCTAGGAAGAGACATGAGGTGTTGAGGCATCAAGCAAAGGATTAATAAGCTGAATGAAGACCTTGATTAAGACATTGATTCCCACTCTATCATCACTTCCTCTTGTTGTTGGTCTCATAATTATGGTCCAAACTGATTAGTAACATTTGCTTATTGCTTTGAGAATGCCAAATATTAAGTGTTACTACCTGCCAGACCCCTCATCCCTGACATACATCAGACAGACTTGCCTCTCCCTGCTGTTTAAGGGCAGAGCATTCTTACCTCATCACCTAAGGTAATAAAGGAGCCCACAGAAATGCTGGAATAATTACAGTACTTTGCACTTTCATACCATCCTCCCACTGGGAATTTCCAGTGCTTCATAAGCATTAGCCAAAACTCATTAAGTTCTCCTAAAGTGTGATCATTCATTCCTTCAGTTTAGAGGGACAGGCATATGCCGATGAAGAGGGTTGAACAAAATTACAGAGCAAATCAATGACAGCTCCAGTAATAGATCCCAGACACCCAGATCCCACATCCCATGGGCTAGATACTGGGCTGGCTGTAGCATGCAGGCTGTTACCAGAACAGCCCTACGTGAGGTCCCACACACCCCAGCAATATTCTTGTCTGCCAGTCAGTAACATCTTTTGAGAGAAGAAAATAAGGAAAGATTGTATTTTCTGGTTTGTTTCTATGAATCATGCACAGCCCACCACATGAAAGGCACATCAGTCATGGATATCCAGTTCCCACGTGGATAGGGCCCCCTACCCCATTTAAGTGATAACATGAGATGAATAAAACATTACCTTCCTCTCCAGCAGCAGAGTTTCCAACGGTCTCCCTTTCCCTATCAGTCTGGTTGGAAACAGCACTTCCACTTTTTGTCCTTCGAAGAACACTGAATGCCTTGTTTATCTTTTTAAAAGATCTGCTTCTTATAGTGGAACGTTCAAAGTGTCGAGCTGCAACAGCAGGAAAAAAACAAATCAATGCAGTTCAGCAGTTCTGGTCTAGAACCTCAGCATTTCTGCAGCCCTCAGTTTATGATGGGATATAACTTAAATATCAAGGCTGCCTATACTTCACCTTTGCCCTTGAGTCCTACTGCACCCACCAGCAGTAGTAGCAGCAGTCATAGTAGTACCAGCTACTTCAAGGCTGCGCCCACCTGAATCTGAGTACAATCACCCTACCTCAGTCCCACACCCTCGAATTGCCACCTTCCTGTCTGTTTTGCCAACCACATGAAGAAATCTCTTGTGAGTGTGATAGCCTTGGAAAGAATCCATCAAGACAGAATCAGCAGCAATTCTCTGAAAAATACATGTAAAAGGAAGAAGCACTGCCCTTCCCAAGCTATACACATTTGACCAAAAAAAACTGGAAGTTATTAAAAACTCTTCCTGAAAAAAATCCCCACTACTACTACTACTGCCTCAAAACCTTGTAATTCTTCTAAAGCCACTGATGATTGCCAAATATTTCACATAAAAAAATGCAAATATTATCAGGTAGGAGGGATCAAAAAATCACATATTCTGACTCACGTATGGGAATAAAAATAAAAGTCATAATACTTGCAAAACATGTCACTCCATCCTGCTAAACATATCTTCATGGTTGTTGCTCTTTTGTCTGTTCCAGCTCTGCATGCTAGCCAAATACTGTAATCTAATAATACAACATTCCCTCAAACCAGACTGTGGCCTCTACACTCAATAAAACTGACAGAATTTATTGAGATTCTGAGTGCTCTCTTCTTGCACCCTTCCTTTCCTCACCTCTCCAAACCCTGGCACAACAAAAGGATAATGCTTCTTGTTTCCTAGTCTTTCTTCATCCCTTCATCCATTTTCCCAACATGCAACTGACGGCACACAAGGTGGGCTTTCCATTTTAGCTTCAGAATCCTCAAACACATGCTTTGAACTCACCATTAACTCTTCTGACTCTGGATTTGGCCAGGCCATGTTTTTCAAACATAACACTCAGCAGAGACAGGTGCAATGTCACAAGGTGAAAGATCAAGGCAAAGTTTCCTGATGCAGCTTGTCCCTGACTGTTGTTATTTCAGCAGGACCACCTCCTCCAAACTTCACTTTCCCAAGAAGCTGGCAGATGTTCCCCAAGCTCCTAAGGCAATTCTTAAGGGTTTTTTCCCCTGAAAATACTTGGCAAATGCGGAACACAGTTCCCAACAGGATTTTGGGTAGGTGCTCATGTCTGTGGGGGTTACTTGGGCCACCAAGATTTAGTGGAGACACATTACGCAGCCACACCATCTCCCCAGCCCATCACACTTTACATTTAATCTTCCAACTGAGCTGACTTACCTAAAGAATCTCTCTAAAGATTTGCAGTTTACATGTGTGCAGCTATTCCATCTTCAGCTTGATGCTGCCCTTGGCCAAGTCATCTTTTTTCCACCTCAAATCTACTAGGTCACTTAATTTGATAAACCATATAAATGGAAAGCCTTCGCTTCCCCCACCTCTTTACGTTTTTAAAAAATTTTTAAATTTTTTAATCCTCCAGTGACATATACTTAACGGAAAAATGAATGTTGCAAGGGGCTACCAGGCTCTGAAGCCACCATTTTTGGCTCTTACTTCTGCTCCGGTTGCTGCGGTGCAGGTCTCCGGGGCTGCTACCCAGCTGGCTGTCCTCTGAGGTGGGGCTGAAGGCCGGGTTCACCAGCCCTGGCTCATCTGTCATTAAGGCGATGGCCGCAGCTGCCGAGAGCTCAGGGCCCAGGGCAGCTACTGCTAAGCTGGAGCCATGGTCTGGAGAGCAGTCCTGGGAACGCCTCTTCCGCTCCTTGGTAAGGCCGTAGTGGGATGCTCCTTTACATCTAAGGAGAAAGGAGGGAAACAGAGACATGATAGCAAGTTGCCTTTAAATGCTGCGTACTTATGGAAATGATCGGGTTCCAAGGAATCACTTGGAGTACAACCTGTGGTGATCATGGTGACCAGTGAAATATGGATGATTAACAAGAGGGAAAAATGCCAGCGTGTGCTTCAAAGGAGGTGAGTTACCACCTGACATGGGAAGAGTACTGCTGGTCAAGGAAAAATAGAGAGCCTCAGCCTTGTGTGTAGTCTTTTGTGTATAAATACTTACTGTGGGTGCAAGAGGACAAGAATAGCAGGTAGCTAATTAAGCCAGAGCTACAGTCTGTAATTTCCTATTTGCCTCTGACTGACAAAGGAAGCAGGGTCAGGCCTGACAGCTTGTCTGGGTCTGCTAGTGAAACAAAAGACACCTTACCCAGCCCTGCCTCCTGAAAAACCCTCCTGGCCAGCAAGGCTATCACGTGGAGCATGGCACTGTGTCTGTAGAGACCACAGCAAACAATAAAGGGAGGGCTGCAGGAATCCAGGCCCCACAAAGTGCCTGTACAGACCATTTACTACTTGAACTGCATCTGATGAATTGTCTCCAAATTCAGACACAGAGATGAAGCTGCTAACTCTGCTATTCCAGCTCAGTTGAGATACTAATATAGGCAGGTCATTGCCTTGACAGAGGAAGAGGTGCAATTGGGGATAGGGGGTCCCACTGACCCTTCAGCCTCACCAGAGTCAAGGAGGGAGTGTAGAGCTCCCACCGTGGGGCTGGGACCAGGTCCTCACGCCAAGGTCCTTGGGCCAGCCTGGGACTTCACCAGCTTGGGGACCTCAAGGGAGGTTCTAAAGTACTTCTGAGGGAAAATCCTCTATTTCTAGTGGAGAAACTCATGTTTCCAAAAGAGCTGAAGATACAGCATTATTAGAGGCAAATTACAAGCCTGCTTTGAAACAAACTTTGTTATGCTTCCAACTATCTGCTCTAGATTCATCCTAGACAGCAAAGGCAAGACCATGCATGGCATTTCTTTTTTAAGACTCATGGAAGAAAGTCACTTGAATGAAATTAAAGGTCACTGTAGTCTTCATGAGTCAGTATTCAATTAAAACTATAAAATAACTGAAAAGACAGAGTGACCAAGGACACAGCACCAGTGACTTCACCACCACCACTTCTGCCCAGTGCCCACCCACTAGAACCACATTCAGTGCATTAAAAAAAAGAAAAAATCTGCCTTTTAATCATAATCTAATGAGCTTGGCCTACTTTCAGTTCCCTTTCTTCATAGTGAAGGCTAACTGATGACTTTCATGAAAGTGCCCTGTAGGACAAACTCACAGAAATAGCTGCAGAAACCCTTAGGGATAGAAATCTCTTTGTAATATATGGCATGCACAAAAGGCAATGCATAATACATACAGCACACAACGCTAGTGTGTTAAGTGTCACGAAAAGAAGTAGTGCATTGAACAGAAGACTTGGAAGAGAAATTATTAAGGAAGCAGTTCCCGAGACAGAAAGATGATAGGAGATTTCATAGAGGTCTCTGTATCAGCTTCAGAGCAGCAGTTTAATTTCTATTGTGGTACTGACTTTTGATGAGACAATTGAATTAGAACCTTTTTTTGGCACTAGATTATGCTTTACTGTCGTTTATCTCATGCTGCTTCTGACAACCTTATCTTAAAGAGAAGAAAAATACCCAAACCAAATTCTGTTGTATCGATGCAACTGTGTAAGGGTTATGTATACGCTATAAGGCTTGGATAGGAATGGCTGTAACAGAAGTTATTTCTGAAACTTTTCACAAGCAAAATGAGACATCTCAGAAGAAAATACTCTTATGGAAGAAAAGATGGTCAAGTACTTCAAAAGACCAATGAAAAGCTATTTGAGGCACCCATCGCAAGGCAAGACTGCAACAGTAATCATGTAAAGAAAGGAAGAGCTCTCCTGCCTCCATTGCAGCAGGTATTTTTCTATTTCTTTCCAGATTTTCTCACTCCCCTAGAACCCTAAGCCATGACAGGATGCTCTCCTTTAGATTTCATGGGAAGCAGAAGCACAAAGGCCTTTCTCTCTTGCTACTCACCTAAACTTCTTCAACACAGCATTTTGGAAACCCATCCTTGACATCTCCCTCTTGCTGTAAAGTCACATTTACTAATCCAGCCTATGAATGCTTGACAGAATAGTTTAAAAATAGTCTAAAAACCCAACACAAAGAAGCGGCTTTGGGGAGACCTGTTTGCTGTTCTCAGAAGACAGTCTCTGCTTTACAATAATCTTGCAAAGATTCAGAATACGATAAGAGATGCTCCTACTCCTCCTCATTTTATTTCATATGCCTGTGTTTTTTTCCCATGTCAGTAAAGTTTCAGTGGCTGATACTAGAACACCAGCCTTGTGAATGGGTTCTCAAATGCAGATGGTTTTTTTGTTTGCTAGGTTCTATGAAGATAAATATGAAGATCAGAAGTGGCTCTGCCCAAAGATTCCTAGCTATTTGGATTCAATCACTGCCTGCTGCTCATCTGCAGTTTGCTGCTACAGCCTTCCCTTTCTGTGGAAATCCTCACTTGCTGCTGCTGGCTGCAGTGCAGACACACAGTCAACAGCTTCATTCCAACAGCAATGAACAGAAGACAGCTACTTTGAACGTAGAGAGGACTGACACAGTTTAAGATGTGGCTTATTGGAGAAGACAAGTTGTCATGATACAAAGCACAAAGCATATCTTTCTAGCTCTGCCAGAAATAGTTAAAGAAGAACCAGAGCTCCCCAAGTATGATCACTGAAGCTATTTCTTAAATAATTGTGGCAGGCATAAATGAACACAAATCAAGCCCTCTTTCTTCAGATTTACACAGTGTCCTTGAAGAAGAAAAAAAAAAGTCCCAAGACCTCAAGCTTGTAATAAAATTTGCAACAGCATCTCTTCACTTTCATTGTTTTGCTTGTGCTGACACTGCTGTGATAACAGAAAACAGAAGAGACGACTGTCTAAGTGGAATCATATTTATAGTGTCTAAGCTACATTTTTCCATATGGTTGGATTTGGCTCCCAGAAAATAGAGAAACATAAAACAGCTACATGCCAGTAGTAATTAGCTCTCTCCTTGTGAGTATTAATTACAATGCCTGATTTGCAGCTGGAAGAGTGGGATACCTGATTAACATAGCCAGTCAGAAAGTGAACTCAACACTGACTGCAGGCCAAGGTGAACTACAGATTTATGTTCCTTCTCAGTTGCGCTGGACAGCGAGTACATCTGTGCAGCCGTACGACACTGAAACAATTTGAAGGCCAAAGCCCAGAGAGATAAACAGACATGAATAATGTGTGTTGTACAGTTCATGCCACTAAAGTAGTGTCACTAGGTGCATACAGGAAACTGAGGAAATAGTTTCTTCTGTTTGCACAGCCTCTTTTATGATGCAGATACCTACTGTCTGAAATTCTGGCCGTATGAGCTAAACACTGGGCAGTATGAGAGCAGTGGTGCCTGCTGAAATTTCACCCAGGGCTGAAATTCTGGCTGGTATCAACACTGGCAGCCATTGGGCAATCTTTGCCCTGCACCCTGTTCCACACTGGAGGAGACTGCAATCCAGGCTTCAGGAGCAGCACATCCCAAGAGCTGGAGCAAGGAGATCCAAAACCCTGTGGCTGCCTTAATTTGGTCCTACCATTTGCAAAAACAACCTTCAGTTAAACTCAAAGCCAACAGAAACATATCCACATCATTTGAAATTCAAATTAAAACAGTGATTCAAAAGAGAGTTCTCCTTGCAGCATCCCTGACTTACACAGCAAAGGAGGAATTGAAAGTAAGATTGACCTCAAGGATTGCAATTACCTAGGATGACACAGGGAAAAAATGTAAAGCCAAAACATAAGCAAGGACATGGATTTTTTCATCTCTTTTCTAGTGATCTGAATAAAACAATTCCACAGGTAAAAAATATACGTATGTGTTTGCCCATGGCAGGGGGATTGGAACTAGATGATCTTTATGGGTCCTTCCAACACAAACTATTCTATGATTCTATGATTTATAATGCATGTGTTCTTAAAAATGGCCCAACTCTCTGTGTCACTTTACAGTCTCTGCCTGGGCATGAAACAGGGGGAAAAAGTGAATCTGAAGAGTCACAGTGGTTGTGACCCAGGCCCAAGACAGAGCAGGAACACTCCCACTAGTGTTTTCTCAACCTCACTTCCAGCACCACTCATATTTTGGAGCTGTTTTGCTTTAGTGCAGAAGCAGCGAACACACAGTCAGAATGCAATTATGAATAATGTATACAAAGCATTTGAGATTACCCATCATAAGAAAATACTGCATAATGGGCAGTTGTTGCTGTTCCAAAGCTAAACCCTGATCAGGGTAGACAAGAATGTTTCAGCTATGGTCTCACTGCAAGCAGCCTCACCCCTGTGTAATTTGGTCTTGACACAAGCTGGAGTTCAAAGTATCAACAGCACGTATCATACCCCTGTTACACAAACTCCCTGAATGCTCTGGCACCCATAAACTAATCCAGTGGAAAGGATGATCCCACGCCAAAACTGATCAACAAGGAGCATCCTGGATAATCTGGTGCTGATAACCTTGCTTGTGAGACCCTAGTGAGAGGTTCCTGCTGTGCCTGAGAAGAAAGGAGAGATGGGGTTTAACTGGAGAGGTTGACTGACAAGAGGGTGTGAGTCAGGAACCGCAGGAACCATTCACATCATGTGTACATTAGCAGTACACAGTAGTCCAAACATAACCCAAACACCAGCCACATGGATTTCAGGCCAAACACTTAAATTTTAAAGTTTTTTAAACTCCATCCCAAGGGAGTGAAATGAGCTGATCAGTTCTCAGACAGAGATAACACCAACTCTTCTGATCTCACTTTCGCCAGCAGTGCATCAAGAAATGGAGTCAAATAAGAAAAAGAAGCAAGGCACATCCCACGATACAGATACAAGCTAAAATGCAGCAAATACATGCTCTCCTATCCAGTCCAACCATACTGGTGCATAAGAGCTCAGAGACATCAATATCTTTTACAGTGAAGGTGATCACTACCCTGCTGCTCTTTGAACCTTATGACATTGTAACGTCCTTGCTCAGAAAACTGGCTTCTGTGAATCCTGGTTCCACGTACAAAATTTCTCTTTTTTTCTTTTTCTGCTGTATAGGGAAATCAATCCTGGAGCAGAGCACTTCACAGAAATTATTTTTCCTTGGTAATTCTGAGTTCCTGCAAGGATTGACTTTTGTATGAATATTGCATATGGAAAAAAATCTTCTTAAATACCTGATTTTTTTTATGTGTTTGCCTTTTCTCCTTTTTATAAAGAACTGTCTCATGTCGAGTACAATCCTCAAGCTACCGTAATCAGCTATGGCTAGGAAGGTCCTGCTACATTAAACCTTACTCAATATTGATAAAGAAGGGAATGAGACATATAAAAAGTGAAGCTTAAACTTCCATATTACAGTTCCAGTGAACATTTGCTGAAAGACAGGATGCAAAACCCATATCTAAGCAGGCAACTAGAAACAGGCTGCTCTGCACCTGCACTTGAATTTCATAATGCCAGCAATATTTCCAGGTGCTTGCCACTGCGGTTCTGTGCAGTCTGTACCCTGGCATTGATGCTCTGGGGTATCCTCTCCCTGATGATCTGTCATTGTCAGAGACTTGCCATCTTGTTTGGGAGAAAAAAAATGCGTATTTTTCACTTTAGTGGGAAATTGTCCCAGTTAGTACTGCTCTTTCACTTCAATAACCCTGTAAACAAAAGCCTTTTTGAGACAGCTTCCTGACACCTGGGGCATCAGGGCTGGCTGGGAGGGCAGCATGGGCCAGCGGCATGATCCCTGCTGCCTCTGGAGGGCTGAGGATCATCAGCAATTCCTTCCTGTGGTTCCATAAACACTGCTCTTCTCAGTGTCAGCACAGAGATAGCTGTGATAGAAATTAAGATGAGGCAAATGGCTTCTCTGTCTAGCTGTCAGAGAGATTTTCTCATGTTATTTGCTCTCTATTGTCAGCCAGAGGCCTTTGCTATAGTAAAAGCACGTAATAGATTTAGTGGTTCTGTATTTCTGCATTACTGGTCTCTAAATATTTATAAAGGCCCTCATAACATTTATTGTTTTAAGCTAAAGTTATTTAGCTTAAATACTTTCCCACAAGATAAGAAAACCTCTCATGTATTTATCTGCTTCAGTTTAATTTCTGCATATTCCTGTTATGGTTTCCTAAGGGGTTTTTCCACACTTTTTGTGTTAATGAAGACATCACAATTCAATAAATTCTGGAAAACTACCTTACTAGTAAAGCCTAAAATTGTGCTTTGTCTTATCTGTAAAGATCTTACCTTAGCGAAGGGCTGTCATTTTCACAACGCTTTTGCACTAAGGTGCTGTCAAACAAAATATATTTGTGCATTATATAAGGAACGTGCACAGGAGTTTCTGTACACTTATATTTCCACGTCTACGCTGTATGAATTTGGGTCCACCACTAGAAAAAGGAGTTATACTTCTCACAGATTAAAAAGGTAAGGTTTTAAAAGCATATGAGGAAAAAAATATATTGAGCATTCTTAATTACAATTTAGCCATCAGCTATAGTGACAGACTCCCATTTCTGTGATTTGTTTGCAGAGAAGGAGGAGCAAGCTCATCATCATATTTCAGGCCCTTGAAAGTATTTTGCCTTGATGAAGAACAGAATTGCAGTTCAGAGTTCAGACCCCACTGTTCCCATAACTACAAACGGACAAAGACTTGGTGTCAGACACAAACTGAACAAGCATTCAATGAAAACCAAATACCTATTTCATATTTGACTGTTCATATTGAAAAAAGGGGTGAATCTCCATATTTCCTACTAGTTTTCAGTAGAGTTTAAAGAACTTGGAACACATTTTTAATCTTAAATATAATGTAGAGCTTACATTTCATGTGCATACTAATGAAGTAACATCTAACATGAGGTCAGGTTTAAGATTTTTTTCCCTCTTCTCTTTAAAACTCAGAAAGTTGCATTTCGAACACCATCTTGACATTTTATTGTGAAATCTTTTTAAAGGCCCATTAGCATCTATCTTGGGATCAGGGAATTGGAAGAAATTGGAAAACAATATTAGTTGCCTCCAATTGCAGACAAAAATCATGGCTGGGATTATTGTGCAATGATCCCAGTTATTGTTGGGACTAAGTACAAACTGTTGGTCCAGGCCGTGTTCTCTTTCTCTCCTGACACTCCTTTGAGGCTATTATTTTGTCATTGATGATTTTGAAACTACAACTGTACTGATTTTTCTTCAAGGCGGGATTATCATTTCAACTTCTAGTCTTAAAGCAATCCAACAAATTTCAGCTGTCTTACATACAGGAGAATGGAGTTGTAAATTGCTAGAGAGAGCTGAGATGGGCAAGGTGGCACCCAGGCTGGAAATTCAAATTTTTTTTTACAGGTTAGCACACCTTGTTTTTGCTTAACATAACTACTTCTTTAGAGAAGCCAATATTCACAATTGACTTTGTGAACATTGCTTTTGCTTCACCTTGTATGTCCCTTTCCCCGTGTTCAAGTCACAAATGCTCTGAGAATGCACAAAGGCATCAGCGGATTGTTCCCAGAGCTCACATAAGGCAGAGACTTGAGCTGCTTCTAGACCATCTACCTTTTCCAATACTGCCTTTAAAATTAATACTTGTAGAGCACAAGTAGACCTGGACCTACAAAGCTGAGGAGTTTAGAAGGGTGGAAGACTGCAGTCAGTCTACTATTCATTATTTACTCCTAGATTACAAACAAACTAATTTGCCTACATTACTCCTAAACAAACATCTGTCATCACAGAGAAGATACTGGCCAGATGCACAGTACCAGAGTGATCTTGTGTGATACAAAACAACAGCAGTATTTATTTGTACTGAACTTAATTAAAGACTGAAACTCTTAAAGAGTGATCTACACCTCTCATGTAATCACATCAGCTGACACAAGGAAAACAGAGGTAGCACACTATCTCTCATTCCTGGTAGGTGCTCGGGTACTGACACAGTAAGGAACCTAGGAGTACTTGGTTAGGAGATTCAGAGGAAAATAAGAGAGAAGAACAAGACACACAGGACTAACAGTTTTGAGCTGGTGAGAGCTTGTAAACCTTGCTGATGGCTTGAAATACTTATAGCATTCAACAAATAATACATGATTTAAACCCACTAATCCTGACCAAGTGCTATATTAAAGTACTGAAGTACTAAAAACTCCTCTTGACTTCAGCAGAAGTGGAGCTTGACGAAAACTTTACCAAGTGCTTTCATCACCTTTCAGAATTGTTTCATTACCTATAAAACATACTTAAAAGATCCAGCTTTTACCACTTTAAGAAGAGTAGAACTTGAAATTTTTTCCGAAAGAAAATGAGAAAATACAAATTAGAAAGAGTTTTCTTCATGGAAAATATAGGTACTTAGCGATATTTGTACATTCTTTTACCTAGAGAAGTTGTGCATGAGGGAGCAATCAAAAGTAATGTGTATCAGCTGGGTATTTAGAAAGAAATATAAGACCTGCCATGAGTAGCTCTGAGCTTCATATCTGCTTTTCAAGTTCATCAAGACTTAAAAAGCAGTCCACTCAAAGAGCTAGCACTCAGCTAGCAATCTTGACCACTAATTTTGCCTCATACTAATAAAATAATGATAACACAACCTTTTTACATTAGGAATTGAGATCATATATAACAAAGCTGCAGCAGGATCACTAAAAATATTCCTTGTTTAGAACATTAACTAAAAAATGAGCCTAAGGGAAATCACAACATATATACACAAAGGCTCAAAAATTGCTGTTAAAATCAGGTTGTCTGTGACAAAAATAACAAGTGCGAAGACAAAGGAATTCTTGAGGCATTGCAACGTTCTTTCTCATAGTACCACACAATCAATACACTACATTTTTCAAATTATGTAGATACACGTGTAATTAACGTAAAGAATAAGCATTCAATCTGCTGATTCATAGGCTTTTCATGTTTGTTGTTCATATGCTTTTCATGTTTCTTGTTTGGTCTTTTGATCACTGGATTATATTCAACAGGTATAACCAGTCTCCTGGAACTTAATATTTCAGCATTGTCTTCCCCTCCTACCATCTCCACCTATGCTATAAAAACTGTATGATGCAGTGAGCAAAATATGTTTGCAATGGGACAAGTGGGGTTGGTTTTTTTAACAAGACTGACAGGATCAGCTTAATCCAAATTCTTGCAGCTACAGACAGGAAAGCCTAACAGACAGAAACTTTGTACTTAGACATACTTAGCATGCATTTATTTTTAAAATAAAACTAATTACAATATCTGCTATGTCACAGACTCAGCAAGCCAGCACTACTGAGAGCAGGTGTGAGGTTTCTGTTGGCAAAATATGCCCATAAGTCTCTAGATATAATAAAAAGGGAATGATATGTTCAGTTTCAAGATGTTTTCAACCCAAGGCTTGGGTTTACTACTATGTTCTCCACTGGAATTTGAAAGTATAGGAAATAATGGAGCTACATCCAGCAAATAACAAATGCTATCTTTATACTGTCTTATTCACAGAACATGCTGTGGACAGCTATCCACAGGTCTAGCTCTGGTGGCACTTGTCTCTGAGCACTGTGACCTAAAAGTCATATAAGATCCCTTTTAAGTCAGCATGAATATCTAAATTATATTGCTAACACAATCTTGGTACATATCACACTCTAAACACATCTTTGCTTCCTCATGGGGAAAGTCACATAAAAGGAGGTCTCAGCACATCTCAGCAGTTGAAAAACCACAGAGAACCCCGTCAGATGCCTGTCTGAGTCTTAAGCAAACATCTCTGCCAATACAACTAAGTAGCTTCTTAAGATGTCCCATTTTTTTCCCATATTCTTATCAAATCTGATGTCTAATATTCAACAAGGACCCCAAATCAGCCCTATAAATAAACTGCATTGCAGTCTTCACTTTTCCACATATGATTGCATAAGAGAGTGGATCAGAGACATCACAAGCCAATTTTCAGAACAAATCCCCAGACCCACTGAGCATGCAAAAATCTTCGCTGCTTGTGTTTTATGTGTTCCACCCAGTTGAATATGAGATATTTCAGTGAGATATTTCACCCATCCATTAAAATAAACACACATTGTAAAGACATTTAAGGGCTTCAGAAAGTCCAAATCCAGCCACAGCACAAGTATGGCTGGAATGTTGTTTATAGTCTCTTGAAATCTCACATAGTAGGAAATGCTCACTTATGCTGTAAAAATTGTGAATATTCCTTTTTTTTTTTTTTGGAACACACTTTTATAACAGAACTATCAGAAATGATTTTAACCTGAACTCCTTCACCCAAATCTGAAAAAAGCCCAATCCACTCACCCTTCTCCCCACATGGGCACCTACAGGCATTGCTGTGCTCAATATTGTGGAAAGCACCCCAGACAGCATTGGTGTGGCTTCCCTCCTGTTGTATGCAGACCACTGTCAGTTCTCACTTGTCAGGGGAGGCTGAAGGAGCTCACACCCTCACACCTCATTTCAGGAGTGCTCTAACCACTAAAGCTCAGGTTGGGATAAGGCAGAGTTCTGCTCCTCCTGCTGAAGCTAATTCAGAGAGGTGAATTAAACAAGAGTGATGCAATGCTGCATCCAAATGAAAAACTGGCACATATGGAGAGAGAAACTGAGCCCTACTTCAGTGCCTGCTGTGACTTTTCAGTTGAATTTGAGAGAGGTTCAGAGGAAAGGCACTCTCCTCTTAGGCCAGCCAGTATCTTGGGGAAAGTCTGGTGATACCATCAAGGCACACAAGCCCATCTTCAGTCTGAAGCTGAAGAATTGGCCTTATAGGCTTCAGATACAGGCTGAGAACCTCTCTGGAAAATTGTGTATTGTTTTCTCAGATCACCAGGGTATAACTGGTGAATCAAGGAATAAACCACAAAAATTAGAGTGCAAGCAAGAATTCAGCATTGAAAGCCCTTAAGGACAAAAGATGCCTTCAGAAGTGGCTACCATATTACCAACAATACAAATGCATATCCCTGACAAAGAAAAGTACCATAAAATCATAGAAGAGCCTAGGCTGAAATGGACCCCAACAGATAATGTTGTCCAACCTTTCATGGAAGAGGAAGCCTAGATGAGATTATCTAGCATCTCCAAAACTTTAAGTGATAAAATTTTTATCTGAAGTGATTAACCTTACACATCTTGAAAACCTTAAGTGATGGGAACTCTACTACACTCCTGGGGATGTTGTTCCAGTGAACAATTGTACCCACAGTGAAAAAAAGTAGGAGGAGAAATCAAGTTTTGCTCTGTACCTTCCTCTAAACCAATTTTTTCTCAGGCTGTTGCTCCTTCATACTCCTTAGCTTACAGATGTTATATGTTTCTTTAGGTCTTCTTAGTCAGTTCTATTCTCTCAGATTTCATGCCATTTTTGCATTGTATAAATAAGAGAAGATCATAAAGTGGTTCAAGTTTGAATAAACCTAAAAGACCATCTTGCCCCAACCCCACCTCCATGGGCAGGGACACCTTTCACTAGACCAGGCTGCTCAAGGCCTTATCCAACCTGTCCTTGAACACTGCTGGCATCCACAACTTCCCTGGGCAAGCTGTCTCATCATCTTCACAGTAAAGAATTTCTACCTTATATCTAACCTAAGTTTACCTTCTTTCCATTTGTACCCATTACTCCTTGTCCTATCACTGGAGTCCCTGGCAGAGTCCCTCTCTGGTCTCCCTGTAGGCCCCATTCAGATCCTGGATGTTTTCTCTCTGCTTTTTTTTCCTTAATTATTCAGTTTTTAGAGAAGTCCCTTCAGGATAAGAGGCAGTCATTTCATCCTGTCCTGTTACAAAATGCATTAACTTTTGTATTCCTCCAACTAAAATATTGGAAACAGAATAAAAAAATACAATATGCTCTTTAGGAAGCTGCAGTTTCCTTTCCCTTTTACAACACTGCAGCCTTGGAAATTTCAATATTCAAGCTCTAATGACTGCTCTTGCTTTCAATTTTAAAATATAAACATCATGTGTGAAGCTGGGCACCTAGAACATGGTGGGAAAACCTGAGCAGCAGGTTTGGAGCACTGAACCTCAAGCATGAGCTCCAATTATATTTCCCTGGGTAATACAGGACAGTGGCCACGCTCCTGCTGTCTTAGAAGGAACATCCTGCCTGACCTTGCTGCTCCCACAAAATGGGTTGGGGCTGCTGTGCGACAGCCTGTCCTGAAATGAATCCAAACCGTGAATTCTCTGTGACAGTTTGTGGCATCTGGGTGAGTCAGACAGCCTCTGTGCCTGAGGCTGTTCCAGCCCAGGCTGTGATTTTGTTAACGTCACAATTTAAGTAGACTTGGGTCTTGTTAGCAGTAATGATGGACTCCCTGAAGGAAAACCAAGGTGGCATTGGAAATGATGTCATTTCATTATCAGCTCTGAGACTGGGATAATTACATCTGTCTTCTTCAAACCCAGACGACCCTGGTCCTTCAGAAGGCAGCCGGCAATCTAACTTTCAGCAGCATGCTCATGCCATGCCTCATCATCTGCTAATTTTCACATCAAAGTCATCACTCAAGGTGACCCAAACCATCATCAAAAGACAGGATCTCCAGCTGGACATGCATACTAGTGTCCAGTGGACAGCACCATGCTGGGGGCATTGGACATGTTTGCAGCATATATAAAACAAATCCTACTTGCTTCATGTAAATATAACCACAGCATACTGTTGATGCAGATGGCTTGACAAGCCATATAATAGAGAATAGTCTTACAGATACAATGAGAAATTTCCCAATGGTTACAAAATATCCACCTCGCCTGACATGGACACTGAGGATTAAAAAAAATGAGTAGATAGGCTAAACAAAATTCACAGTGCATTTAAATATTTATATTAGAAATTGAGACATGGATCTCTGTTGTAGTAATTTTAACAATGTCTTAGACCAATGGTTAGCAGTTTACCTATCTTCAGGTTCTCAGGAACTTCCTTAACTGCCCTGAAGCAAGTTTGCTTCCTGAAGGGCAAAGCCAGAAACTCAGCACTGTGTTTATAAGAGTGCAATACAGAGAGAAAAGGAGGAAGAAGAAAGGTAAATAAATACCTAACAATTAGTGATTGTAAACAGAACAGCCTCATAGCAAATTATTTTCTTTTTCTCTAAAAGCTAATTTAAGGTTCTACAGCACCATGTTGCAGGGTTTTCTGAGTATTTACTTAGATACTGGCATTAAGATGACCTTCCAAAATGGAGCACAAAGTATTCTGTAAAGGTTGACCACATTCAGTTTACAAAGGTGGTGCTGCTTCCTAGGAGTTGTCTACAACAGGGAAGTGCATGATTACTGTGGTGCTTGTGGAATGATACCTCAGGCACACTATGTATATTATATGTGTAGACACACACATCTGAGAATAGCTTCCCTGGAGCCATCTCTGTTCCAGAGTAAGAGTATTCACCAGAGAAGCTATCCTAGAACAAGAACAGTATTGTCACTTCACACCCAACTTTATCATGGATTAACTTCCCTGTGTGTTACCACTTTTAGGATAATTCCTGCCCTTTCTTCACCACCCTTTCTTCTGGACACCAAATGCCTCATTGCTCAAGCCTGGGTCTCTTTGAGGGACAGGGTCTACCCCTCAGTGTGCCACATCCTGAAAACTAGTTTTTCTTACTAGGTTTTCTTTGTTAAAATGTAATAAAAAGACCTTTTTGCTTACTATGGGTTTTTTTCAATGTGTCCCTCAACAAAGGATTTGGCTCCTTAAACTACCATAGCACAAAAAGCAGTAAGAGTTAAAGCATTGCCACAAATCCCTAACTCAAGCAACAGCACTTTTATTCCCTCAGCATCTCTAGCAAAAACGAGAGAGGGGAATGAAAGTAACAGCCATTTACTTTCTAAAAGCACAAAAGACTTCGGGACTTCAGACATCCATGTGTTACTAAATATGTCACTGCATCCATTGCTAAAGATGCAGAATCATGAGTCACCTGAACTTCTGTGCTCAGCCCTGGATCTGACAATTCACTAATGGCTTGCAAGGGCCATTTCTCTGCAATGTGACTTTTTAGAAGACCTGGAAGAAGCACTCTTTGCAAAGCAGCCAGAAGGGAGGGGAGGATAACACCAGCAACTGCTTCCCTGGCACAGGGGACCGTAAGCAGCACAGCTGTTCTTTTTGGAAATGTCAGAGAGGGGGAAAAAAATGCTGAGGGAGTTGTCATCATCAGAAAGCACAATAGGTGGTTCCAGAATAATGCTTCACAGGGTCATAAGCTTTTCTTGCAAACATTGCTCAGGAAGTCCAGCCTGACTAACTTTTCATATAGCAAACACTACCTGAAAAACAGACATGTAACTTATAAAATTACTTAGCATCCAGTTTCTCTCTTTCTCTCTGACAAAGGTTGTGTCTCAGTGTAGATGCTGTAGCTAAGATAACCCTGTATGAGTCCTCTCCTGCCCAGTCACAGCCACATCTACTGAATGTCTCAGGGGATTTCAGGTAACACTCAGGACTCTACCTCTCTTCCTGTGTCTGTCCCCTTGGGCCAGTGGTCCCAGAGAAAACAGCAAAATTCTGTTTGTTCCTGGGTTCTGCAGGAAGTCACATACCTTCAGAGGCAAAACACTATCTCAAGGTGGTTTTGAAGTACTGCCAGCATATGCCTGTGCAGCAAGCCAAAGCAGGTCTCAGATGCACATGTGCTGTCTCCTGTCCTCTTTTGTGTCCATAGCCTCCCCAGGAAGGAGGCTGCAGACAGACAGAGAAAGGCATGTCACATGGTGCCACACTTACCCCACTCTCAGGCACTGCCAGGAGATGAGGAAAAAAATCGCACAGAAGATTTTTAATTAAGAAACTGTAAGCTCAGACTTCCCCTTTAATCAACAGAGAAAACCCACCAAACCTGAACCCTCTGCTTCCTTATGCCTGGCACACTGAGGTGAAATGGATACATCAAACTGATTCCTACTTCATTTCCATTGCTGTGGTCAATGAGAGGTGGGGAGAGGGAACCAGGATTAATCCTTAACCTATAGCTATGCCATACAGCTTCCTCAGTAATTTGTAAGACAGGCAGCAAGTCTGTTCATCCCTAAACCCTTTGAAGCCTTCCTTGGTGGCATGCACAGGCCTTACAAGGATTTACAAGCTTCAGAGCTGCAGACAAACAGAGACCCTTCCACACCCTAGCCCTTCAGCAGTAGATTGGACTACAGTGGGTCACTGTTTTATCATGAGTTCTGCTACTCTCCTGAAAACATGCTTCTCCAAAGGGACTTTCTGGTCAGTGTTAAAATCATGGAATTTGTGTTTGCCAATGCAGGAAGATAAATTCCACAAAAAACCACAACAGCAACAAAAAAAAGCAGCATGAGAAAAGTCACTGTTTTTAAAGATCTGTTGTCATACAACTACCATTGTCACAAGGGATAGGAGAAGTGCAGTCTGAGGTTTTACAAAGCTCCCAAACAGGAGTGTGTATTTTTTGAGAGAGGGAGAGGTTGTCACAAAGATTGCACAAACTGGAGTCCATGACATTTTACTCATATTGTTTCAGCTCATTTACTCACATGCCCTCAAGGGATGATCTGTTTTTTAAAATTGCTGTTTCTGCTAAAAAGTGTGTGGTGTGAATTAGTGTGTTTAGCTGCTCCTTTCTCAAAAATATTTTTTTTGATTGCTACTATTCTATCTCTCTGCTTTATAGGTGTTAAAAGCATGTATGCAAAACCTTGTTTTCTTCCAAGTTAATTCAGATTAAACTCAAGAGAGTAATTTGTTGAAGTCAGTGGAGTAATACCTGCATATAACTAAGTGAGGTAAAAATCAAGCATGTTGATATGGCTGTTTTCATAACTTCTTCCATAGCATCCTCTATCTGGGTACTGGAATAGCAGAACAACCAGAGCAAGGTTCTGGAACTAAACAAATCAACTAAGCAAGAGGAATTGGATTACACAGGGAGAGAACTTATGACCCCTATTTTTTTTTGGCTTGTTTTATTCTCACCATTTGTAGCAGGTTCCATAGGACAATTTGCAACTCTTTTAAGAATTTCAGTCCAGATGGTAATTTAACTAGGCAGAGGATCAGTTGATAAAACTCTGATTAGATGTCAGCTCTTCAACTGAACTGTTTCCATGGCCTGCCTTAACCTCTGTTTAGTCTAACAGATAAATGTTTAGAATTCACTAAGACTGCTGAAGTGAAAGCAGTATAAAGAGAGTCTTAGCAAATCTGGTCAACCCATAAAGATTTCCTTGCTTTT
Organism: Phainopepla nitens; assembly: GCA_013400175.1. Taxonomy (NCBI): domain Eukaryota; kingdom Metazoa; phylum Chordata; class Aves; order Passeriformes; family Bombycillidae; genus Phainopepla; species Phainopepla nitens. Next base: position 90,158 of record VXBQ01005208.1, read on the forward strand.
AGCATTCAGCTCCACATGTTTTGCTGAATTTAAGTTCTACAGCTTAAATTCACAATACATTACTCATATATTAATTCATAAATTCAAAGTAAGAAACATAATCAGCTCAGAGTTTTGCAGTGATGCAACAGTGCAAGGTAATAGAGGGCACATGGCTTGGTGTCTTCAGCACCATTGGAGTCGACCACCAATTGACAGATCAAGTCAGCCAGTTTCTCTCTTTTCTTCTTCCTCTCCTTCAACAAGACGAGACATTCAAGTGAATCGCCCTTTCACTGACTATTTCACTAATACACAGCTGAGAGAAGGATGCAGACAGGGTACCACTACAAAAATGAGGACACAGCTTGTGCAGCCCCAGCAGAAGTGTCTATGAATGGATTGATTGAACCTACCAAGTTCAAGTGGTTTTGAAATTACACTTGGTGATCTCTATTTGCAGTTCAACCCAAGAGCACCTAATGTTTTTAAACCTATTCAGTTTTCCTTTACCAGACAGAAGAAATATGTCACTGTCATGCTGTTCAGTGTTCAAAGCCACACTTCCCTGATAACCTTGATCCTTTGGTATACCTGAACTTAGTGCTGCAGAAGTGTGGGAAAGACAAAAGGCAAAAGAAGAGGTGTAAAGAAAACAGGAATTGAGAGGAAGCAAGGGAAAAACAAAGATTTAGTGTAGCCAGGAGCACTCACATGGAAAATGGCTAAAGAAACCAAAACAGAGCCTGGTACTGGCGATGAGAGAAACTAAATGAGCTTTACAAGTCTTGTCAAGAGAACCTACAGAAGAACCAATTTAAAGACTCAAACCTGCATCTTTTCTTAAAAGACAAATAGGGCAGAAGCAGCCAATTCGTACTTGGCAGGTAGTGTCCAGAGAGTTTACATAACACTGCAAAAAGATAAGCACCTATTTAAGAGAAAACTGTTATTTTTACCCAACATGCAAACAAATCAAACACTTTCATCACAGGCTAGACCCTTTTTACTGTCAGCTGTGAGTTCTCTTGGTGTTGTAAAGCACCACAGGGCACAAAATCACTATAGTATTTTTTGTGTTGGTTGTCAACCTCTGTTTGCTGGAAATTTGAAAAACAGAGGAGACATATAGCACAGGAAGATCTGACCAACAATTAGCAGCCCTTAACAAAAAGCAAATCTGTGAAATGCATTTTCTCTCTGAGAAAGAAACTGTTAACCTCTCTGCAAATACTGAGTTAGCAAAAATATGTAACTTAGTATCTGCTGGCGAGAAGAGGTGAGAAGAGGAGAGAACAGGACAGAACACTTTGTTGTGAGGTAAATGGAACAGGAGCAAATGTTTTTTTAAAAAATATCTAGTGTGGATTACAGTTCATCAGCTCCAGAAGAGGGTTACTCGGTCTTGGCCTCCCCTCATGAATATCTTTTGTTCACTTGGGTCACTTCACTATTATTTGAACCTCGATTATATAAAAGGCAGATCTGCAAGGCTGCATTTCTTTGCTTTCTTAGCTCAACATATTAAGTGCAAGTTTATATGTATACAATATATCTTATTAGATGCTGTGTCCTGTTTTAGTCTGTTCTCTTCTGACTTATTTTGAACTCAAAGACATAACTGTAAGTGCCCTGAAATTTACAGATACTTAGGCTACTGGGGAAAGAGCAGAAAAAAAGTGAAGTGCGGCAACCATTACTGTCCAACTTCATTACACTCATGCCTTGGAAGAATAAAAAAAAACGTACTGGAATTTAATCTCCTCTGAGGGAAGAAACCAAAAGCAGCACGTTTGCTAAACACTGCGCACATTCAATTCACTAAAATTCATTAAGACATGCAAAATTTAAATGCCATGTAAAAATGGACACTGAGAAAAATTTATAGACATGGCATCCAGGAAAGTACATTTGTTTGGCCATATCCTTGACCCACGACAGCACAACGCAGGAAGAAAGCAGATGTTGAGAACACAGCATGCTCCCAACAGCGGGGGCTGTGTAGGATGAGCAAGATTCTGCCAATCTAATAGCAGGGTCCATGCAGCAGAATGGGGGCACAAGGATGGCATAGGTTGCAGTAGATACCACTGGGCATACACAGCAGAACCTTCTCAGCTTAGATAAACTGATTTACTAATATTATTAGTATCAATATTTCCATCACAGTCTGGGTTGGAGCAAAGTAGCAGCAACTGGCACTTTCAATTCTGCATCCCCTCAACAAATCCCAATGACAACCTCAGGCACAGCAGAGCCAAGAACAAAAAAAGAAACACCAATATATACACATTGCTTTTGGAAAAGGATCTTATTCATCCCTTCTCCAGCAGTGCCATCTTCCTGCTGTAAAAACAAACCAGTCAGAAATGCCTGAAGGAGACATGTGCCAATTGTTTAAATCAGAACCAGAGGTGACTCTCCTTTGGGAGCTGACAAGGGCAAGCCACAACAAACTCCTGGGATTTCTGCTCCCACTGCAAAACCTGCCTGGCAAAGGGCTGAGTTGCAACATGTGCTTTTCATACAGAGCACTTATTTCTGACTGTAATTTAGCCTCTTGGCAGGAGATGTTCATACATATCAAGTTAAACAGCCTTACTCATCCATATCAACCTACACATCCTCATATAATAGCAGCAGCACAGAACACTCTCTGCTTCCAGTGGTCTCCCATGGATCACAGGACAGATTTGGTTAATCATGCCCATCTCCTCTCCATAAAAGCCTACTCCACAAGGGATGTTTTCTGACCTTTCATATCGTTGAATTATTAAATACATGAGTGAAGAGGTCTCTGTGGACATTTCTATGGAACCATCCCACTACTCCTTTTACATGGGAAGGAAAGTTAAATCCAGTGGAATATCACCAGTCCCAACTAGATGTTAAAAATAACATATAACAGTAATATTTATCATATATTGGAGGAGAAAAGAAAATACCTGAATTATGCTTCAAAATTAGTACTGTCTGTTCTTAATAAAACGCAAAAAACCTAGGCCATGAGTCTACTAATCTTATCCACTCACTAAGTTCTGCGGAGGAGAAAGGAAAATACAACTCTTGGAGGACATTTCCCTTGCCTTCTATTTAAGAGGTTCCTAAATTATTGAAATTCTACATTAAAAATATATCACACACTGTCTAGTGAATGATGGGACTGCAATGCGTAATATAGAGAGAGTGTAAGCTTCACAATACATGCGCATGATCTAAAACACTTGCTTCCTGCCAACATGATTTCAAGAGAGCTGAGGAGAGAAAAACAAGTCACAAAGTAATACACTAATGATTGAATTTTGTAGCTGAAATTTATAGCTCTAAAGGCATTTTATTCCCTTATTTTACATTATTCATGTAAATAATACGTAGTGAGTTAGTAAAAGAGCAAATAAGAATTAAGACGGCTCCAGCAACTGCAAATATCTCGTCTTAGCCTACTTCATTCCATGTGTCACAGCAATGTTATGGAGCAAGACAACTCCATTAAAACAGAGGAGCCAACGATGATTTCTCACTCCTCTCCTAGGTGACCTCTATGCTCAGCCCAGTGCCTTGATAAAAAGAGAGAATGGGAGCAGATACAGCCAACGGCAATGTGTCATTGTTACAAATCTGGTTGTCTGCCTGAGCTGCTGAGAACAAGACTTTATCAATAAAATTTGAGGATGCTGCCAGCAGAAATCCAACCAAAATGACAAAGAAACTTCCTGAATATATGACTTGACTTGCCCACTGTTACAGTCAGCCCACTTTCTTTCATATGGGGAGGAAATATTTTTCAACACGTAAAAGTTATGGATGATTTACAGAATTTTTTCTTTGTGCAAAAGTTGCACATCTGTTGAAATCTCCAGCCATTTCACTGGGCTGCTGCTGAACTTGCCTTGCTCGGTATTCAAAATCTGTTGTCAACCAATAAATTAAATGAATGGATGAAGCATGCTCTAGGGAGAGCCCAAGGATTCACTGGTGAAATGCAGTCTTTACCAGCTGCAGCTTGGCTGAGGCGAAGTGGTTCATTCAGCTTTTTAAAATGTTACAAAAACAGTTCACTTTCTTAATCCCAAAACAGAGTTTAGATCCAAACCAGGAATTCTTTGGTGGTAGTGGGGGTTTAGTCATGACATGTGACGTAACTGACTAACAGATACCTCCACTGAGGTACCAGTTCAACATAGAGGGACCGGCCTGGACCCTCCTTTTCAAACAGGAAGCCCCAAGCAGTCACCTGCATGCTGTCACACAGGCTGTTATTGGTCCAACATTGCTGGTCATGCTACTACAAATCCTCCGGTTTGAGTCCTGTGCTTGTTGGCCTTCTTGTGCACCCAATTACTGCATGGCTCAGGGAGGCAGTTCAGACATGCTGTCACATGCCAAGATGCAGAAAATCAGTTCTAGTTCTTATCATGGAGAAGGTGATGAAATGCAGTTGGCTACTCTGTGGACTGGGGACCTTGAAGGGAGATTCCCCCAAAAGGTCAAGAGTGTTAAAGATATCCAAGAAAACCCTCAGACTTACTAGTCTGCTACCCTACAGTGTAATAGGCTGTGTTGTGGCTGATCTCAGCACCAGTATTCAGAGCAGGATTTAAGCTATGACAGGCATAAGAGCTATCTGCAAGAGCAGTGCTTATCCTCACGTTGCAGGACAGCCCAGTTCTGGCAGATTTGTCAGAGAAATTGCTCATGGAAAAATATCCTTGTCATGCTGCCAGTGCCAGTGTTAAACTAGGTTAATTGTCAGAGAGATGGGGAGGTTGGCCAAACTTGCAGCATACGGCCTGTGTGGCTTAATGTCAGACAAGAAATGAGAGTCTGCTGCTTGCGAGTAATCACCAACCTCCTGCAACTCCCACCACCTCATTCCTTCCTTCTACCCCACCAGACCTTCCATGCTTTGCCCTCTTTGGTCCCCATTCCAAAGCAGATTGCCTGTTGTGAGGGAGCCTCCAAGGAGGGTAAAGGTTTGACCCCTTCATGCTCCTGTTACATGGGCCGGGCATGTACGCACCCTTCTTTTGAGCAACGTACAGAAAAATCAAACATAATTGAGACATAAAAGTCATTCATGAAAAGAAACCTTTCTGCCAACCATAGTTGTTTCATTGCCTTTCCATCCTGGCAGGGTTTTAGTGGGTTTTTGGCTGGCTCAGGTTTTACTTTTGGCAACAAAATATGTTTCTTGAGATTGACACTGGCCAATGTCAGCCTTTTCCAAAGGTGTAAGAAGCCTGGAGAAAACAATCCAGATGATATAGAAGGTCTGATTCTGATCTCAAGTGTGTGTAGGTAGCTGTGAATGGAGTAAGTTTCCTGCATGCATAGAAGGAAAAGAGGCAGGATCTTTCTCAGTCTATAACTAAAATGCCAATTTTCCTTACGCACAAAATTCCCAGGCAGAACCAACAACTACTTAATGCTCTCATGGGGTTTTTGGTTTCTGAAGCTGTCCTAGACAAATTTATTTCTGCACCTAGCATCACAGCACTGGGGAAAAATATGCTAACTAGTAACACTTAATCATACTGTAAAACCTCATTACTCTCTAACCTATGCAGAGAAGTCAGGAGGGATGTGCTGGTGGGGAAAGGTGCCATCTCTGTGAGGGGGTGGCAGAAACCCAGACCCCACTGTACTGCTAAAGGAGCGCGATTAATCTCTGGCCGAAGACTGACCAGACCCAGATATTTACAGCCAATTAAATGACAACTTTCTGCTGCACTCCTACCCTAACATAAAACACTCATGAATGCAACACAAATATTTAGAAAATTCAGTTTGGGTACTTCAATACTAAGAGTTTAGTTCACAAGCCTTTTTGTACTTTTAACAATAGTACAGCATACATGAAACTCTACTTCGGGGGTTTCTGGCCTCATTTGTACTAACATTTCAAGCTTTCCTGTGCAAATCTAAAGGCTGGAAATACAAAGGAGCACAATAGAGGCATGAAAGAGGAGGGGAATAAACAAAGGTGAGGACCAGAAGAGGTATGAAGCAGAGGACAGAAGTAAAAGGGCAAGGGAGAGAGCTGGGGGAGACGGGTCAGACTAACTGCAGTGAGGGACTAGGCTGAGAAAGGGACACTAGTAGGTCTTTACTGGAGATTTTGGGGGAGACCTCAGAATTCTGAAGGAAAACCAACTCCACATTTGGCCCCTTTGTGAAGCTGTAGCATAGGGATGAAGCTAATGGTAGCCCTTGATACACTCATGCCTTTCTGCTTTAATTAACCCCAGTTCCGCTTTCCAAGAGACATCCAATTCTAATATCCTGTAAAAGACCTTCTGAATTTTATCTCAGTGCTCTTTGTCCTTGCTATTTAATGTAGATATCCAAAACATTTCATTTATATTTTCATTCAGGAATATTTTCATTCAAGCCTTGCTTTCCAGCACTTTCAGCTTTAATTAACCTCATAGTTTATCTTTGACACAGATTTCCATAAACACCGCTTTGCACAGAGTAAGGAGGCCAACATGTGGCTTTTGCAGTGGACTAACCCACGAGCACAAAAGTACTCCAGGCTTATCAATTTTGCCATGAGTATTGCATGTCCTGTGCTCCCCAGCCTCTTTGTGGCTAATTTCACAAGGATGAACTCGAAGCCAGACACAAGTTTCCCCACTGAGCTGAACAGAAATTAAAGAAGTTGGCTGCACAGTTAAGTTCAGCACTGTAAGGGGGCTGGGAGAGTGCACCTCATTGTTTTTACCACAAAAAAGATGTGCTCAAATGGCACTAGAAGACAGCTGGCACTTGAATCTCTTCTTTTTAAATTGAATAAACAGAGAAACTAAATTTTATTGGTTATTCCAGCCCAAAGTGCTGATTTGAAATTTAAGAGAGTAGTTATTGTATAAAAGTTATATGGGAAAACTCAATCCAGGTAATTTGGTGAGAATCCTTTGACTCTTTCATGCAAAACTCAAGAAAGGTAAGAAAAAGAATGTACTTTTTTCACATGTGGGAGTACGTTGTGCATTTCCACCTAACAAACAAAAGATTTTAAAAAACAGTGGCTTGATTCAGATGAGTGGGGTAGATCTAGCTGATGTATTACCAGCAGGGACTAAGGCCGGGAGCTGTTTAATCCTTTGAGGGAAAGAGAGCCAGCAAGAGTGGCTGCCAAGGACTCTCCAGGGCTCGATCTGTGCTGAGCACACGCAATGCCCAGCACCATCCCGGGCACTCGCTCAGTCAGCACGGCCACGTGCTGAACTGGGATAAGGCTGAAAACCACCCTACGCTGTCATGTGATTGATGTCCTTAGGGAGACAAGGTGAAGTCATTTACTGCCTAGTCTTGCAACCTCCTTCCCCTCAATTTTATTTCTAAGTGGTTCTTTGAGATCAAGGTGCAGAAAATCCTGCTACTGAGAAACACCCTGCTGCACAGCACATCCTATGAAGTGAGAGGGATAGCAATGGTGCGAGCAGTGCCACCAGGTCATCACACTCAGGAAAGCCTCCTAAGAGGGACTACAGGCTGCCTCTCCAGCCACATACCATGTTTTTACCTGGAGGGAATAACATACCTCAACCCAAAAGAATGCTGGGGCAAGTATTTCCTTTCTGAAGATATGTTAAATAAGAAAGAAAGAGAGCAGATGCCTTTCAAAGTCTTTACAGGTATATAAAGAATGCATGGACCTTGGGGTAGGGTTTCCTCTATACCCATGTAGACTCTTACAATGGTGAGAGACATTGGGTGGGTGTGGCTACATCCCACCATCACCCAGTGATCCCTCAAGTTAGATCTCACAGGTTTCTCTTGTTCTTCTGTCAGATGTTTCCATGTGCTTCTCCTCAAGAGGGAGAATCCTGGCTTACCACATGCTGCTCTTCGCAATTTGGCAAAGAGCAAGGACAAGGACAGCATCTGTGTCGAGATCTTTACTAAGGGAAGGATAAAAGACAATAGTCAGGGAAGTGGTGTTAGTGCAGCTGACAACATCAGGGGACATATATTTGCTACCTGGGAATACCTGTAATTATCAGACTGCTAGGAGAAAACTAAAAATAGTGGCACCCAACATCTATCCCATAAAGTGCCACTCTAATGCATCCACACAGCTCTTGTTCCTACCTTTGTGGCACTCCGCTGAAGTGCAAAGGTCTCACACAGCCTTTCCCCAGCTTCATTTCTCTTCTTCAAATCTCCTAAAATCTCTTTATTTCTTAGCTGGATTCCAAGGCCTGCCTCTCCAGATGGGTTTTGTGCTATGCTGTAATTCCTATTCTCCAAGTAGCCCGTTCCACATTTAGGAACAAAAATGCCCTGGAACTAAAGCAAACCTCAGCAATGCAATACAAATAACATAACCTTTGAACAGAGTAGAAGGGAAGAGATGGATTGTGTGAGAGAGGGGGCAGTGTGAATCCCAGCATCCTTATTCTTCCTCTTGTGCCAGCACCAGTGATGATAACTGCACCCCCACTGTCCTCCAGCTCTTTCCTTGTTGCTAGCAAACCCATCATCCCACTCTTCCTCCTCAACTGGTATCTCTGGTGGCTGGCAGCCAAGAAAATAATGAGTCCTGACTGAGGCTTGTATTTGTACCTGCCAGCAACCAAAGATAGTATGTTAATGAAAAAAATGCTTTCTGCCTACTACAGTCTAGTTTTGAGCCATGGAGCAAGCCATCAGACACACCACACACAGCAGGGACTCTTCAGTTGGCTGTGGGGAAAGATTTACGAAGCTGCTTGTTTGGGGTACAAAAGTTCTGTGGCAGTTAATCTGTGCCCCTGGGTGTCAGGCTGTCCTGGACACCAGTGGCTTATTTGTTTCACTCATAAAACTTTGCATTAAAAACATCCAAGTGCCCAAGCAACTGAAGTAGCAACCTGTAGGTCATAACATTTGTATAAACTGATTAAACAGCATTGAAAACAGTATTTCTCTTTTTCTTTCAACTGCTGTAATTAGAAAGGACCTTGAATCCATCCCACTGATTAGTATATCAATGCCTTGTGCAGCATCCAGCAGCAACCAGAGACACTACATACACAAGGAGAAGGAGAAATTCCTGAAAGGAGGTCAAACTGCCTGGTGTCCTTTTGGATTGTATCAGCTCCAGTAAATCAAATTTTCTGTTGCCCTGGCCATAGATGGAGTGGCATGGGAGACCCTGAGCACTGGCTTTTGGCAGCAAGATGCCAGATAGCATCCAGTGCTGGGCACTGGGGAGGGGATGTGTACCTCCCATTGCTGACAACTGAAGACGCACGTCCAAGCCCCAGTCCACACCCACTCCATTAGAACAACTGCCGACATTCAGCACAACTAACACCTCTCTGGGTTAGAAGGCTAAATAAATAAGAGATGAATAGCTACTGTACATCATAGCCCTTTCTCTTGGGAGAATCAGAGAACCCAAATTCCCCAAGAAAAGCAAGTAGGCTGCATCTGTGCCTGTGCTCTGATTAATCTCATTGGTTTGTTTTCCTGGAAACTGGATGTCCCAGATGCCATTGTTTCCATTATAAGTGTTCATCTGCCCTGTTTTGAGCTTGATTGCTCCTGTAGCCTGCTTGGCTTAACTGATTTTTGTTTGTTTGTTGTTTGTGGGTTTTGTTTTTGTTGTTGTTTTTTTTTTTTTTAATTAACATTCTTAAACAAAATGCCAATAAATTAAAATTTGGACATAGCTGCAACCCTCAACACAGATTTGTTAAATGTTTAAAAACACCTACAGCATACAGAAATCCTAAGCTGTTGTATGCAGTGTGACTAAATTATTAATAGCTGCCATGCACATCACACAAGGATTTCAAAAGGGGACCTTGTGTTTCTGCAAAACACTGCTATTTCTGACAGTAGTAGAGACAAAGTCATTTGAAAATTAGTCTCTTTGGTACTAATCACAACTGTTACTAAAACATTCACACTGTAGGCATAATACAGTAATTTTTCTTTTTTTGAGAGAATTAGATATTTCATTCATCTCAATGAAGATCTTGAAAGTTTACAATTTGTTAGAATATAAACAAAGCATAGTTAATGAAAACCTAGTGAAACAGATATCTATTTCTAGTCATAAAAGCTCTGCTAACTAGTACAATAACATTCAGGCACAAATTAAAGTAGTAACATTTACAGAAGATACTATAGAATATTTGTTTTATGTGCTGGAAAGACCAGCTATGGGGTCGTTCGAGGTGGGTGTTTTAAAAACACGAAGATATATGAATGGATTGCTACAGTTAAATTTGCTTTACAGAAAAAAATAACATTCTGCTGTGGGCAAAACCAGAAATATGGGAAAATTCTCTTCTGTCTCAAGTGAATTATTTCTGGTGAAAGGCTTCTCAGCGTTTTGCTACAGGCATGCAGCTTTACACACAGAACATTATGCATGTACACAGACAGTGCTCTACTGGGGGTGTCTATCCTGATGCCCTCCCCTATTCCCAGCTCCCCACAAGGCTGTTTACAGGAAATAACGGTAAAACACAGATTCGGAAATGGAAATAAACCCCAAACCAACGAACACCTAAAACATCAGCCCAGAAAAACACGTTGATAAGGAAAAAAGCAGCTTCACTCAGTACATCTCAGCTGCTTCCAAAGCAGAGAGCAATGGGGACGTACAGCTATTATTAGCCCTCCGGACGGGAAGCAGCACGGTGTGAAGCTGTTGGCAAGACGTTGCAGGATTTTCTTTGCACGTATGCACAGGCACAGACACACAGACAGACAGACCCCCCAAAAGATTGGTGATGAGCCCCTTCCCGCCACTCGGGTGAGACAGACAGACAGAGAGCACGACGCCAGCGCGACTGTGCGTACTCACAGCTCAGAGTACAAGAAGTGCAGGTTGCCCACATTGTCTATGTAGTTTGCAGGACTTAGCCAAGGAAGGACCAGTAACAGGAGAGCCTTCATTTTCAGTGCAGTGCTGGCACTGCTGCTAGGTTTCCTCCTTCCCACCGTCTCTCTGTGCTGGTGGGACACACAACGAGAAGCTTTCGTGCCAGCCAAGCCCCTTCTAAGCAAGCCTTTCCATTTCAACGCAATGGTAGCACATTATGAATCGAGCTTAAATCCCTTAAACGAAGCTACACTGCAAAAATCATTGACCTGTAAGAGGATTACTCGATCTGACTCTCGGATGGGTAGATGTGAGGGTTTAGGGACAGCACAGCGTGGTTGACGAGACAGTGACTTATGCTGCAGAGGAGAGCGATGCTCGGGGAAGAGACCTGCCTCCTGCAGGATTCAGAGTGGTTCTTCAGAGGCAGCTGGTATGTTTACATCACTGCCCACAAGCAGATGGGTTACGAGCTAAACTGCATCACAGAAGGGTGTAGCTGTCTGACAAGGGGGGGAAAAAATGCCCCCCGTGGAGTTTCGTAGCAGGCGATATCAGAAGACCACACCTTTTTAAAGTAAAACACCGCAAAAGATCACAGCCAACTGCTGGCTGTTTGCATCTCAGTCTGAATTCCCCAAATCCAGCCAGATGTTTCTGTAAAACATAAATCATGTAATAATCCAAGGACATGTCTCTTCTCAGGGTTTTTTTGAAGGATGCAAGAGCAAATATTTTAAATAAGGATGCTTTCAGTGGACTGCTCCATGGTAACCGGTATTTAAAAAAAAAAAAAAATTGAAGTTCTCTCATCAATTACAAAGCTTAAAACAGCAAGCTCACCTTGTCCCATCAGTGACCTCATCTCTGATCAGGGCAAACTTTTGTTTTCTCTCTGAGAACCAGGACTGGTCTGAACCTGAATAATGCAAGTAATGTGACAACTGCTGACCACCCTGGTGACCCTAGCAGAGTCTATTTTAATTTATTCACTGAGAACACAATAATGTTCTGTGGAGATATCAGGCAGGCTGTGAACTGTTCTCACTGCAGACACCCAATATTTATGATTATTATTGTATTTGTTTTATTAGCAAAATCACACATTTCCCCTTCCCTCTATTGATTCACCAGTTAAAGAGAACAGCAACAGCTCAGTCTGTTTAATCTGTCCCTGGGCATGACAGAGCACAACATCCTTCTCTTTGCTATTAACTGGAGATGGGGTGGCAAGAGTGGTTTCTGCATTTCCAACAATTAAACTAGGCAGAGGCATAAGATACCTTTGGTGATAATTAATTAATTAATGCCATGCTTAAAAGAAATAAAGATAGTTCCCTGTGTCTGCAAGCACAAGGATGTAGAAGTCCACCTTTTGGGATTACTCAGAATGTTCCCTCCCATTTCCTCCCTCAAGTGGGAATGCTAGTGGGGTTGCAGTACCTATCCCCTGTAAAGCCGAAACCTCCAACAGCAGAAGTTCCCTGTGGTTTCCTATTCTCCACCTCTGACCTTTGGCCTTAAGGTAACTCAGCCCTTCCAACCATTCTGAGGAAGGAAAATCCATGTCATGAGTAGCAAAGAAGAAAAATGTCCAGCCTATGTAGCGTTGCTTTGTACTTCACGACATTTGAGGCTTTAGGGTAGGAAGACCCTACTCCATCTCTCCCGTCTTCTGCTCCTGGGGTTTGTAAACCTGGGACCTGATGTAGGGAATCTGACACAGGGAAGAGGGAATAGCAAGAGAAGGTGGGAACACATTACCGAGACAATTCTTTCTATCTCTACTTGAGCTCAGGCCAAGCAAGCCAGAGGCACAGGATCTTGAAGATCCTGAGGGGAAGATTCAGGCTCAGCCACTGACATTCAGCTGTAAGTGCTAGAATAAAACCTGCCCAGCCTTTACAGGACCAAATCATTGTTTATAGCACTGCAAGTCAGGAAGACATGCAGTGAAGGGTAGCTTTACTACCACCTTAAGGAAAAGAAACTAACACCCTGGAGTGACTCACACATATTGACATAGGAGAATCAACACTAGAAATCAGAAGTTGTGCTAGCTGTATGGCTTCCATGGAAAAAACAATATTCCAATTTGCCTATTTATTGGGAGTTGGGTGTAAATTGGGAATGGATGTCCTGCTAATTTTACGGCCACAGCATCATCATGTCAAAAAAAATGAAGACAAACAGGAAGGTCTAAATCACTTTAAATTCAGCTATATGTATAGCAAAGGGAAAGGTCATTTGCACGAGGGGTTCAAGATTTTGTGGTTGGAATCTGTAGAGAAACACAATTTCAATGACAGCTGCTCACAGAAGACTGACAGTCCCCTTACCTGCATTTCTGTTGAAATTAACATTTAAGGCCTGTTAGAGAAGTACTGGCCTAAGACAGAAAATTTTGAGTAACTTTGTTATTTTGTCCCCTTAGATACACACAGTGGAACTCCCCGGGCACTGCTGGCCTGGGCTGGGGCCTGCTGCTGCTGTCTTTCGCACCACGAGCCAGAAGAACCCTCACAGGGAAAGCCAGGTCCAGAAATGTGAGGACAAGGGCACTCGAATCCACAAACACCAAACCTCCGGCATGTGAAAAATGGTCTCATGACCTTTGCAAGGGATCAATAAACCCAGTGCTAAAATTTGTGGGTTTTCTTGGTTTTAGTAATGCAAAATCATCATGTTTTTGGTTGGCTAGGAGACCATAACTTTGTAAATATCTTCAAGTGAATAAATTCCTAGTGAGAATCCAGGTGCTTCAGGAAATGAAGTCTGCAGTGCAAATGAGGACATGTTTGAATGGCAGGTTGTAGAGCCATTGCCGGTTGCAGGCTCACAGACTGTGAGGTGTGCAGAATGTGAACATACCTTCACCCTCTGGCTCACCAGCCTGCTCACCAGCGATGCTCTGGTCCTCAGTACTGCCATGTCTGTGCAGGAATGTGCCCCCAGCAGCAGTCTGGAGCCCTATGCTGGCTGCTCAAGGATTCCTTCACATTGCACATGCAGAAATACACAGCTAGCAACACGATTTACACCTGCAAACTTCAGGGGAAGTAATTTCACTGGGCAACAGATACAGCTTGCAGAAAATGATACATCTTAGACTCCATCTCTCCTCAGACCTGAGGTGCTGTTACGCAGACTATGCCAAAAGCGTTAGTCTGCTGACAGAAATCACAGCCCTGAAAGTACCTCTTCACCCTTCTGCCTTCCTTAAAAAAGGCAGAACATGCAAGACAAAAGCAGCAGCACAAGCTTTTACTCTGCAAAACAGAGAATAATTCAGCTCTCTCATTGCAGAGGAACCAAACCGGTCCCTGGAGAGGTTTCTCCCAGAGGCAGGATGAAGAGTGTCCTGGCTATCAGGAGGGATAAGGCTGGAGGGGGAGTCCAGCCAGGCTTCTAGACTGTCTCTCTGTGAGCCCGATGGTGCCCTGGGTAAGTGCTCACCTGGAAGAAAGGAGCACTCAGGTTCAAAGACCAATACCAAACCAGAATATTTTCTGCCCTACTTCTCATATAGGTCATTTGTGATTCAAAAAAGGTTTGAAGAAAGGGCAATTATAAAACCCCTAATGTGCTATTAAAATATTTATAATAGCTCAGCTTCCCAAAACACGCAGATCTCTTTGGATCACATACACACTGTCATTGTGCAGCTAACCACAAGGTATCCACCCAGGACTGCTAACAATAGCATGAAGTACCTTACACACATTGATGCATTTGATTCTAAAAAAAGAGTAAGACATAGCCTATATATTGGACTATAATTCAGCCCTAAGTTAATGATACCATATTCATTGGGAGTGAAATCAACAACTCCTTCTTTACATTAACTGTCTAATTTGATCAGTATTAATTGAAGATACTTTTTCCTCTACTCAAAAAAAAAAAAAAAAGTGAAAAAAGGACTATCAACAACAACTTACTGCATCTGGAAATGCTGTTCAAGGTGACCACGTTGCACGACCTCTGAGCAGTGTTCTGTGAAAGGGCAGCTAACCATTAGCTTATCCAGGAGGTTATTCACTAGTATGCTGGACTTCCTGCACGTCTGGAGAATAACAAGCTTGCGGTCCATGGGGCAGAAATCTTTTTCCACAAGGAAGTTTGTAAGGCAGGCTGTGCAGAAGGTGTGACCACAGAGCGTGTCTAATGGCTGAAGCAAAGGTTGCAGGCAAATGTGGCATATCAGATCATCATCTACTTCTTCGGTGTAGCTGTACAAGTGGTTTTCTTCCGGTAAATGCGCTTGGCCGCAGGTGACACAGAGTGGCGGGGAGCTATCCTCCATTTCTTCTTCTTTCTGGCTCATAATCAGAAGTGGTGCAACACAAAAGGGGGCAGGTGGGAATACCCAACCCGTTTTCTACTTGTGAGAGCTGTAGCAAGGCTTGTGTTCCGTCAGATCTGTGGGGAGGAAAGCCGAAGGATTACGTTCTGGGTTGTGTTTTCTTACCATACTCGCAATATGTACCTGGATATGAAGTACTACATCAGGTATTAGGAAAGGATTGTGTCTTTGGGATGGGAGAGTAAAGCAAAGAAGGGGGCAGAAAAAAAAGAGAGAATTAACTCCAGGGATTTATTTTCTCATCAATCTAGCTTAATTTACACAGATACTGTCATTGTAAAGAAAGATATCAAGGTAGGGAGAAATACTACAGGCATTTAATGGTTGAAAACCTTAAATCAGCATATAATTGCAGTTCTAGTCAGATGATTTTGTGGCCACATTACTTCTGCCAGAAAAGTAGCATTGTGTGTGGGCAAACACTGCAAGGCTGTGTGCAGAAATACAGGTAAGAATAAAGGTTGCTGGCCAAATTGCCTGTTCAGCACAGCAAGGGAAAGCAGCAGCTTCATCTAATACACACAAGCATATAAACACTGTATTGTAGCCAGAGGGAGGATAATTTGGGTCATGAGAATTTAGAGCTTGGGGCTCTGTAGACCATTCTCATACTACAGCAGCAATAGACCTGGACCCCTGCATTCAAAGCCAATTCATTTGCCTGCCTGCAGTCAAGCAGTTATAACCATCTGCACCAGCATAATCAGTTCAAAACTTCATTTGCTCGGCAAAGAACCAAATAGCTCACATACTGAAGTCCATAGCACAATGCTAAGTAGTGTATTGCTCAAAAGAAGGCCTATTCCCTTTATAATTTGTAATACAGACACCCAGTATGTCCCTAACTACAAGCCCAATTAGCTCTGGCCACAACACCTGCCTGCTGGTATTTTAAAGATGTAAACTCGGTGGGTGGCAGCAAAACTGAAGAGTAATTTGTAGTTTTTACTTGATGAACCCTAACTGCTTGTTGGAGCACTTATGTCTCATTACTTCTATGCTTATTTTCATATACCACTCTGAAAATAAACATGAAGTTATAAAAAAAGCAATGGCCTAATTACTGCTCTTGCTTGATAATGTAAATCTTATTTGCTGCTCTGCCTTAACACTGTACCCTTGCTTTCAGCTTGACTTAATTTGCTGAGACAATGTGTCAGCCTCAGACACCCATGTCTGAGGGCAAATGAGGGAAAGAATAATAAGAAAGATCTGACTATGACAGAGCACATTTTCATATAAATAAACCCTTATTTTTACGCAAAGCTCATGGATTCTAAACCTGAGAAATTAAACTTTAAAATGGCAGGTTTTTCTGACATGAAGGTAAAATAATAGCCCCACTAACACTAACCAGATGTTTAAATGTCAAACATTCTCTTCAATGTTTTGCTAGATCCTATTCTTATGAAGCAATTATGTTAAGTGCCTGTTTTTGCTTGCAAGAGAGAGTTCTGCATAAGCTCTGTCTCCTGATTAGCAGTAGCTTCACTGGAATTAAAATCACTGCCTGTTAGAACCCTTGCAAATATTTAAAATGTGCCAAACTGGGTCAAATGTTTAATTTTGTAAAAATATTCACCAGAGCTTTATGAAAAGCTATTTGTGAAGAAACAAACATCTCTCCATAGTGTAGATAGCAGCTCCGTTGTTATCTTAATATAGGAATTATTATTTAATTCTCCTAAGGTGATACACAGCAAAATAAAATGAGATAAAAAATTATCAGGGGCTGTGGAGGAGACTGGGCACTGTGAGTGGCTCCTGTAGGAAGCTCTTGGATAACTTCTAGATGAAGTGGGGTAGCTGTGAGCGGGTGTCCAGCTGCTCTCCACATCCCTCATTCATGGAGGGAGCTCATCTCAAGCCAACAGGACTGCTTGCAAGAATGGCAACACATGGCTTGGGAACTTGCACGATTCTTAAAATAAATGTAAAATTAATTAGAAGCCAATACAGCATGACAAAAATAGCACTGTGCTATAAACTTTGTTTTCTTTTACATTTTCAGAATGCCTTGCACCTGGGGCAACATTGTGCTGTTTGTCCACACCCCTGCCATGTCCTCTTGTAACACCACACACAGGTACATCCATGTGGGTGCTTGCTCCATGCACCACACACCAGAATACAGCCAATTCCAGCATTTTTTTGCCTCATGGATGTTCTCAAGGACAGAATTCTTGCTTCTTGCTGGCAGGAGACCCAACACACAGCTCCCATCAGCCAAAGGCCTGTCCTGAGGAAAGAGCAGCCCCCAGGAACAGGAACATGGGCATCTGAGCCACCCCTTCCCAACCTCATGCCCTAACCCTGAAAGTACCTCTCCTCCATTTCCACATGTACAACACAGCAAGACCCCTGATACAAATTAGGTACAGCTGGAAACCATACTACAGCTCCAAAGCTATTGCAATTATTTTCGCAATGGCAACAGAGAAAGAGGCATCACTGCCCTAAGGCCATGTCCTGCTGCAGCAAAAATGATGAGAGAAGGAGGCAAAGTCTGACTGTCCTGGCCATGTTACAGATACTCTTTATCAATCTGACATACTAATGGTGCAATGCTAGTAGAAAAGAGCAGGTGCAGGGAGCTGTATCTGAATTTTACTATGTTTACATAAATGACAAATACTTGCTACAATACAGGGAAACAAAACTATCCACTTTTATTAGTAACAGGCACTGAATTTTTAGAACTAGAAATTCAAGTCCTATGATGTTTATTATTTAGAAAATTTTGATTACATAATAATATAAATTCTAGGAAAAAAATCTCAGCCCCTGCTAATCTGGTCCACATTCACCCATGAACCTTCATAAACTGCTGGACATATCAAGCAACTGAATGATTGCCATCTTTGGGAAGCAATTATACCACCAAAAGAGTTAGAATGGAGGGCATGTGATGAACCTGTTACATAGATTCAGTTAGAGACAAATCATCTTTGCAATGTTTGCAATCATTTGTATTTATAACATTTTTGCGCTGTCACATAGTAGCTACATAATTAGTACCATGTCCTTTTAGGAAGCTTAAAGCCTTCATTCTTCTTTAACATTGTAGAAGAGAGGGGAGAAGGGATTTAAATTTGACATATTGATTACTAGTGCATATTTCTACTCTTTCCATTACCTATGAATTAAAAAAAAACCCAAAAAACAACCCACTTTGAGCAGGAAAACCTGCGCAGGTAGATGGTAAACCGCAGTGAAATAGGAAAGGTAATAATTTCCTGGCTGAACCTCTATTCTTCAAGTCCCTTTCTTAATGGAGGAAGAGATGGGAAAACAGAGGGGAGGAATCCTATGTCCATTTGGGTTGTTGTCAGCCACCACTGGCAGCCTCAGCGGGACATGGATGTCACCTGGGCAGTCTCACGCTTCTTGTAGTCAGAGCCATATTGACAGAGGGTGGTCTTGCAAGGATGATTGGCAGGAACAGCTTTTAGGGGAGGTGGTGGTGCCATGCCAAAGCAGACACCACAAGCATTTGCTGCTTACCTGCTGTGCAGGAAGTTTTCAACAACTTAGGTCCCAGATTTAGCATAGTTTTACAGCACCTAGCACAGATTGGCTTGGATAAAGGAAAATCAAGTACTGATTTACAAGAATGTCACAGTCTTGTGGCACTGTGGTGAACCAAGCTTCAGCCCAAAGCAGAGACCTGAAGCACAAGAACATAGTTGTTGAAGGAAGAACACTGCTATCTGGATATCCATACTGCCAAGTTTTCAGCCACATGACAATGGTCGCCTCAGGGCATAAAATAACCCCAGGGCTGTGACCACACTGAAAACCACTATCATGATAACACGTTTCTTAAAAAGTTACCCAACAGGCTGCACTGATTTGAAGGAGTTTGCATCTTACTGGTCTTCACTGCTTAGGAATTTGCATCCACCAGAAGCACTTAAGAGAATAACAGAACAAACCCACACAAAAACCCTGGACAGTAAACACAAAGAGTAGGTAGAGAGAATGCCTTTCATCTCCTTGCAGTAACAAGCCCATAGCTGTCCCATTCCAGTGAAACATTTAACCAATCTTAAGCTTAAATACTGACTTACCACCACAGTTACACTGGCAGCAGTGTTGCAAGAAGAGGGCTCGTCAAGCAGAATGGCAGAACCCTGCTGCCTCTGCCCAGCCACCGTCAAATATTAACCCAGCAGTTCAGAAGGCTGCACTTGAAAGTAGCACGACACAAAATGGGAGAAACTTCAGGTAGCAAAAAATGAGTAACAAAAGCTAAAAGAAAAATAATTAAGTGATGAAAGGTATTGAGGAAGTGGCTGTCACAGAAATAATAGAACAGATGCCTAAAGGCCAGAGAAACAGTGACATGGAGCCTGGAGGAGCAGCTACCAGCTTAAATCTCAAATAGAGAAAGAAGAGCTAGTGAGCAGGCATCACTGGAAAACAGAGGGGCAAAACAGATGAGCTGCAGAACAGTAAGAGGAATTTAGCTGCAGTAGCTCTGAAGTAGTATGGCTTGGTGGTAACGAAATCTTCAGTCAATGATAAATGTGGCCAGCATGTATAAAGAAAATGAATTCTAAATAACACAGAAAGATTGATACATATTAGTTGGTTTGGGGTTTGGTTTAGCTTGGTTTTCTCTCTGTGTTTAAGGGACACTTTTTATTAATGCTCCTGTTTTATACACACTCAAAGCATGTGTATTACAAATCCTGTATCTGCTGATTAAAATAGATGCCTTTTCGCACCCAGTTTCTCCGCTGTACAACCTGTAGGAAATGGAAGTTCTACTGACAGAACAGTTGTGCTCTTCTTAGCTAAATTACGATAGCAAAATCATTATGCATCCTTGCCCCAGTCCCAGCATGGGTTGTTATCCCCTACAAATGTGCATCTCTGAGTGACTCACAGCCCTCCATTTACGTGGGTCAGCAAGGCAGCGTACGGCCAAAGGGGCTGGTCTCCCGGCCTGTAAGGAAACCGCTCTGCCACAGCAGCATTCATAGCTGCCAGGTAAGGGTAGGACTCCTTATTCTTCCAGAGATGCTTTTACCTGGCCTTCCTTTCAACATGTGAGCATGCTGCAGCCAATACCGGCCTTGCTTGATAACCAGCTTCTTTGCTGAGGGATTGGAGACTGCCATCTTGCCTGTTTATGTTAAAAAATATCCACATCAAATGCTAGGAGGCTCGACAGCGTTCACAGTTACAAAATCAGGTCTTTGATGAAGCCTCAGCCCAGTTTCCACTGGCTGGATATGGGGAGGTTAGGAGATGTGGGCAGTGTCCCCATCTAGTGGCTCACCCACACTGGGGAGAAGAGTGGTTCATGGCTAGGTGGGAGCAGAGGTCCTCCTTCACCTTCTCAAGCAAAAGCACACAGCCCCCTGGTTATGTAGGGTTAGCTGTGACCTTACTGCTCCTGCCAGAATTTGGGTTGCAAGATCACATAACTTATTTCATATTCAGGGTTTTATAATAAAGTATCGGGTTGAATGCTTGTAGGAAAATATTTGCTATTAGTAAAACGTTGACTGTTTTAACTTCCTACCTTTCATCAAACTGTCTTCCCTGGTAACAGCCTCCCAGGTTTCCTGTTACTGTGGTTTGTATCAACTGCTTCTCTCCAGCTGAAGTTTTTTACAGATTATACTGACTTTACTGTTCAAGGTAGTACTATACAGCAGTTGTGGAAAACATAGAGTGATCCACACTTCAATAATATGTATTATACACTATTTTTGATTTAAAACACAGTGATTCACATTTCAAAGGCCTGGCAATAAAATATCATGTAATAATTTGCATCAATCTTGGCATAGCTGTACTAAAGGCCAAAGGGGTGAGTCAGTTTGCTAGACTTGAAACTTTGTTTGAAGGAAGGTTATAAAACACTAAGGTGCCCAAAATCTTATCATCATGCCTTCTGACCAGAATTCCTCCTACGTATATCCTACTCTCTCTCTTTTTTTCTCACCTTTCCACTTATTTTTAAATCTATTCGGACTAAAGAAGAATCACATTTTCTTTCTGCCTGAAGTTTAATTAGATTGAAATTTGTTATGGGCAGAGGCATGATCCATACCTCCAGGTAAAAAGCCTGTGGCAGGAGGAGAGTTGCAGATCCTGGAGATACCAATTTAGTAGATAAGAATTTGGTTTGACTTTTAAGATAGGAAAGACTGTTAGAAAGACTGTTAGAACTGGTTCTTAGAGGAAAATAACTGTATTTAAAAGTTCAGCACATCAGTACGGAACGTCTTGGAGACAAAAAATAGGAGCTCCAAAACCTCTCCTCTGCCTGGCCCCAGTTTTAAGACAGCTGGTTTTTCAAAGTTATTATTAGTCAAAAAGTCCTTCTCAGAGCTTATAACAATCAAAGTACTTTGCGGAGCCTTTAGAAAGGCATTTCCAACTGAATAGAAAAATCTGATGGTAAAGTACAGTAGGTGAATAACCCCAACATTTTAAGTTGTAGCTCAAGCTGCAAGATCCAATAGCAATGTCATACTGTGCCTGCACACAAAATAACTTCCAAAACCAGAACCAGACTGTTTGAAAAAAATTATTTTCTCTGTGGCTCATGCTGGAATTTACAGAATAAACCAATGTTGGAAAAAGGTTTTTGTTGTGGAATTATGTAGCTGAAATGCCTGTTAGGAATGTATGGAAATATATTCTGCTTTTTTGTCTGTCTCTCACACGCCCACACAAACCTGGATTGCTCTTTCTGATGATTTCATGGATACAAAACTTTACTCAGCATGTTAAAATGAAAAAAAAAAAAATCAGCCCAGAAGTACTGACAATATTAGGAACAGCTGGACAAGATCTGAGTGAAGAGAAGATCTGAGTAAGACAGTACATATCCATCAGGTTAAGCATTCCTTATTATAAGGAAAATGTCCTAGGAATGAACTCACCTTAGTGGAAAGCAGTACTTCCAAGAAGACTTGTTGCTGGCATGCCTTTAGTTGTCAAATACTGATGGTTAAGGTAGTAACTTCTGTTTCTTACTTTTTCCAAAGCTCAGTAAACCCAGACTTGGACCAACAGAAGTACAAGCTCAGACTCCAAGTGCAAAGATGAGCTGTAGCAAAATGGGCAGGCTGTGGGTAACTGCTTCCCAAAGGCACACAGCCTACCTGCTCAAAGGAAGTCAATCATGTGGTCGAAGCAAGGCTATGTGAGCAATTATGATTGACTCCTCAAGGGCTCCTTAAACATATGCTCATCCTAATTGACATAATAAATGCCATGGGCATTTCACATTCTAAATTATAAAATGACATGGCTAGTTATGTAACAAAAGGTGCGCTACCACTCCGATTTGGCTGATTGCTCCATCTGACTTTGCCAAGACTGGCAGCCTCACAAATACCACAGGCTCGCTTTCAGCCATTTGAGCAGATGACAGAACTGTATTTTTGTGGCTGGACAACCATGTGCTCCAGCTGCCTTCTAAGATGCTGGTAAGCTGGGAATGCATATGACAGGCAAACTGCATGAGGCAGAGCATCCCTGGTCCTTGCTGCAGGTGTGTCTGCTGTGTCTCTACAATGGGGACTGCAGACCACGTGTTCTCTGTGCAGGCTGCCCTACTTAACTTTAAAATAACAATACAATAGGCAGAGTAAATTGCATGGGATTGTGAAAATCTTAACTTAATACAGATTCACAGTAAATCTTAATCTGTCTTTGCAATCCTCTCCCAGGGCTCCAAGTGGGTCAGCAGGGAAGGTGGGTGATGCTACTTCTCTGCCCTCCCAGGGCCAGGGGATGGAAGAGCTGATGAAGAGAGGGCAAAAGAGAAGTGGAGGACTTCTTCCCCTCAGGACACTGAAACCTTATAACTCAACCTAGCTCCCATGGCCATGGTGCCTGCTGCCCTCAGACCACACAGCATCTTCTCTCATGCGACAATGAGATAACATTTAATAACTACAAAGCATGGAACATGAGATGGATAACCCTGCTAATAACACATAATAAAGCAAACTGTGCTTTAATTACACTGTGCCTTTACAACTGCTTCTCGGATCCAGGAGTTTCTTAATACTTGGCAAACTACTTAATGAGTTCTCACAACACCCTGTGGGGACCTTTTTTAGAAGCAACACACGTGATTTAAAGCACCTACTTGGTTAGGTGAGCAGGGGAAGGGGCAGCTGGCTGCTCCCGTGCCAGGGGGTCCAGTGCCCAGATTCTGTCACAGGAATGTGACAGCATTCTCTGCAGATTCTGTGCAGCAAGGTGACCACAGAGATGCTCTTAGACCTAATCTGAGGGAAAGCCCTCACAAACTCCTCTGCTTTATGGACATGCACCTGTGAGGGGGACAGCAGCAACTTGCAGCAGTTGGCTCAGGAGAGTAACTTGTCTAAACAAAAGAAGCAAATGCCTGAATTAAAACCTCTGGCCCATTGCACGCAAAGGAAAAGTTAAGCAAATTCAGTGGAGCAAGGATTTAATCATCTGTATCTCAAGTTTAAATATGCTGCACCTAACTCTCATACTGTGATTTAGATGTAATTATTACATTATACATAATAAAATAATGAAAATTATTATTAAATATTAGACATTAAATACTACCATATACAATTTAAATTTTAGGTCTATAAATGTCTATAACTTAAATTCTACTCCTATCTTACTCTTTCCTCTTCCTGCTACTTGGGTCCACAAAAATGACTGAATAAACAAATCCTAAGCAGAAAAACCAGTCCCTATTGAAGAACTGCATAGTACAGTGACACTCTGCTGTTTAAAATAGTACAATCTGAAAGCATTCCTTGCCACTCAGTCCAGGGGTCAGCTGCTGGGGCCCAGTCCCTTTCAGGACCCTGGAAAAAGGAGGGCAAAAGCTCTGGTAAGGTAGCCAACAGGTACATTTCAACAGCTTAGGGGAGTGGAACAGCCTAGGGGCAGCCTCCAAAAAAATGGGCAAACACACAACACACAGCCATAAATAGAAATTTCAGTGGGCAAGGGGAAGAAATTTTGATGACCTTACGAATTTTTTGCAATGCTGAGTAGTGAATTTTGCGTTTAAGAAAAATATGTTCTTGGAAAGAAGGAGATACATTGGACACTGAAAAGGCTGAACCCCGGAGCCCAATTACTGTGGTCTGGCTATCAGTTTTCTGGGGCTTACACAAGTTACATTTTGGCTCTTGAACAGACCTCCCTTACAAAGTAGTGCTGACAGTGCCCATTTATATCTGCTGATAGTCCCTGTTGCTTGTTTGGGAGTTAGGTGTGCAGTAGAGCTTATAACTGTTTAAAATGGAAAGGACTGGGTAAACCTAAAGTACCCATGCAGGAGCAGAAGCTGATCTGTCTAGATGAGGCTGTGCAATAGTTTCTGTTCCAGGGCACTTTTTTTTTTTTTTGTAGCAGGATAATGACTAAGCTCCCCACGCAACAAAAGTCTCAGCAAGTAAATTTTGTTTATTCTAGTGACCAAGCCCTCAGCCACCAAAACACATCCTGTAGAGCCTGGTTCTGCCTTCACCTGCTCAGTGCTGGGAAACAACATCTCTGAGTATGGTACTACTCACTGGACTTGATTCATCACTGCTTTAATTGGGGCTTCATGGGAACTACCCCAAAGCCCATTGCTAATTAACATGCATGTGCTGCTAATGGCCTTGTAATATTCCCCTTAACAACAAGAGGCTTACTAAGGTTTTGTCAGCCAGGACACGCGAGTGACACCAGCCTGGGAAAGATAGTTAAGTCTGGGGCTGAATTAATATCTGCCTCCAGAACCGGTTCCGTGGGTGTGAAGACCAATTGTGTGCTGTTTAGTCCCGTGATGAGAAACCAATTAGGAATTACATGCTCAAACTGTCCTGCTTCCTGCATCCTTTCTCACAATCAGATGTCATCTGCTGTGCACAGGCAGGCAAGGGGATTTTCTAATTCTTTGAAATTCCTCCTACAAGTCTTATTTATTTCAGTGCCTCAGACCCTTTCTGACTGGATCTAAACTGAGATATTCTTTTAAATAGCAGTAGTGTGATTAGATGAGTTCTCAGACTGAAACTCTGAGAACACAAAGCTATACTTTCCAGCACTGGGTTCTACTTGTAAAATCCTGTGAGAACTGATACTGTCAAATATACAGTACAAAATCAGCTTTGTAGTAGAAAATAAAATAAGATAATAGCATCACCTATACTTTTTTAACATCAGCATTTCAACACAATCTGTACCACGTAGCAGTAAGCATGCAAAGCAAAAGCCTTGGGAAAAGACAAGCAAAAAGTAGACAGGAATTATATCCAAAATCAATCAAAATTTAAGTGCTTTCAAACAAGCCATTTTCTGAAAGATTTACCAATCCAGACAGAGAAATAGGAAGCATTTCTGCATAAGAAATCACCGGCACATAAAACCCTTTTATTTTATTACAACTCTTTGTTTCAGTAAGAATGTTGCAGGTGTATTAAAGTGAAACTGGAGGACCAACGAAAGGGTTACCAGGAGCAGCTAGACAGGTAGGAAGTTTGCGTGCTTAGCTCCTTGTAAAGGAGCAATTGATTTTTACTCAGAGGAATGGGAACAGTACACAGTGGGAAGCAGTTGCACACAACAGGAACTGCCAACTAACCATTGTCTGAACATGTATTGAAGGTGAAAGTTTGTCTTCTGTGCTGAATCCCTTTGAATCCCAAGATTTAGGTAATGATTGCTTTTGCAGATTCAGGTTGAGCCTTTAGGGAAAGCCTTGGAAAGATCAACTGTGTATCTGTCCATCCCAGCTTCTAATTTCTGTGCAAGAACTGGACATGCACTGCGCATAAGTGCAGCAGCATTGCAGGACACCAGCGTCTGGCCATTTTAACAAGAGAGGGGTCTCATTACCTCCTCAAAAGGCTCTGGCCACAGAGCCCCTCCAAATCAGCCACAGGCCTCCGTCTGCCCCGACAGTGAGAGGAGCCAGGTGGCAGCACCCAGCCCAGTTGACAGGGCTGACATCTCCAGAAACACCGAACTGTTTCCCTCCAGCAGCCTGGAGGAGACTCTCTACATTTGAAAGCCTGTATTAATTTACTTTCCTTCTGGAAACAATGCTTCTTGATTTCCTGGTTTGCAGTGAAATGAAGCTAATCTATCATCTCATCCTGCGTGCAGAATTTATTTCTATTTTACTAAAGAAAAGCTATGCTAGGGGAAGATGCCAGCAGCTTCAAACTTCTTCCAAAAGACAATTCAATTTTCTTTTCTAGTAGGTGATCACAACTAAGAGCCAGGAACATTCCTCTTTCCAATTCTATGCTACAACAAAGTCCTGATGCAGTTAATATTCAAACACATGGGCTTGGAATACCCTTGTGAAAGCAGAACCCACGTGAACAAAGGGGAGGACACTTCTACAGGACCACAAACAAGAGAAATTAGCAGTGGGAGAGTATTTTCATGGGGAAAGGATAAGACAACGATGAGACAAGCTTTCCCAGATTGATTCAATTTATATCTTCGGAAAATACACATAGGCTCTGAGGTTCGGGGTGGAAGAATAAAATAGCAAATTAGTAACAGATCACTTCCTTTGAGGAATTTTCAGTCTTAGGAAAGTGGATGGGAGTATTGAGGATACAACTCCTCACACCACCAGCAGCTTTCCAAATTCCTGGCACTGATTTCTGGCTTTTATTTGCAGATCAGCCTTTGTTTTCCAACAATAGCAGATAAGAGACTCTGCTGTTTCAATGAAGTGATGGAACTACCTTGATGTTGGTCTGCATGAACCTGAATGAGCAAATGAAAAGTGTTTTGGGCAGTGGGCGCTCCATTTCTACAAAAGACTGTGGGAAAACAAGTGCCTTGCACAGTGCCCAGTACAGTCACCTAAGGTTATCTTGCTTTTCCTGCTGTTGAAGGAACTCTTTCCTAGTTATCAGGCATCATAGAAAAGCATGACATACAAGTCTAATATGCACCTTTTCTGCTTTTTCTGGTTTTCCTTGGCAGATGCAAAAGTGGCTGAGAGCTTGATGCAAGCATTCCATCCCTGGTCATTAAAAACAAACCTAAACATTGAGAAGTTAAAACATGTGAATGGGTCATTCTGATTTATACACTTGGACCTCTTGTCTACTGAGTACACTATGTATACATTTTGGTGAGTGAGCATGTCCACGTATCCTCATTGCTGTTCTGGGTTCTGTGTTGGCACTGTGAATATACATGTTCTCACATGAACAATCAGCCTTATGGATAGAAATAAAACTTACAAGAAGTTATGCCTATTCATATATATTCACAAGTTTGCAACTGCTGCATATACCTGTATGGAATGACAAGATATTTTGAGTAAAGAACTGAGGGTAAGCTTAAGTGTGAAAAATATGAGCTAAAGATAAAAACTAAATCAAGTCCTCTTTCTTTGCTCGCCTCAGCTGCATTTATAGGCATAAAATCAAGCAGGAAGATACATCAGTGATGAATGTAGCCTCAATTTACCTCTTACAGCTGCAGTGAGACTTTGTGGATTTTAACCTGGGGGAGGGGAAGAAATGGGTTTCCAGAGGATTAATAAAGCATTGGGCTAAAGCAGCTGCAGTACAAATGGCACCTCTCCACAAATAATCATTCGGATTTCAACACACATTATTGAAGAAATAGACCTTCTTAGCAATGGGGAAGACAGGAACCCAACCACATCCAGCTAACAAAAAGGTTATGAACTAGTGTTTTTGCATACCTGCATGTATGTATGTAAGTAGTATTTTAACACTGCCCACCAAGAAGCGCAGCAACCTACAGGTATGTTATATAGCCTTTTCTGTTAGATTATGAAAACAAGCTCTACATTGTGTTGTGGGGAGGCTGAATCACTAATGACAGACACAGTAGGTATTTATCGCTGCCTGGTTGCACGGCACTCTAGAGTGTGCAGGCTGAGGTTGCTAGTTTGTTTACAGAGCATTTTTTCCACCTTTGCTCCTCTGGAACCACTCACACCAAATTCAAGGGGAAAAGTAGGAGCAGCACAAAGAAAGATGCAAGTCTTTCAACTCACGTGTGTGGCTTTGCCGTGTCTCTCATCCGCTGCTGGCAGAGCGGAGCAGGTGTAAAGCCCCGCGGCTGGCGCGGCTGGGCAGGGCAGGGCCTGCACTCGCCCCTCGGCTGCAGGCCCACAGCGGCCCGCGCCCCTGTCAGGCGGCAAAGCCCATGGCATGACAGGAGGTACAGAAAAGCTGAAGTGCAGAGACCTGAGCAATTTAAGGTTTAAAAGACCACACCCTCCCGGTCGTGTCTCCAGCAGGCAGATAAGCACGTACAGGCTGCTCATACAATAGTGTAATCTGAAGCTTTTACTTTTCTTTCCGGCATATACCAAAGTTCATTTTCAGTCAGGTTCTTCCTTGCATTTCCTTTCTTCTTTTAACCTGACAATCAACATTGTTCAGATTTAACAAATACAAGTGGATCATCCTCAAAATTCCTTCCGACAGAACGTTCATGTTGGCTTTCCCCTTTGCAAAGGAAGATGAGGTCGACAAGTTCTAACCAAGAACTGATAGCTTGGAATCTGAACCTTCACCTTTTTCCTGTATACTTGGTGGTGAACACTTGAACCGCTAAGAGCAATTTGTAAACTCCAGAATCAACTATCTGAAAATACAAACTCTGTCAATTTTCTGAACACTGCAAAATTAAGACTGCATTAAACCCTCTTATCCAGTAATTTTCAGTTTAAAAAACACCCAAGAAGGGGATAAAGTATCGTACTGTAAATAAGGTGTCATGTCGCTGCAACAGCTGAGAGTGAATGTTAATAGCAAAAACAGCAGCAGCAAAAAAGCTCTTTTTTTCAAAACGTATTTCCAGTAGAGTAAAAGAAACCCTCATCTTCCAGCTACATGAACTACTAACAAATCCAATGATTTCAGCCATCTTAAGCATTTGCTCCTAAGGAAGGAAGTGTTACTCAGGAAGCAAGACAGCTTTGGAGATGGATTTGAAGCAAGCAACTGCAGTATATGCTGAAAACAGGTGGGAGGAAATCCCCAGCCTTTGATACAAACATCTATGCCTACCAGGTCTTGGCCTCCAATTTATTCTTTTGCAAGTTTGTTTCCCTTCAAACAATTTAAAAGCATGCTTGCTATTTGTGACTATAAAATCCCTTGTTAAATATTTATTTTAAGAAATCATCAAGGAATATGTCAAGTCCTACCAGCAAATGTGACAGTCATACCCTTAGCTGAATGGATGCTTCTTTGCAGTAGTATCTGCCTTTTCTGCCCTGACAACATAGCACCTCAGCTCCAAGTTGCTCAAGAAAACCTGGGATGGGCTCCTGCCAAGCCAGCCTGCCAGTGCTCAGTGTACAGTTGTCGAAAACCCAGGAGTGCTGTGCTGGATCTGGGGTACTGTGCAGCTGCTGCTCTTCCCCCAGAATGGGTGCAGTACAGAGAGACACAGCCTGCACGAGACCAGATGTCCATGGCAGCCACAAGGCCAGATATGCAAACCTCATGCGTCAGTCGTCTGCAAAATTGAACTGTGCACATGAAATGTACTTTTAAAAACATGCTTAAGCTACAGAAGCTTAAACATTATCAAATACATCCCCACAGAGCAAAGCTTGTGTTTAAATCCCTCCTCACATGTGAGGTCTCTCTGAGGCTGCTCGCCCTAGATCAGGAAGTCCAGAGCCCTGTTGTCACAGGTGACCACATCAGACACTCAGTTACAGACTTAATTTCCACCCTAACAACTAGCCAAGTTTGCTCTCCCTCCCGCTGCTGGGAGGCTGTTCTAAGTTTCCAGACTAAGGGCCAGTTTAAACTCATTTGTTCTCATGCTAATGTTACTGAATTGCTT
This sequence comes from Phainopepla nitens, assembly GCA_013400175.1. NCBI lineage: Eukaryota > Metazoa > Chordata > Aves > Passeriformes > Bombycillidae > Phainopepla > Phainopepla nitens. The sequence continues at coordinate 120,151 of VXBQ01005208.1, forward strand.
AAATTGCCTTCCCTATCTCATGATATGCTTTCTTGTTTTCCTTTCCACTCAAACTCTGTAAGTCTCTACTCAGACAAAAGGCTCTCTGCTCTCCTGCTCACACAGACAGCCATCTTGAGCACTCATTCCTGTCCAAATTCTTCACTCTGGAATGGCATTTATACTTCTTTATACATACCAGGCAAATTATTTTCCTAGAAAGTGAGTTATTTATTGGCTCTGAACCAAATTGCTGGTGAGCTCGTTGGTACTTATTGATGGAAGATCCTAGCTGAACCTGTCTGCCATCTGCAGGGAAGGAACATAGAAGAACCTCCTTTAAACTACAGCCTGTGTACTGTAGAAATTATCAGTTTTCTCCTTTGCCTACAGCAGATTTTCTTCACAAATATTAAAAAAAAAAAAGTGAGAGCATTTTCCTACTATAATTCATTAATTTCCACCAAAATGACAGCAGGGTATTATAGATTTGACTGGTGCATTGACACCTCTTTGATAAACTTCTAATATCCTGGTATAGATTCATACATTGCAGGCAAAAAAATTTCCATGTTTAGCTATTTAATTTTAAAATAAATGTGTACATGTATCTCAAGCTGTGCAAATATAGGTATAAGGACAGACATTTCAGGCTGCAGATATTCCATACTTCACTACTGCTGAAAGTATTTTCAGGAGGACAACATGCCATAAACTCTATTGTACTCACTTATTTACTTCAACTAAATGATTTCAGCATACATTGAAAGCATTGGTAGGACACAGTGTACAAGCTAAGTTAAAATATTAGTCATGTCATATTAGGGGAAACTGTAGTAATCAATGTTAGTTGATAATATTGTATTGGATGCCATGTGTGTTGGGTTGAAAAGATCACTGTGTCCTGCAGAGGCCTGTACATCCTCCTGTGAAGCCTCATGAAACCAGAGCAGAAGAGGCAGGGGTCAGGTCAGCTCTTTGCCTGTGGCTGACCACTCTCTCCCAGTCTCTGGCCCAGGCCAGGAGCACAGTACTTAAAAAAAGGAAATAAAAGAGCTCTCTCCAGTGCATGTTGCATTCCTGTCCACACAGCTCTGGCAGGGAACTGAGCCATACTTTCTCTTTCAAGTACTCAACAGCACTAGAGACTCCTTGTGGATTTCTACAACATACCCACAGTGGGAAAATAAACCCTTGTCCCTGACTCCCATGGATGGACAGTGGGATGGGGACCAGGACAAAGGGGATAGGTAGACCTGACTGGCCCTCTGACTCAGTGGAGGAGCAGTGAGAAGGAATGATGCCAGGAAAGGAGCATCAAGAGCTGTGGGTCACAACTCAGAGTTGTGGGGACAGGTGAGACAGGAGAAGTTTGGAGTCTCCCAGTAGAAACTGTCTCTCCTGACCTCCAAATGGCAGGTTGCATGCACATCTGGCATGAACATTCAGTGTTCTCCCATGGGATTGCATGGAGATCTCTCAGCTTGTATGGCTTGTAGAGACCTACTGGAGAATAGGAACAAACTTTAGGAGGGGAATAATCAGGTGTAGACACAACTCCAGCATGCAGACCAGCATTTTCGTATCAGTTCCCTCTCTTGTTTCCTCTTTGTGAAAAATGAACAACCTGAATTGCATCACAAAACATAAAAGGATTGCCAAGCACTTGTACTATGGACTCTCTGACTACTGAGTGCCACTGACAGTCTGCCTGGAAATCAGTCTAGACTCTGCAGTCATTAATCACCAATATTAAGTAGCAATTCTGTACAGCGTGACAGTTTAAATAAGATGTTAACTTCCAAAATTGACCCACTTGGTATAATTTACAGTTGCCAAAGCTCTTACAAAGTGTATTTTACTCTGGAAAGTCATGTCATTTGTCATAAGCATTTGCTGGATCTTCTGTATCCGGTATCTTTACATTTTCTAGATGGCTCATGAGAAGGAGAACAGGAGCATAATGAAGAAATTTAAATCCCAAGGTGAAAATAATCTCTTGTCCTCAATTAATGAACCAACAATAGTGCCAGACTACTATTTTTCTGAAATGGACTGCTTTCAGAGACTAAGCGAGCACAGGATTAAATATGGCGCTACTGGGAAAAATCCCAAAACAGCAACTTGTACCATACCAAAAACTAAAATCCTCCCACAAAAGAGCCTGTATGGCATCCCTCAGGAATGGCCTTGACTTGGAAAGCCCACAGACCCAGCTGTAAAATCTCAAGGGAATCTTGGGGTCCTTGCATCTCCTACAGAAAAAAATCTCTGAACATGTGAGCTTTACATACATAAGAAAAACAAACATTCAAGTGGCCAAATCACTCTGGCTGTAGGGAGAGGATTAATATTCAGATAGGCAGGCACTATATGTTTTCCATTGGGAGAAATTCTTGAAGTTAAAAGATTAATCTGGTCTCTCAACACATTCATTAGTTAAATTGCAAAGCAAGCTCATTACATAACCAACCCTAGGACAATTATATTTATCTCGTCAAGGTTCACAGTTCAGATGGATTGCTGACCAAGGTAACATGAGTACCTTCTGCAGGGTAAAAGCTCTCTGATGTATTTGAAACATCACTCCTGTGCCCTACCTGAGTTTTCAGATTATTTGTGTGTTTTTTGGAAGAATACATTTGTGCAGTTCCTCTCAGAAGTCTTTCCAGCTTGAAGGGAGGAACTGAGGAAAGCTGGGATTCATTCTCTAGAAGTGGGCAAATCAAGACACAGAAATTAAGTGATTTGCTCTTAATTGCCAAAGAAGTCTCTGGCATAAAGAGCATCTCGCTAATTCTCCTTTACTTTGCTAGACACAGTAAAGGAAATGTTTTAAGGTGGGGTGAAATCTCTGTACTTAAAGCGTGTACAAATACATAGTGTGCTCAGTCCACTCTTGAATTAACTTTTACATCCAGATCTATACCTGAAGAGTTCAATATTTGTTGAGAGATGGAGGTCATCTTGTCTCACTCCTTGCAAGTCACAAGCTGCACATCCCATGCTCTGTCTCTTTGTGGAACCCATTGCCTGGGTTTAAGCCTATAAGGAATCTCTCTAGAAAAGCATTCCACTATGGCCTGAAGAACCAAAAGGTGGGGAGTCCACTGGTCTCTTTGGTGCCATTCTGGGAATTAGTTGTGTATACACAGAAAAACACATGGATAATTCATTGCTAATTTGATAACACTACCTCAGATTATTGTTGTCAATTCATGTTACGCATTTCCTGGGAAGATGAAAGAGCTGGTGTCTGTATCTTGTACCTCTGCATGTGTTATATTTGTACTAATACCCTCATCTACTTTTCATGTGGAACAAAAAGGCTGTGGTAGAGACCTGCCAATATAGCAGGTGTATTAGCTATCCCTCATGTAAGATTTTTGCTATTGCCTGCATTCTCATCCAATCTAAAATCCTCTTTTAAAATGCTGCCTGTGATGTGATTGATTTTACTCCATGAGTCTCTCCATATGCATACATATGATAAACACAGACAAAATCAGACCTTTGCACGTGTAATCAAGGATCACACCAGATATTTTGCCCTCCCGCTGAGCTATGACTACATTCTAAGATTGTCCATTAAGGTCTCAAAAGTCTTTTTGAAGTCTCTCTTTTCTGAAGATGTCTCCCTCATATGGTACATGTTCCCAGTTTCCAGGTTTATAATTTCACACCTCATCCTGTTAAAGCACACTTTTTCAGTCTGAAGCCCATTTTTTAGGCAACTCAGATTCCCTTTTCTCTAGTGCCATGCATAATCAGTGAGTAGATCAGTATTTTTTCTGCAAGACTAAGTAGTGAACATTGCCGGAAGAGGTCTGAGTCCTGATCTGGCTCTGGAATCTCACTAAAAAAGTTCTTTTTAGAGTGATTTTGCAACAACTCCTTTGATCCACCAGCCCTTAGTCACTTGGCATGTTCCTAAACAAGAATGCAAAATGCTACATTTTTGATCAAATTAGGGTAGGATATCAAACTGAAGACTTTCAGTTTCTATTAAGTCTATAGGAACATTTTTAACCAACTGGGTAATCCTGTATTAAAGAAGCAAGTCAAGCTTACCTGACAAGACCTGAATTCAATGAAAACATCATTGGCTGCCATTAACAATAGTCCTGTTCTTTATACTTGAATTCCCATATCAGCTTCTATACTATTTTGCTGGAAGTGAGGTCAGGCTGACTGCAATGCTGTTATCAGAATTATCCTGTTTGTGCCATTGGGGCACTGGCAAAAAAAAATGAACATGCTTTCAGTCTTGGCAGTTTGCTCCAATATTCCCTAATTTATCAAAAGTTCTTATCAGTGAGCCAGAAAATTTCTCATCCAATTTAAGAAAAAAAATAGGATGCATAGCTGCTGGCAATACAGGGGCTACTGCCTTAAAGTTAGTTCCTCAAAGTAGGAGTTGTCTAACATTATTTTAGTTGGAGATGAGCTGGAAAAGAATTCATCCTCCTTATATGATATATACAAACCATATTCTTTCTTTCAAAACATAAACCAGAAATATTTTCTGAACATTTCAGCTATCCATACATTTCTTATTAACAGTTTCAGTACATACAACCCTTGCTTGGCCCACATCATTGCTACATTTTTTCCTTATATAAGTTTAAAACTCTTACAGAACACCACTTGCTTGTCAAGAGCAGATTTTGGGTTAGCTGTTACTAGCAATTTCCATACTTAATGACATATAAATACCAATGGATATTTATCTCCCTTTTATAGCCTATTTTTCCAATATACAGCCACACGGTTTATTTAAATATGTAAGTACTCTGTGTTTTCATGCCCACACTAGTGTCCATAGATATGTATACCTATGCAGTCCCACATATAGGTATGTGTGGACAAATTTATACCTATTTAAACACACGTATACAGATGAGTAAGTCCATTTCCACTTTCTGTCTTCTTTTGCCATACATTTTCTCTTAACAATGTTTTGCCCATTTAGTAAGCTCTTGAAAAATTTCAGTTTTGTTCATGCCTCCATGCATCTGCTTATTCAGTTTTATTAAGGACTGTCCTTAGCTTTGAGAAATTGGCCTTTTCAAACTAGCATGTGTGAATATTATGGTTTGGGACTATATTCTCTTTAAGCATATTAAGTGTAACCAGGTCATGATCAGTTTTTCCTGAGACAACACCTGATTTCCAGTCTTGTGGATAAATTCACTTTTATCTATCAGGCTACCTAAGAGCAGAATTCTTCCACTCTAGATCTTATAACCTTTTTTTTTTTGCAGAACTATCATCCAGTATTTAAAACTACTCTATTGATGTTTCACCAGGACCTAATGAAATCCTCAGCAAGTACGCCAAATGAAGTTCCCCATAATTACACTGTTGCCTCCCCACATGCAATAGTAGCTCAAGCTGTCTTCAGATTCATTTCGGTGACTTATAATGTGACCTCTGCCCACCTCTGCTCACCGCTGAGCCTGATAATCAACGTTTATTGTGCTCCATTTCCTAAGATCCTGCACTTCCCAGTTCTAATTTAGGCAGATATATGTCACCAGGTCATTGACAAAGTCATTCCCCTCACACGATTTCTTTTGTCACCCTTAGTCTGCTTAAACAACTTATACAATATTCTTACATATTGATCCCTCTAGCACTGTAACCTGATGAGACAATTAAGTTAAATTTTTCTTGATAATTTATTAATTCTAGTTCCTCTTACTTATTACCCAGATTCCCAGCTTCAGCATATAACCATTTCCAAATGTATTTCTCTTTGGATGCTCTACCATGCTGATTTAATTTTCTTGACAAGGAGAATTTGAACCACATTTACTTTCTTAACCCCCTTCTGCATGCAGTTGCTTTAAATACAGTTGTGGCAGTTTCCAAGAGCCAAGATATTTTGTCCCAGCCACACCTATTCAATCTCTCCATCTTTTAGTACTGTATATATTACAAGCCAGTACAGGGTTTAGCTCCATGGTATGTAGTCAGTCCAAAACCAACACGGATATTTTGTGCTGACCTGTGGAATGCTGACATGGGCTGGCTGAAATACAATCTCTGCAGCACTGTTTAAAAAATGGCATTCAGCATCATTCTTTCTGCACCAGTGTTGTGTTTTCGCAGGTGGCTTTGCAAAATAATTCAGCACATAAAATTTTTAATATCAGTGTAACTGCTCCACATAGGCCACACAGGCACAGCTTTTCAAGTAACTGCAGTCTTCTGCAATGCTTGCAACACCTTACAGCCAAAAGGCTCAGTGCTGGCCTGAGCCAGTCATGGAAACTCTCTGAAGAGACCCAGATGTGTTCCACACAGGAGAAAAAAATGCTGTAATAGCTGTGCATGTCTCACAGTTACCCTCTTATGACTGTCTTTTTTTTTTTTTCACATGGTACAAACTAGGAAGAAAACCTTTCTGCAAAAACCCTTCTGGGAACAGGCAGGGGCCACGGACCTTTCAGATCTGCCTGGTTACTGTGCTGGTACCTGCTTTCCCATAAGAGGACAAAACTCAGCACTGAACCGTAGTTTGTCCCTTGAAGTATTTAAAGCCTGTGCAATCTAGCTAAGAAAAACAGGGCATGCTTTACAAAGTGCGTCACTTTCATCGATACAATGAGAACTTGCAAAGACATAAACTTGAGTCAGGATGCTCTGGGCACTATGGGCACTCTGCTCTTAACTCAAAGAGGTAAGGGATCTCCTCCTTATGTGGAAAAGTTGTATCTTTTACTGGACTAATTGGTACAACTGGAGGAATGATGTACCTTCAGGAATGCAAGTGCTCCTTTGATCACACACACTGCAAGTTCTAGTACATCCACACAGGCACTGCAAGTTCTAGTATATCCACAGAGCAAACCATGAAAGCTAGCTGCTGGGAAAGAGCACACAGAAAGGGGCCACCTCGAAGGCAGTGAGAATTTTTCAACCCACTGGTCCCTGAGCAGCCCAGCACGTTCAATTTGAATACATTGCTGACTGGAGATTGTGGCATTGTGTGCTGATCCAGCAAGCTCAGCTAACAGGGAAAAGTGCACATCTTGCAGATAACCTCTCTTTTACTAAGTGAGTTAAGCTTCAGTCTAAGCATGCTCATTTCACATGCTAACTGCTAAATTGCTAATTTATTTACTGAAGGTAGAGTGCAACGCATACAATCTAGATTATACCAGAAACAAAAGCTGTAAGGACAAAAAATCATAATTATGCACAGGCCAATGAAGAGTAGAACATGATATACATATACAGAAAACTTCCTTAGCAATGCCTGTTGCAAACTGAGGTGGTGATAATTGAAGGTATTTAGCTCAGAAATGTAACCTTAAATTCAAATGAGCAAGTGCTATGCTGTCCTAAACTGTTCTACTTATGAAGCCAAAGGCCTGAAAATAGATAGAGGAGCAACTGGGTTGTTGACCTTTTCCTGTAGAGCAAGCCCTCCCTCCTTTAATGGGCTTCTGCCCTCTCATCACACAGAAAATGCATTTTAAGCAGCTCATGTAACTGTGCTTGTGTACCTGTCAGTCTCCAAGAACCCACAATGACTTTTGGATTCGAGGAACAATTTCAACCACTTCTGACAGATGACAGGGGCTTTCAACAGCAATCAAACAAGTTTGGTGAAAGTAGGTAAGCTTTCACATGGAGATGAAAGACTGATAGCATTACACTGGGAGAAAACTCTCTGAGAATGTCTTATTAAAATGCAGAGCTCCTATTCATGTCATGGTAAAGTGGTCTTAAGTATCCAAAAAGCAGGAAAATCTTCTCCTGAAGCTCACAGCAGTGATGAATCTAGAGCAAGATTCCTTGACTTTGGTGGTCATGGATCTATTTGTTTAGCTAGAGTTGTTTTCTACACTGTATATTCAGATGCTGCGTATTTTCAGAAACCGCAACAAATGAATATGTAACTGTAAAACACATTGTATATAATGCGTACATATATAAAATTCAACAGAAGACTGAATGACATTTCAGCAGTTCATAAAGGAAATAGTAGTAGTAGTAGTAGTAGTACTGAACATATTTGTGGTCTAAAATGTGAATGCTCAGTATCATTTCAAATGACACCTCCTTGAAAAACCATTTGTTGGAAACACCTTAGATGTGGCAACGGCAACAAAGCTATTTAAAAGAAATTCAGAAAGTCCTTTTAGCTGGACTTATTAGCTAAAGTCAGAGCATGGTGCTAATAACACCAAGGTTGTGGGTTTGATACCTGTATGGGCCATTCATTTAAGGGTGAGACTTGATAGTCCTTGTGGGTCCCTTCCAACTCAGAATATTCTGTGATTCTAGAAAGGTCCTGTTATTGGGTCACTGTCATAGTGCACTTCCTCTTTCAGTGTGTTCTGGGCTGCAGCAAAATCACAGAAAGCTCTTCAAAAAATAGAGAAAATAAGAATTATTTTCTAACTCACTACAAAACTATAAACTCAGCTTTCAGTGTCTGGTGATGTTTTGAATATTCTGTGTGGTTTTTTCTAGCATAAGTATTTCTGAAGAATATCTATTGAGTGTGTTTAGCTTCTGAAAATGTGAAAATTAAGGTCTAATCCAGGCATACAAAGCAGAAGTTTTTGAAAAAGCACTTGTATCACAGCTCATCAATTGGAATCTCAGTTGATAATGTTGACGCAACATTTGCGGTTGTAGTTTTAGGCCTCTGAAGATCACACATGCTGAAATATTCCAGATGTGGGACAGCAAAGGCATCAACTATTTCTACGTATGATGGCAGGAGTTGAACCCAAATCTCCACAGGTGCAATGATGACATGCCTGTGCTTCCTGCCACTGACCTCTCTTGCTGCTTTGCTAGGGAACTGGTGCTGACACTCACTTCACATTGTATGAGATACCACTAAGGGTAAATGAAGAGCATTACTATTATCTTTCAGAGGCTTCAGACTGAGGCAGTTGTTCAGAGCATCCCTGGTGCTGACAGAACAAGCCTATATTCATGCCCTGTGGACAAAATCGCCATTCGTATTGAGATTTGCACCACGTTCACAGAGTTCCTTGGAAGATCTGTTCACTTTGTATGTGAGGAAATGGATCAGAAAATACTGACAATTTTCAAAATGCTTGCTTTGAATTTCAATGTCTCTTTCTTGTACTGGCTAACAGTGAGCTACTGTTGGTACACACTAAGTCCCTCACATTGCACGTAAAGTAAGTTGACTTGATGAGTGTGTAGAGACTGCAAACTCCCTTGCTTACCCCTCCCTTCCCAAAACACCAGCAATGGACCATTATCTTTGATTTTGACATCTGAAGAGAGAATGCGAATGCCAGGAAGGAAGTTTTCAGAATCTGCAAAAAAATACTCTCTAAAAGACCTTCCAAAGGGAATATTAAAACAGGATACAGTAAAGAAAAACAGGAGGAGAATTTGAGGGGGAGATGCTCACACTATAAATGAAAAATACTTCTGAGAATAAACACAAACAAAAGCGCATCCAAACTTGCCTCTGCTTAACAGAAAATTACTGAATTTTCTGCTTAAAATAGACTCAGTACATTAGTCAAATACTTGAATATGCCTAATTTATACCTTCCGGACTGTGCGGTGCAGTACAAGGAAGATGAAAGCGCACTCTGAATTGATGTTGGGCTGCCCCCACTGGACCACCAAGGTAGAAGGTAAAATGCAGAGGTTACAAACTAAGTACTAGGATGCAAATTCACTGAAAAATTTCCTTTATAGCATCAGGGTATCTCCTCAAAAATCAGAAATTATCCCTAAAGTCACTGAACAGAAGATTAGGAAACCCCTGTCTTTTTGAGGATCTTGATAATAGATGGTCGCTGTAAAATTGCTATAAAATTAGTTATTATGTTTTGGGGACAGTGACTAGATTAGGGCTATCTATACTCTACCCTATGACAACATGCAATAAATAGCATTATCCTAATTGAAGCCCTTCTCCGCCGCCAGTTTCTCCTACTAAAAACTGTCAGAGTAGCCTATGCTGTGCAAACCACACAGATAGTCTGCACATCAAAGACTTTGCAAGCTAAGCAGCTGAGATCAGGAGACTAGATCTGCACAAGAAATTCCAGAACAACTCAGCATTCCATGGATCTGTACAGGACTTTGTGCACAACATGAAAGACATTCTTAAAAGATGGACTTTCAAAAAAGATAGGGGATGGTGACTTGCTGAAGAAAGCTAAAAAGATCTGAATAGTTGAGAAGCACAGCTGACTTTCAAACAAATTCCTGAGCAGCTGAGAAACTGTCTTAGGGAAGAACAGAACAGAGCACAACAAGGCAGCAGTACTGACTTGGTTTATGGTTTCTCTTGTGTTATCAAGGAACAGGTTTTTGTCAGAATGCTTTCCAGGCCTAAGGACTTTATGGAGAAGCCTGAACAGACTCTCAGTGATCTACACGAGAACATGCAGTTTCATTACAAAATAAAATTTGCTGGTTTGAACTGAAATTGCAATGAATGATCATGGATGAGTAAATTAAAGGAAAAGTATTAAACTTATAGCTGGAGCGATGCTGCAGTCAGAAAGGAAAAAATGTAGAGCATCCTTAGCTGGTGTTTTCATGAGTTAGAGGGTATTGTACTGATCTGTAGGTGCTGACCACAGGGAGCAGAGCTTGAATGGCTTTCACAAGGCTCCGAATGAGTGACAGGACTGTGCTCTGTAACCCAGACAGTCAAAAGTTATCTTAGAAAGAAGAAAGGTGTCATCACGAGGAGAAAGACTATAGAGAAGAACAATTCTTACAAGAGGAAATTTTCTGCCTGTCTACCTTTAATTAAGAAACCAGAATGCTCAAAATCACAGCTTTAAATTCATCTTTTCCCTAGTTAAGAATTTATCCTTAACCCAGTTTCTTAGGGAAATAAAGTTGTGGCAATCACACCTTTGTCTGTCTGTGTCTGTCTGTGTGTCTTCCCTCTATATCTTAAGAGTCCAGTGGCCTTTTCCACTACCTTAACTTTGACAAAGGATAGTGATTTCAAAGACATTATGTGCCCATACACGTAAAGAAAATAAGGCAGAGTAATAGAGGAAAGAGACGCGACTAAGCATTCATATGGAGAGAAAGACTGAAGCATAAACACTGAGGAATCAACGAGAGGCTTGAAATTCCTGAATGCCTCATGGGAAACACTTCAGTTAAACTCACACCTTTCTAAATATCAGGAAATACAGTTACCAAATACAAAACTGTAAGAAACTAGGCTTCACTGGCTCAGCTGCTCACCCAGCAACTTCACTTCAGCAAGCAAACCCATTACTACAATTGGAAAATACCTGTATTTCGTCGGATGGAAAGCGCAGCAAACAGGCTCTTGGTGAATAATCTAGGCATGAAAAATGTCAAGGAAGCAGTTTCCAATTAGCAGTCCTCACCAAAAGAAAGCTTCCACTCTACCCCCCTCCAGGGCAGCATTTTCAGGAGCCAAGGGGAAGGGGCCCTCGGTGGCCGGGGGCACACAGGGCTGGGGCTGCTCTGCGGGGAGGGCTCCCTCGCTCAAGGGGAAGCGCAGTCGCGAACCCAAGAACAACAAAACAGCATTACACTTAATCCACTGCCATCTGGCTTCATTTTGACAATCCACAAAATCAGACACAACATTCTTCTGCAGAATCCCTGAAAAACAGCACAGAACTAGTGTCAAACCCAGCGTCCCCTCCCTCCCTGGCCCCTCTGAGGGCTTGAAAGAGAGGTTCCTCATAAAATGAAGAGTGATTTCCCCAAGTGACATTTCTGCAGGAGCATTCAAGCTGCAGATGTTTCCACTGTGGAAGAAGAGTTTGTATAATGCAGCATCGCTTGTCATATTTATGGAGGCAGGGAGGGGGAAGGGGAAGGGGGTGCGAAACAGAAAGCAGGAGAGGCTGAAGCAGTGGTGTTGATCCATAGGCGATGAACTGCCTGAGGCTATCAGCTCTGTGTGTTTGCTCAGCTCTTGACCTGACCAAGGGAGAACAAGGACCATCCATCTTCCTTGGCAGAAACCAAGCAGCTGTTCCTGAAAGGACAAGGCAAACCACGCAGCCTTTAAACTAGCTGGGAACACAGTATCTCTGCAAAGCAGCCAGACAAATCCCATTATTCTTATTCTTGCTATTTCAAAAATGTATTGCAGGAAGCCTTGATTTGCAATGTTTGCATTGTCACTGAGGCATTAAGGTAGTCTGCATGGCTGCTAACTGAGCTCAAATATCACCTCATAGCTGATGGTTTTCATAACTCCTTAAATGAGGAGCTTTTTTCCACAACAGAACGCAGAAATACAAACAAAAATATTTAAATAATGCCTGTTTCCTGCTGAATTGTGTTCCCAAATGCTGAATTGTGTTGACAAACACTGATTTTCCACAGAAAACAAGTTACTAAGGACTGAACCATGTTTTTATTGACATTTCCTGTCTTAGGGCTGCAAATCAGCTCTTGGGCTTCTCATGCCCTTTCAGACAATCAAATGCTGAAGATGCCCAGCCTCCATCATGACACGAATCTTCTGTAGTTCCTGTGACATTGCTACCAACTCTATGTGGATATCTCAGATATTCTGGGATCTCTCATGTAACACTAGATGCCTAAATTCAGGCATCTGCATGAGATTTCAAGAGTTACCCCACAGAGGTTATATCCTCCCTTACAGCACCCTCATGTAGCCTATACTGAGATACATTTGCTTGCATTTTCTGGTACCTATGATAGCAGCAAGTGTGTATGCCTTCTCAGTTGCCAAAATTAGTGGACTAGCAAGCAAAGCATCCACTCACTAAAATAGCTAATTCACTACTGAGACTTCGCTCAGTTCCCATATAAAAGCTGTCAGGACAGAAAACAAGGCAGATTCCAGCTGCACATCTGTCTTAGGGCTAAACACCACAGGAATGTCCCCAGGCATGGCCTATGCTCTGTTTCTTAGCATGGCTGAGCATCCTGTCTTCCAGAAAGCACATTACTGACAGCAGCATTAATGTTAACAGGCGCATCTCTGTGGAGTGCTGCATGTGCACATGCATCAATCAGGAATCTTTCTTAATGTTCAAGATGGTGCCAGGAAACAGCCTTGCCTGGCCTTCACACAGGGATTGGAAGATTTGAGGGTAAATGGAAAGAGTATGTTCCCTGTGCAACAGCAGTGTCGCCTGCAAGGGACATGTAACTTCATAAAAGTTTATCCTATTGAAACTCCCAAATGTTTCCTGTTGTAGCATATAAAAACCCACATTCATATCACAGCCTGAGAGGAGGAAATGGCACACTTGTGCTAAATACTGGGGGATTGTCTTTACAGCACAGACAGTATCTGCATGAGCTTCAGCATTGTAGAGAGAAAAGCTATGTGACCACATACGAGCAGCTCAAGCAAGTACACACCTGGAAGGAGGGGAAGGGGGAACATAATCTCCTATAAAACCAGCATTGTAAGCAATACAAAAGAAATACTTATATTGATGAAGGCAGTAAAGAAACAACAAGTAAATAAGATACTTGTATCCCTAATATTAAAAAAAAAAATCAGCAAGAAAACTTACTTATGACCCAGACTAAAAGAACTGAGGAACCTGCACTATGATGAATAATGCTGATCCATGATTTCTGATGTTAACAGATTTTTAGAGTGATTAGGGAGATAGTGTGACTAGTAACAGGCTTCATGCTGAAATTACTAGCTGCTGAGATATTGCTGTTTACTTATAGTTATACATATAGTTAAACTTACAGCTTATAACTTTACACATAGCTATACATTTCTTGAAACTGTATTCTGCAGGTTCACATTGTGGGTTTGATCATTTCTTCTGTCACTTCTCACTTGTTCATCCTCCAACTATGCTACAGCAGCACTACAAATGGAAAGTTACAAGTGCAGCCTCACTTCACAGCCAACAAAACTCTAAAAGGACAGTGGAATTGGAATTGCAAGTTTTTGCTGATAGCAGCAGACTCCAGGTTACAGTTCCTTTTTGCACAGACATGCCTGGTACCTCCCTTTCTCTCTCTCTCTTTTAAGTCCTTCCTGTACACCATGACTGAGCAGGCACTCACCTTAAAGGTAGGCTGAGATCCTGATGGCATTAGAAAGGTTTTTATCAGGGACTATGAACAAACATATATAAGGCCAAGATGATGGAATTGCTGGATTTTGAAAGGGTATTTCTGTTTGGTTTTTTTGAAAGAATAAACTCATTTTGTTCCACTTTCATACAGGGTCTGTTCAAAGCTTCATAGTGATCACAAGAGGATTTGACTTGGCTCTTTGCCAAAGCTATGTCCTCTGTATAATCAAGTGAGTGATCTGCTTGTCAAATGTTTACAGGGCTTTATTCTACGTGAAAGCGGAAAAGTTCTGCACCAGTCATTCCAAAGAAGTCCCTTTTTCTACTCCAGGAGTTTATGAGGACTTCAAAAGACCAGGTTTACATCCTTTTATGCTCATTTAGCAACACCTGAGGCAGCAGCTACCTGTTCAACACCATTGTTAAAATGAAAACAGCAGAAATCGGACAATCTTTCATATGCCTGCAGCTGGAAGGAATCGTTTTCTGTATGTATTTTTGAGCATCTTAACTGTATTTGTTGAGAAAATTAAGACTGAATATGACAACAATTTAATAACTTTTTACAATAGAAAAAAAGTTCATGCCCCTGAAACATGCTCCTCTATATTCAGGTCACCACTATATGATTTATTTACACCTTTCCTTCATCTTATTAGACATACACCGTTATGAATTTCCCTGTGCCACAGGCATTATCACAAGCCTACCAGTGCTTTGCCAGCAGGGGTTGGAATATCAGTCTGGAGTTACTAAACTTACATATTCAGAACTAGATACTGTGAGTACATCCTGCTTCCCATTCCTCTTGCTGTGCTCTGCCTTCTCATTTACTGAACTAGACCTTCACCAGGCAATTTGAACCAATAAGTATTTTCAGTTGATGCTAACTGATACCTGACAGGAGTCTGCAGCATTAATCATGCCCAAATCTATATAATTTCAAAATTGTCTCACTGTACCCTAACTTCATTCCTTTACTGGGGTACAGTAAGAATTTTAAGTGGAAAGATGGGCTTTGTTTTAAAGATGTTGCTTTTGCTTAAGTATTATCTTTCCCTGTATTACAAATTGGCAATATTCTTGGAAATCTTTGCTGAGAGAGGATATCCTATAACAATTACGATGTCTCACAAAGCTGTATAAAACATTTGAGGAAAATGGAGTAACAATTATGAAGGACTGAAATATTCCTCTCTTGTCATCTGCTACACAGGATATACGCTATTTTAATTTGTTTCAATGCCTGTAATCTCTCTATGTACAGCAGTTTAAAGCTTTGTTCTGTTTTAAAATAGAAGGTAAAGCTTTTTGTCACACTTCATTTACTGGCCAGCTGGAACTGCCTGTTCCTGCTCATTTATGAGAGTTCAGAGGAGAGGGTTGTGGGCAGCACCCCAGTTTAGCTTCTCTAGGAAAAAAAAATTTACAGGAAACTAGGGGAAAACTGACTATAAAGGTCTTCCTTAAAAGGCAAGCAAGGTCTTATGAATAAGAATTGCACTCCTTAACTTCATCTCACAAATAACATTCTCAAGGCCAAAATCACTCATCCAGAAAGGATCTCAGAGACCAACCAGTGTCTGAGTGCATGGCCTCACGGTGTCTGTTGCTGCAGACTCAAAACCTGTGCCAAAATATTAGAATGCAATTGTAGGTCACAGCACAACAATTGTGGAAAAGGAAAGTGCGTAACAGCAGAAAATAAATCATAGTTAATTGAAACATCATTTTAGAAACTATTGTGGCTCTCATATTAAAACACACACACAAAATTATTGTTGTTCTTCTTCAATGGAAGGGGTTTCTTTTTCATTTTAAAAGGTTGCACTTAATAATGTCTTTGCTTTACACTGCAATGTTATTTTTTTTTCATCTGTTTGTTTCATCTTCCTTCCACCACTCTCTTTCAGTCACTTCCAAAGAGAGCTAGTTCAATATCAATAAGAGGTGAATTGAGTGGATATTAAATGTTTCTGTCAGATTATCATTAGCATTGCCAAAATCTGTTCAAAATAGTCCCTCTCAACACCCTCCAGGTTTCTAACCCAAAGCATTAGCAGTAAGTGGCTGCTTTTTGGCTCATTTGGCAGTCATAATAATATCTTAGCAGACACTCTTATCTGGATAGCAATTTCTATAACCAGCTTGCTGGTTTAGTTTTTTTATCCCTCTCTCTCAGATGATGGGAAGCCTCATTCTAATTTGATGTATGTAACAACCTGTTATAAATAAGAAACCATTCTCCTTAGGTCTTTTACAGCCTATATTGCAGTTAGCATGGCTGCAGTTGACATGACACTCTGGACTTGGTCCTGGAGCTGCTCAAACAGGACTGCTAGCCTATGTTACTTCAACAGAGAAGATACCTTCCCATGGGAGAGGCTCAGCAGTAACCCTGTCATCCTGTCTCCCTTCCAGCTGGTTGAACTTCAGCTGTGTCTTGGTTGAACCAGGGCCAGAGGTTCTGCTCCCTGCTGCTCTCTGCATGTTGAGACAGAGAACTATCTCCACCTTAGCAAATTGCATTCATTAAAATGTAGGTACATGGGCAAGCATTGATGAAATATTACTGACTGTGAAATCTGTGGCACCTCAAATTTTTCTAGATGAGGTAGTATCAGAGAGAAAAAATATACAAAACTGAAACCTTCCAATGAAAAAATTTTTGTAAAAGAGTGGGAAGTTGCTTTACATTAACCTTGTAGAGAGAGGAAGGATAGGATTTGCCATGGTGCTCTCCCATCTGCTCTGCAGCTTTGGTGAGCTGGAGCACAAATGCTCAGGCAGTGGTGTCTGCCGATGTCCTTCATATCTATGAGAGCTTCCTGGGCTGCAGTGAATGTGGGGCATGGACAGACCTCCAAATTACCCCTGCTGTCTACAGAAGTACATCCATGCAGAATAAGAAACACAGTGGTGACCAAAATTTCCTTCTGACAGGCAAAATACAGTTGATGAAACATCTGTGTTGTTACCATTCTTCAGAGAAGAAAGTCTATAAAGTGACAGTCTTCCCCTCTTAGAGGTGTTTGATGTGCTTCTAACTCAGTGTTTTGATTTAACTGTTCACTGCTGTCATGAAACATAGTTAAAATCCTCTTCGGAATACCTTGACATGCTGAAGATAATCTTTTTAAACCAAGTTACTACATGTCCAGAAAGAAAATGAAAGTCCTTGTGGAATGTGTTCCATGAGCTCACAAAAATACAGCTTTTAACAAAGATAAAATAAGACTTCAACTGTGACAGTTACAACAGGAAAGAAAATGCAAACACCTGCTCAGATCTGGAAAATGAGAAAAGAACATGGAAGAGTAGAAAGAAAATTAAGAATATTTATTTCATCTATCCGCAGAAAAATCCTAAAATAATTGCTACTTGAAAAGTCTGTAATTTAATAAAAGACTAGGAAGTATCCTGAAAGTAGCTGCAAATTATGCATCTAGTTCTGCAAGGGGGTGTAAAGCAGTCTCCTTTCTCCTTTCCAAGCCCCCAGCACACAGAGCTTCAGAGGAGAGCCTGAATGAGTCACAGTTTTATCTTACTAATTGCATTTCAATTTTTGAAAGGGAAGGCTTGACTTTGACTTATGCATGAAAAGCACCAGATTCCCAGGGTGTTTTCCCCATTGGATGTTGTTGTTTGCGGGTTTTTGGAAACCCATATTCTAAGTCTCTCATGAAAAAGGGAGATTCGATGCCCTACTGGTAGCAAAATCATTTCAGTTTGCCTTGATCTGTTAGGATCCACAAGGAGAGAGTATTAACAGGGAAAGAGAGGACAAGACCCCTGCAAAGACACAAAAAGAGCACCAGAGCTCTGGCAGAGGCAGAGATACTTCATGAGTTAAATCAGTTGGAAGTTGCAGGCTAAACAGTCCAGCCTCACCACTCAAAAGGGACCTGCATTTCAACTCCATGTCCAAACTGCCAGCTGCATCACACGCAGAGGCATGCTGTGAGGCGAGCGGTGGGACACAGCCTGTGCGCCTCTGCTCCCAACACACGCCCGAGCCAGTCGAGAAGCGGTAGGGACCAGATGTGCAAAACCTGCAGGTGGGCTGTGTTTTGCACAGACCAAATGAAGGCCAGCAAGGCGGTAGAGCAGGGGTTTACACGAGGAAATCATCAGAGCTTGTTTCAGTTTGGTCAGTCTATCTGTGTTTCTCAGAGTGCACATCATCTCTCCAACGAGGGTGATGCAGCTCAGGTGTCTCTTTCCCTGGCTGGGAGCTACTATGCTGTAATTTCCCTATCCTGAAGTGTCATTGTTTGGCTTTTCTTACAGGATAATCTCTGAACAACCACAGCACCTAGAAGACTCTTAATCCACACCTGCAATAAAAGCTCCTGGGTACTTTGGTGTATTTGGCACCTTTACAAAGTAACTAATAAAAGCATTGGCAAAACAGAAGGCAAACAGCAGCTGGCAAGTTTAGGAGGGAACATTGGCTATGGTGTTCAGAAGTGGAATGATTTTTCCTTCTTACTACATTTCCTGTGAGATCCTGCCCTTTAACCTGACACTAAATCTCAGTGTAATTACATCATTAATTTTCTCTCCCTACTGTTGCAAAACTTCCCCTAAACTGGCTTGGATAGCATGATCCAAATTCATTCTGCATTGCCCAAGTTATCTCAAATGCTATTTGAGACAAGAAAAAGCCATATGCATTGGCTTTGGAAACCATGATAAGGTGTAACAGATTTTCCTGTAAGAGGGAGTTTATTCAGACAGCCGAGATGTGAAGCTCATGCTAGGGGTGGACCCAACAACGAAACTGAGAAAATATCATAAGGACACAAAAAAACCCTCTTAAAAAACCCAGAAATCTAGAGTTGAGGTCAATTTGAAGAGCCATACACATTTTGAATCACAAAATCAACTTGATCCACGTGAAAAATAGTAGATATAATGAAAACCCTTTTTTTCCCAGTGGAATCAAAGCAGGTGGTGCAATTGATCTGAAATTTGAGTGTAGGTGCTGGTGTCACTCATATTACTCTCCCATAGCTGCA
The DNA here is from genome assembly GCA_013400175.1 of Phainopepla nitens. Lineage (NCBI taxonomy): Eukaryota > Metazoa > Chordata > Aves > Passeriformes > Bombycillidae > Phainopepla > Phainopepla nitens. The sequence continues at coordinate 139,199 of VXBQ01005208.1, forward strand.
CAGTGGGCAACTGGAATTTATAATTTACAACTAGCAGACTGCAGACATGTTCTCTCAATATGTTAACTGTTGTCTTGATTTGTGTTGTTTATTCCTAACATCGCAACTCCTTTACTAGGCTTTGTTGTGGACAAGGTTACGTACATGGCAAAACTTCCTGCATGGAATGGTTTAATCGCTCTGGGATATCAATGCTATTGCTGTGGTTTGCAACAGATGGGGCTTGGTTAGCCAAGGAGCCAGTTACCATGGGAGTTTCTACAATTGTTTTATTCAGGTCTCCTATCACCATTTGGAGGTAAAACAGACAAGAGACATCTTCAGGGATGGAGAGAGGGGCTAGAAGAGACATATTGGCCAAAAGACAGAAGGAACTAAGGAAAGCAGAAGGTCAGCACATAATGTTCATGCTGCATCTGCAGCTCAATTTCTTACCAGTCCCATAAGTGCCACTTAGCCACTGATCTTACTATCAGCCATGAAGTGGCCATTAATTCTCATTAATTCTCCTTTGGGTTGTGACAGATCCAACCAGTCAGGCCGACAGCCAGTGCAGAGACAACCACCTCATCTCCTTCAGCTGTTTCACCCTTACTTTCCCTTTCTCCATCCACCTCCACCCCCTGAGAACAGGACACATTGTGCAACAACATGCATATTAATGCCACTGTGAGGGCAGAGAAATGTATCTACAACCTCAGCATAAAATCCTGAGGAGAAACATCACAGCCCAAGTAACACATCATAGTCCTGAAAAGCAGATGTTTTCCATGTGAACTCAGGTTCAGGTTCAGGCTGGAGCTATATCCTGCAGAATAAAGGTGATGCATATGTCCTCAGAGCGGGATTTCCCTCTGGGTTTCTCCATTTGCAAAGCAATGCAGCACGACCCCACTGCTTGCACATGATGGTTACCACTTGTAGTTTGTATTTCCTCCTTCAAAACCACCCTGAGAGAGGCAGAAGGTCGTGAAAATGAGTCTGATGAGGACTGAATGCACCCTTGCACATCTGCTAATTTCTGAAACAGGCTGCTGAGAAGTGCCAAGCACCTACAGGCTCATCAAGGGCATGTGGAGTAGGTGAGGGGCAATATGCTCCGAATGCCTTGGGAACTGGCAGTGGGAAGTTGGGAAAACTTTAGTCCTCCTCAGCTTGGTTCAGAGTAAAAACTACCTTTGGCCATTCCATAGACTCAGCTAATCTCAAATATAATAGAGGCACAGATCTTCTTCTCTTAGGGTCAAGGAGCAAACTAGAGGGCAGGGTCTAGCAAGTAATGAAACAAAAATCAACTGAAACAAAGAAGGGTATTTAGATGAGGAGAAGAAGAGAGAGTTGTGTAAAAGCAATGACATTTCTAATGGAACAAAAAGCATATTAGCTGAAAGCCAAGTATTGGATCCAGGGAGAAGATTTGAATCATCCCCTTGGAACTGTTCCACCCTTAATAAAACATTAACTATTCATTGAGAGAGAACACACGTGTGTGCATGAATCAGTAGCCTGGAAGGTCTTCTTTTGAGAGGTTAGACTTCCTGAGTACCAGTCCCTCTTCTAGTAAATGTTAGTTGTTTATCCAAAGTGGAACAACTTCAAAAGCAGAGGTTGAGGTCCTCCTGACTGCCTCCGCCTTGGGCAAGGCAGTGACAGGAGAAGTGGACCAATTCCTTAACTGCTTCACCATTCAGTAAAGGTGACATTCAAAAACCTCTTAATTTGTTTCCCAACAAACAGAAATATTTTGGGGTTTGGTCGGAAAAAAACCTGGAAACCAGAATCCCCCTCAGTACCATCTGACTTGGATTTAGCCTTTCATTTTTTCAGCTGCAGAGCAGCCCCAGTGTTGGGATGGTGTTGGAGCCCTGTTTTCTCCTACTGAGATCCCTTGTTGCCTCCAACTGTTGGGATGAGAAAGAAACTAGTTCTTCTAGCACATCAGAATATTCCTTTACACTTGGACATTACTTGTTGCTTTGTAACTCAAACTTATATATAGAACTCAAAGGGGAAAATTGCACTGAAACAGTTGGGATAAGAGTATGAGGATCACAGGTTCTAAGGAGCAGGCATGGGTAATCTGACCATGTAAACTGTTTGAAGATCAAGAGGAAAAGCACTAGATGGATTATTGTCCTGACACAGTGGAGCTCTTCCCTTCTCACTGTGCAGTGCCAATGTCAGCTGGGTGCTTTTCATTCCTTTCCAATTCAGACAACTCAATTGTGTGAGCCATCCAAGTGGATAGCTGAGCTAGATCAAATACAGGGCATCTTTGCTAAGTTAAATAAGAAGTTAGTAGAAAAAAGATTACACCAAGCACTAGGAATTGCCTGGCACATCTCTGCTAGACAGAAAGCAGCAGGAACTTCCACATGAATAATTGTCTTGTTAGAAGGCCTGCCATTAGTCCTGAGTAAATCAAATCTAGGCAGGAGAAGCACAGAAGATATACCAGACTGAAGTATCTTGAGACTTCAGATCTTCCTAGAAAAAAAATTCATTCTTTTAGTTACTACGTCTTAAGGGAAAGATAGATGGGCTTAAAATGAAGGGGGAGTTTTTTAAGTCTTGCTAAACATGAACACGTACAAAACAGCTCCAATGTGGAGCAGAACCAGAGAACCATAGATTACTTGATGTTGAAAGGGGCCTCTGGAACCCTCCTGCTCAAGCAGAGTCACCTGGAGCTAGCTGTCCATGACCATGTACAGACGAATTTGAGTATCGCTAAGGACACTCATATGTGGAGATCCACATCTCTGGGTAGCCTGTGTCAGTGCTTGGTCAAGAAAAACATAAAAATACTTGTTTCTTGATGTTCAAGGAAGATTTTGCTGAGGTTTATTTGGGACTTAAAAATGGTAGCAGCAAGGGCGACCTATGATTGCGTATTTCCCTAGATTTCAGAGCTGGTCTTGGAACACTTGCAAGAGTTGCCTAGAAAGGCACCAGTTGGGCCACAACACCACATAAGGCTGGGCCTATATGCTATAGTAGATACTTGAATGTATTTACTATAAACACATACAACCTGTCACCAAATCGTATGAATGAGAACAGAAATTATATCCACACTCCATCTATGCATCATTATACCCATGTTCTATTATCATGTATGCAGAAAAACACATTTTACATAGAATCATGTGTATTTGGGACACGGACACACTGACTTGCATCTTCCCCCTGCCTCTCTCAACCACATTGGAAACCACAGCAATTAGTTTCACCAAAACAAGAAAATTCTCTTACAGGAAATGGAGCAGACTTAGCAGTCTGGCTTTCAGGCACTTGTGTAAATTACACACAAATTACACTACAAATCTCCTAATTGTTAAGGAAAAGAGTTATATTTGTAATTAGGCAAGTGATCACAGTAGCGTAAAAAAATAAAAAGATCAAATCAAATCTAAGACATCATAGCAAAGTGAATATAAGGTATTCAAGGCAACCCTGGAAACCTGTTATTACAGTGAAGAAAAAATAAAAAAATTCCAGGTTCCTTGCAAGCCAACTGCTAAAATCATTAAAGCTTCCTGGAATAACAGTGTATTCCCTCATGCCTTAGCTAGATCTGTCAGCAACAGGAGCCCTGAGGAATCTGCCATGTTTGCTGGTTACTGCTCTCCTCCTTGTGGTCTTTCAATCATGTCATGATGTTCATCTCAAGGGCAGAGTACAGCTGTCTAACTTCCTCTGGAGTCTACCAGAACCATTCCTGGAATGACCCCACAGCTGCAGAGGGGCAAACCAGCCGATGTGCTGTGTGAGATGGCTACCTTGGACATCTGGGGGTCCCCGCAGGACATGGTCATCCCACCCTGCCTCCTCCTTCTCCTCTTGGGACATACCCATTTCTTCTCTTCCTCAACATACCCTCCTCCCTCTTCTGAAGCACCCTTTGCATTTATTTATTGTCACTGCATCTCCTGCACACCCTGCATCTCCTTCATCTCCTGCTCATTTGTAGCCACCCAGTCACCTCACCTGGAGAGGAGCAGCTCTGCTCAGAGAGAATGGAGGAGCACCAGCAAACTACTGGGCACAGCTGGCTTGTCTTCAGCTGCTGTCATTCAGCACCCCCAGATCCTTCTCAGCTGGGCATTTTTTCAGCCACTCTGCCACCAGCCTGTAGCACTGCCTGGAGTTGTTGTGACTCAAGGGCAGCATGCAGCACTTCACCTTATTGTACCTCATAAAATTGTCTTCACTGATCCAGCCTGTCCAGTTCCCTCTGCAGAACCTTCTTGCCCTCCAGCAGATCAACACTCCTGCTCAACTGTGTGTAATCTGTGAACTGACTGAAGGGGCACTTGATTCTCTCTTCTCTCAACAAGTCTCCTAAACAGGGCAAAGTCTGCCCTCTAGAAGTCCAAGATGGCAGTTCAGCTGAATACCTCCTTAACTTCTTTAAATGAATCAAAACTCTATCATTTTGTGACTGCTGTGCCCAAGAGGCTCCAGCCACCACCAGTCCTCTATTCACAAACACCAGGTGCAGTGGGTAGCTTCCCTAGCTGGCTCCTTCACCAGCTGTGCCAGGCAGTTGTCAGCCACACACTCCAGGAACCTCCTAGGCTGTGTCCTCTGCTCTATTTCCAGCAGACAACTGGTAAGCTGAAGTCCCCACCAAGAGCCAGCGACTCTGAGATTTCTCCCAGCTGCTTACGGAATATTTCAGCTGTCTCTTTGCCCTGGATGAGGGGTCTGTAGCAGACTCACACCAGGATACCTGCCTTGTTGGCCGTCCTCCGAATTCTTACCCATAAACACTCAACTCTATCATCACCATCACTAAGCTCTAGACAATCAAAACTCTCCCCAACATATAGGGCTACCCCACCACCTCTCCCTCTTTGCCTGTCCCTTCTGAAGTGTTTATAGCCATCCATTGCAGCATTCCACTTTGGGAGTCTTTCCCTCGTGTCTCTGTGATGGTAACTGAATCTGTTTTCCTGCTCCTCCTGTTTGCTGCCCTCATTCTGTGCACTGGTGTAGATCCACCTCAGCTGGCTTTTGTTCCCACCACCTTTTTTGGAAGAAAGAAGCCCTAATTCCTGCATGACCTACATTATAGTTTTTAGTAAACAATCAATCACAGGGTACATTTCTTTTGGGGTGATGCTACTCCCTGTACTTATTTTTTTTCTTTAATCAGATCTCATAGGGGGGAAAAAAAGAATCACAACAAGCCTTTCCATAGGTCTCATGATTATTTAACTGATACTAAGCAGATGAGGACACAGTGGTGATGCTTTACTCTCTTGAAGCACAAACCATGGGTGAAGCTATGAAAGAATGGTGATTCCAGCCTTGCAAACATCATTTGGAATAGCTTGGATACATGGCTAAATTTAAACTTAAAAGACAACTCTTATCTCTACAGTGAGCTAAGCCATAGGAAGACAAGGGAATCTTTATTCTTGAGGATATCTGAAACAATGACTGTTGAACCTAAGACACTCAGAGGCAAAATATTCTCATCTGCATATTTTTTTGCTTTTTAGACTTCCTTCCAGATCATCTGGTTCTAGGGAATAATAAAGCGTATCCTGCATCCAGCTTTGCCTGCCCATAGTGGAACAATGAAAAGAAACAGGGACTCCTGTCCAACGGTTTGAAAACCTAGCAGCAATGTCTGAGCAAATTTGCCATGTAATCAATTTCAGAGAGTTTGGCTTTGCTCAAATAATTTTGGCTTGTAAGTATGAAGGATAAGAACCAAATTTTTGGTTACATTTTTGTAACTTTACAAATCAAGTAGTGACATAAATGTGGAGTGAAAAGAGACTAGAAATTATGTGCCATTTGAGCATTTACAGATCTTTCGTTTTTTTCTGTTAGGATAGCATCATATTTTCATGAAAGCTCTTCACAGTCTAGGCACTTCAACTATATGTATAATTAAACCTGTAGTATGTCTGTATTGACCATAAACAACCACAGCGTGCAAGCCAAGTGCAAACATATGGTAAGGCAAAGAATAGAAAAAGAAAGAAAGTATTCTGCTACAAATAAGAAACTTGTTACATGGAAAGCACTTTACCTGTCCACAAACAAAGACTTTTAAAAAGATATATAGTACATTCAGAACTGTATCAAACCAGAACTACAGGCACACATCGCCTTTCAAGGGCAGATATAAAATGCTTTACTCATTACTTCCAGGCAGGTTTTAGACACTGATAGGCAAAGCACCACAGGGTTGCTTGGACATCTAAAAGAGCATGTTGCTGTCACCTGAGTAGCTCAGTTCAGCTCTGCTCACCCAGGCAGCCCAGGAGAGAGCAGCTCCTTCCTTCTCTCACTCAGAAATCTCTACTCAAAATTTTTGGAGCACAAAGAACTAAGATCCAACCTGCAAAAACAGGAGCAAAAAGAAACTGTTTCCATGAAGCTTTAGCAGGATCTACAGTCAGCTGGCAAAGACTTTTGCTAATGGGAAACAGCAGAGGGAACTGATTTAACAAGTAAATTAAGTATTTTCTACACCTTGTATATGCAAGTCTCTTACCCTGGGGCATACTGTCAATGAATGCAACTGCAGCTCCCTCATGACAGCCCCGCATCCAATACCACTTTTGTCAAGGGAAAAATGTTAGGGCTTTCAGGCAAACTGTAATAGCAGGTCATTGCTTGCAGGCCCTGAGTCTAATTATTGGCAAAATAGCATTTGAAGATTTAGCTTTAGTTTGCACTGCGCTTGTCCTCTGGCCGTTAGCAAGTATTTAAATAGAATTTACTGGCTGCTTGCAAGGTCATTTCAATAATGTTTGAAACAAAGCCTAGTTAATTCTTGCACATGCAGGCTTAGTGGTACACAGAGCTCAACCTGCCAGCAATGAAGTGTGCAACACACAGCCTCAGTGACAGACCTAACTATTTCAGTCCTCAGATTAGTGACTCTTTTGTCTGTGCAAAACTACACATAAGCAGACCCTGTGTATAGTTATCCTAATCCCTCTATATTTAGGGCTCAAACCGTTGAGAGAAATGGTAACGGAATGAGTGAAGTGGGGGAAGGCTGGAGAGAAAGGAATTTCATTTTGCTGATAGCTACAAACTGACCTTTTCCCCTCTCCACCCAAAACCATGCATTTACCTTTGATGGGAAGCATGGTTCAGCAACATAGCCATGTCTTAAGACATTCCTTTTAAAAAACACTCAAATATTCCCATTCTAAAGGCAATATTTCTCTTAGCTGCACACCTTGTCAAGAGAGAATTTAAACTCCATGCTTCTTTTGTGGTTAACGGCTACATTAACCAATTAAATTAGCAACACATGTTTTACAATTAGGAATCTATTCTGCTTGAGCCACTCCTAAATTGAGAGCCAATGTGCAGCTTGATTGCATAGTTTGCATAATTAACAGAACGCATATTTAAATCCTATCTTTGCTCATGAAATTGCAACAGCCTGCAAATCTATAGCTAGCTACTGTAGATCACGAACTTCTCAAATTCATTTATTAAAACGTTGGTGGAAAATTCATCAAAAAAAAAAAAAGATAGGGAAAAAGATCAAAAAAGCCCACAAGCATAGGCATGGAAGTCCTATAAATGTTCACTGAGTTCTAATAATACTACAGTAAAATGAAAGATGTGACATATTTAAGCATTTCTGAACATCGTGCTGTATGTGTGTCCTAGGAGATAAGATGCAGCTTGTAATAGCTGACTCAAAATGAATGATCAGAGTTATGACATATTGACAATTAAAACTTAGAAAACAAAGCCATGCCTTATTGTGGACTTATACTTTTTTTTTTTTTTCCCCAGAACTAGCATAGACATTTTAGTTTGGATTATGAAACGTTTTCATGTTACAAATGGATTGGTACATTAGAAGTAGTGTAGTATAGAAAAATTACTCTAACTGTACCTGTAGTAGGCTCTAAAATAGCCATTACCATGCAGAAAACAGATGTCAAGATCACTGGGAAAGTGTCAACATGCTGCTCTGGAGACACTGTATGAAATATCAGAAGTGATTTAAAGAAGAAAATGTTTCCCCACTGCATTCATCTGTGGATATATTCAGAGATTTTTTTCCCCCTGAAGGTAATAGTAGAACTGCAAGAAATCAACTGAAAGAACAGCACAGAACATGCAATGAAGTTCTGTTAAATCATGAAAGACACAGGGAAAATAAACAGGGGATGGTTATTCCCTTTTCCTTGATACAGAGGAAACATGCAGCAACCAATCAGGTTATAAAGCAGCAGGCTTAAAACCGACAAAAGGAAATACTTTACCAACCTCTGCTAAAGGCCCAAAGTACAGCTTGATCAAAACCTAAACCAATCAGAGCTACAGAGCATTTTTCTTCTATATATTTTAAACACAGTAGCTTATATTCAGATTATGGCTCAGGATTTCCAAACCTGTAAAGGTTCCTGAAGGTGTCTTCAGGCACTCTGTGCAATTTCTTTATCTCTTCCGCTGGTTTTTGTTGCTGCCCATATCTGGATACAGGGTACCTGGCTACATGGACCACTATGGAGAGCTCTTGTGCAATAATTAGCCCTGGTGTAGGCATAGTTAAAAACAACGTTCTCAGCAGTGTAACTTACTGTGGTGCGGAGAAGAAAAAGAAGGCCAGTTAATATAATGACCCTGAAGCTGCATCTTCAGCAGAGTGCTTCTCCTAACAGTGCTGGTGAAAGTATTTCATAAGCTATTTCATAAGCTTTGTCTATGTTTCCGTGATCATGGAGAATATGAGAAAGCTACAAATTAATTTGTGCTGGCACCAGGACATTCAGAGACCTACAAGTCTGTCCTTGGCTTAATACAGAGTTCACCCAAAATAAGAACAGAGACAGCATTATGTATTTCTAATTTGTCATAAGCAACATTTCTTATGCGGAACTCAGCATTCCCAAACTATTTGATCAGACTTTTAAAAGAGATTAGGCTAAAATGAAAATCCACTGAATCTATTTGTTCTGCAGAAAAAGGCAGTAAATTATCTTAATTAATGTCTCTGTTGTGAGATCTTTGCTGAAGTCCCTTAAATAAGTAAGCAATTTAGCTAGCTCCCAAAACCAGGGATGGTTTCACATAGGAATCAGAACTGAAAAGTTCCATCACCAAAACCTGTGTTGTCATAGCCTACTGTCACAACAGTCTGTTTTTTTCTGCAAGCTCCCTGTGCAACTGCATATTTGCACAGGCGTATGTGAGAGAAATGACTGAGCTTGAGCTTGCATATGTGCCTTGCTCTCCAGGAAATTTAAATCAAAATAGGCGACTTCAGTGGTGAACTCTCCAGGATTATTTGAAAGGAAAACTAAAGACCCTCTTTCAAACCTTTTATGAAGTCCTTCATTTAAAATATCTTATTTGGTTATCTACTTAAAGGTCTTTTAAGATCATATTGCTTCACCGGAAAGAGCTTCGTAATTAGAGAAAGAAAACACAGTTTTTCCATTTAACTCCTTCTATCAACTGCAAAGGGATTCCACATTTGGTTGGTTTTCAAAAACAAACACAGTAACGAAATGCAAAAACAATGTACCAATCTAAAAATACCTCCGAAACAAGGTAAGCAGCACTTGAGTGCCAAACGCTGCCATATACAATGGTAGGGTGTGGTGGTTTACAGAGATTTACATGGCATATGCTAATCTCAGGAGTGCAATATCAAGGAAAAGTTGTCCAAGTGCTGCCTGGTACAGAAGGCAGCAGCCAGAGGCTGTATTCTCAGGCACTCATGACAAGTGCTCTGACCTCATTCTTTTGGCTTTCTTAATTCTACAAGTTTTTGCATTTGATGGGCTAGCAGAAAGTAAATACCATTGCAAATCCTTGTGAAACCAAGCATTGTACCAGAGGTGCTTTGGCATGCTGGAGAACAGGACCTGGGCTCTGAAAGAGAAAGGAAGCTTGAGCTGCTTTCAGATAAATTAGAGTCCAAGAAGGAAAAATATATGTCATTTTTTTTAGGTAGGTCTTTCTTTTTCAAATGTTTTATGTCTAAAAAAAAAAAAAAATCTTCCCACCTTCCTCCTTACAGAGGAGGAAGTAAAAAAAATGACAATACAATTTTCATATAGAGAGTGAGAAAAATGCAGTAATGCTGCATTATTTCGAGTGAGTGGAGGAGATAGCCCACATTCCAAGTACAACAGAAGAAGACACCACCACATGCACCAGAGAGAGAGGGTGCCTGCGGTAATGGTGGGGTGGAATTGGATATAAGGCAGTGCCTCCTAAGGTATCACTCAAACATCCCCTTCCCCAGTATGAACTCCTAGCCTAGCCCTTACTGAGGACTTTTTCCCTGGGGTCCATGGGTTTCATCTGCTACACTGCACTGAGCCCAAGAGCAGCAAGGATACTTTGCTGTTTGTACCATGCCAGCACAGTTCATTTCCTGAAATCTTGGTTAATATAACTCTTCCCACCAACCTTAGACAAGACTGGTTCTGCTTTCAGTGCATAGCTGTGAAAAGCAAAACTTCCATATCTTGGGAACTACCACATTTATGTGGGGAGCAGGAGATCTTGGCTAATGGCTAGAATTACCAGCCTATGAAGAATTCCTTTTGAGTATGAATTACTTGCAATGAGCACCAGAAAAATGCCATATCAAGCAGCAGAATGACTGTGTCATTGAGACTGACAGGTACTGTTTATTCCTAAACTAATTTTCTGACTCCAGGCTGGATTTCTGTCCTGTATTTTTTTCCCGTCCAGTAGGATTTACTGTTCCTGCTGACGGTGGTTAAGCCCATGCAGGGAAAAAGAGTTGCACCAAGCTAAAGAGAGGCAGCACTTCTCCAGCACTTGCTTACGTAGACTTTGCTTGTGTTTTTGGCGTGAATTACCACTTCAAATGGTGCACATTTTTCTTCATTACTAAAAAGGACAAGATGAAGTGGAAACTCAGTCTGACTATTCTACCACAAAGTAACTGATGGGAGCTTCCTGCCTTCTTGGCTTAGCTCATGGTGTACCAACCTCTACAACCACCACCTCATCCCTTTCGCAGAGCCTCACAGTAGGCTTGCCAGACATCTCAAATAATGTTTTTTCATGTTTTCTACTTTTCTTTTTTGAAGGCTAATAATCTGTCCACTACACTTCAGAATGCTTGCCTACATACCCTCCAGCTGCTCAGGGGAGACCTGAGAGCCTCAGCACAGTGCAGCTCTACAGCATTCTGCTGGGATTCTCCATGCTACTGCAACTCACCTGGGAAAAAGTTTTTAAAGAAAGATAGAGGAGGACCAAAATAAATGCTCCAGAAGCCAGTAAGATTATCAGGCCCTCAAAGAAATCGTCCCATAAAGAGGAGCACCTGTTTACTGTTTTGATAACTGCATGGGAAAGTTGGAGATTTTTGAAGGAAGGAGGAGACTGATGATACTGGTAAATGCCAGACTGGATATTAAGAAGTTTGCAGTTTTTGTCCTCAGCTTTTGGTTTGTTCATCTAATCTTAAAATGTGGCTGTCTATCAGCTCAAGGAACAGCAAAGCAGGAGTCAAAATTGAGCTCCAGCTCTAACAAATGTGGCTGCCATCGGCCTGAAAAGCAGGTCCTTCTCTTATTTTAACTAATAATTCATGGCTGGTTGATATAAAGGCATAAATAAATCAATAAATCAGTAGGCTTTGCTAGCAGAGGTGGTTAGGGTGGGCTGGCCTGGCTTTGGGACCATGTGAGCAGTGAGGCTCCTGCTGCACCAGGGTCTGGGTATCACCACTGCTGCAGTTGTCACTGACTCAGTCCTCATTATGCTTGGCTGGTGGCAGCAGCTCTGCCAGGGTGGCCAAGAGCCAGGCAGGGCCAGTGCCTGTGGATTTGCCACAGGAACCTGTCTGTGGGTTCCTGGGAAGTTGCACAGAGGAGAGGGCTACCTTTTGTTACACACACTGGCTGAAGCTAAGATTCAATTACCCATGTGTTCTCCAAGCAGGTGTTTAAGTCAGTTTACAGCTATCCCAGCCATATGGGCAAATCCTAGGCAGAGAGCCTCCAGCATGGTGTTATCCTGCCACTTGTAGACTGCTGCAGCTGGAGCTGCAATTTTGCAATTTGTCTTGCACGTGTTTTCTTCCATGAGTTAGGCAAGGCTGAATCTATACAATTTTTTTCTTTTATATTTCAAGGATTATTTACACAACCAAAAGAAAATAAACCTCATAAAGAGGAATCTTATTGCAAAGGGTGAAATCTTTAACTTGTTCAGAGCAGTAAATTCCATGGAACTAAGCCAATGTAGGCCAGCTGAGTTTTTGTCCCTTCATGTCTGATGATGGAGGTAAAGACCTGGTCCAGAGCTTTATGATACAAAAATGCTTTATAATGCAAAACAGACCAACTACGTACAGATGTTCCCAATATTGAACTTGTTTTCATAGCAGACATTGAGGAGAGAGCTGCACAATATTGGGACTTGAGAAATCTTTATGGGAATTAGACTGAGGGGAAAAAAAAAGTCAGAAACCAACCGTTAATGTCTAGGGCAGTTTTCAATTCCTCTTTCACAGTTTTCTCTTCTCTCCTTTTTACAAATGTGGGAACAGTTAACTGCTCAGGAAGAACGCTGTAAATTTGGAAACCTAAAGAATTCCCCTTTTAGACTCAGCCCACATTAAAACAAAGAGTTTAGATTTTTTTTATATAGTGAAGAATAAACATAATATTTTGTGTGACAGAATACAAAACAGGCTTTCCGCTCCTCTTTTCAGTCAGCTGAGACTTTAAATAGCTCTTAAAAAGTGTCATGTAACAAACAGGCTAGTAGTCCTGCAGTGCAAAAGGGAAGTCTGTCTGACTCTTTACACATCACATCAAGAAAACAAACCAAGCCCACCGGAGGCCAGATCTTACATCCCCTCTGTGCGATAAAAAGACTTTGTTATAGCTACGAGAACTCTGCACAGTAGTGATCTTGTCAGACAGAGTAAGACTAATTAGAAATGTCTTCTCCCTTCCAGCCAGCAATGCTCCCCATCCAGCCAGGGAGGCTTTTCATGGCTCATAGGGTGAGCCCTGCTGCCTGCTGCCCTGATGGGAAAGAATGTCTATGAAACCTGGAGTCAGCCTGGTAAGAAACTTGTGACTCAGCTCCATTTCTCAGCCTCCCTAGCAGCTTGGATAATCCCCTCCCCCTTCATCTCCTCCCTCTCCATCTCCCTGTGGTACCCACCTCCAGACTTCTGACACTGGGCCCTTCTCGTCAGACATTTAGTGCATGTATTTCAAAACCCATCTATCTTTTGATGGAGTGACACACTCACCATCATAATACCTTCAGGGGATAAAGCAAGCCTGGGTTAAAAGAGCCCAGCTTTGACCATGAATAGCTGGTCTTTCCTGCAGTAATGCAGTAAGAACACAGATACTGTGCAGTCTCCAAGTATTTTTAAAGGTGCCAAGGAAAGCATCTCCTTCCTAGAAAAAGCATCTGGTAGCTCAGACAGCAAATGGCTTAGACTTTTGTCCAAATATGTTTGTGGATAAAGAGACGATGAGGTGCCTGCCATGCTATACACACTGTCCGTAATGTCTCCGCCTGAGAATCTCTTCAGACTCTTCAGAAAAAAAAATCTCAGCAAGGTTTGAGAAATACAACTTCTCAAAACAACAGACATCTTGCCTAGCATAGTGTTTGCCTAGTATAGTGTTAATAAGGGTGGGGTTTTTGTGAATATTATTTAAGTTGATTGAGTTAGAATGTCTTGGGCTGATGAAGAGAAGAGGAACAAAAAGAAGTTTTAAAAATTACCAAAACAAAAAACCAGAAACTACAAAGCATCTCTCTGTCTGAATTGCACTTTTTTTTTCTGTCTAAGCACAGCATGGAATAATTTTTTGTTCACATGTCTGCACATCTTCTTAACAACCAGAAGAATGTTGCATGGATGAAAAGATCTTTTTTGACCAGTTAAATCCATGAGTAACATAATCACAAATGCTGGCAATTTCATCCTGTATCCACACATAAACTAGTTTGCTCTTACCTGTACATCTGTTGTATGTTGGGAAGCTCAAAAAACCAGACCCATGGTCTGGATGTAAATCAAACATCTTTATAAACCTAAGTTCTCTATCCCTATTAAAATTCAACAGGAGTGATATATCAAAAACTTTGCAGATTGTTGTGAAAATTTAGCTTCAGGGAAGCTGACGTGTTTTATAGCCACAAGGAAGATTTTTCATTAAGAGCTCACTTGAATGTTTTTATTACAACTGAAAATCATCCCATATTCCCGTGAGATGACTGCATTGCATGTTATCCCAGAGACACAGATTGCAGGACAGACTTGACAAATCCGGACAACATTAAAAGTAAGCGGATGATGATTTTTCTGCTGGGAGAAATCCAGCAAGTTCTAGACTTGTTTACTAGCCCCAGACCAGAACAGCTCATCAAACTGCAGTACTTAAAACCAGAGCTGAAGTTTCAATATTTTAAAGTGTGTTTTGCAAACAGTCTGTGTACACTGAAAACGTTGGACTGGATTCAAAAGCAGCATTTGAAACTGCCATCTCCTAATTAAAACAATATATTCCTAGATGCTTGCTTCAATTGATACCTTGATACATCTTGTTGATTGAATTTTTTTAGTGAATGGAGATAGAAAAAATTCCTCATGATTAATTTTCACTTATTTGAATGTCTAAACAATTTTACAGTCTCTTGTTTCCTTCTGATTAATTTGACAAATGCTGAAGATTGGGGCACAGTTTATGTCAATGTCTTCCGTATTTTTGGCTACATGATTCTATAAGTTCTGTGCTGATACTGAATGGAAATGTCAGTGTTTGAATCACTTTATTTTGGTGACATTTTTAATAAAAGCTTGTGGAGAGAAAAAGAAATATCCACGTCTTATTTAAAGGTGTTGGAGATTTTTATAGTGACTTTCCTTTAAAAACCAACATCCCAGTTTCCCACAGAAAATGCAGAGTTTCAAAACTTTTAAAGCAAATTCATAAAGAAGAATCCAATGGCTTTCATTGAACTTAAACTTCTTAAGAATATTCTCCTGGTACAGAAAGTACAATAGAAAATAAAATTAAATGCAAAGTTGTATGTTCATAAGACTATATGCAATGGTTCTAAAGACACTGGTGACCTGGAACCATGTATTTAGGACCTCAGGCAAGTGGATCACTACTTTTTTTACTGTTGCAGGTTAACTGAAGGTCAGTGTGTTATGGAAAGTGAACAGATTTATTCTAAAAGATTATTACATTGTCCTCTGTGTTGTCTCATAAGTGATTCATCAGTGATGTAATTTTTATCTCTCATATATGATACATTGTCACTTCTTCACTTCTTTTCTATTTCAGGGTGTTTATGGGCACTGTTGAAAAGAAGTACCATGGCATTTTTCTTCAGTAGAAGTAAAGAAAAAATAATTATCAGTTAAAAATAATTTGACTAAGGGCTTCTTGCTCTGCTGAGAATACCAGAGTGGCTGAATAGAGTGATCTGGAAAACTCCACACATTATTCCAGAGACTGTGTTCAGAGCCAAGCATGGTCATGTTTTCAGAAACAGCCTCTATCTGCAGAACTGGTGGCACCACATTAGAAATCATCAGCTACGAGGTCTAGCTGGGCTTCATGACCCCAAGCAATATTCACCTTTCAAAGCTACAGCAAGAAAATCTGGAAGGGTTTTGAGGAAATGAGAAAGTAAGGCTGTGAATAAGACATTGTTAAAATCAGTAACAGTTTTCTTCATAAAGTCTGGTACGCATAATTCAGGTTTTGAAAAATCTGGAGAGGGTAAAAGGGAAAGACAAGAAGACACAGAGGACTTGAGAGCAGAAGAAAATGCAATTTACTGAAAAGCTTAATAAGTGAAAAACAATTAATTTTATATATAAAAAAGAAAATTATCTATGATCAGCAAAGTTCCTGATGCATGAATTCATATAAATTTTTGGTGTAAAGGGGTTTGATGTAAACAAAACTTGAGGAAAACTCTCCTCAGTTTGGTGTTTATTCAGACTCCACTAATATATGCTGTAGGTGGCCTGTAAATACCTTCCCACCGACTGGCTGGTCATGAGCTGCCAAATAGTGTGTGGCAGCTGAGGTCTCCCTTCTCTTAGTCTCTCTTCTCTGCCCAGGTCAATTTTTCATCAAGCCAGCAAAAAGTCTGTTCTTTGAGACTTCTACATTCTTTCCAACTTGTTCGAAATCAGCAAAGTATTCCAAACGTGTTGGATAAGAGAAGGTAGTGGACAAAAGAAGACCACAAATCCTATCACTGCAGGATCCATACACAAAACAAGGCTGACTTGATGACCACGTGGACCTGTGTATACCTTCACTAAGAAAAGGTACTGCCTGCTCTTTATTCTGAAAAAAGCACAGCACCTTTTTAGCCTGAAAACCTTTGCCAAATTCAAGGCAGAAAGGTTGACTTAACAAGTGAAGGCAATAATTTACCATGTGAGCAAGTCACTAAAGAGGTGATTCTACATCTCTCTCATATTCACTAGATGCTGATTTGAGAAAAACCCATATTTTACCCAAAGTGGATGAAATATGATGGTATAATAAAGACAGGGCAGACAGTGAACCCTAAGGTCTTAAGATCTGTGAACCATTCTGCATTAGTTATGGATGCTGTGATGCAATAGGTTGGTCTTAGCAAAAACTCTGCGAGTAGTCCCAAAAGCTGGGTTAAGTGGGCCTGCTGTGAACATGGGCCTTCAAACAACAGAGACTGCAAATTCTGCAAAACAATTTTCCTTGCAGCAGCAGCAGCCCAAGCACCACCCTGCTTGGGCTCTTTATCTAAAAATGCCTATAATCCATCAATTTACACAAGTAAGCACAGCTCACATTATGCCACTGGAAGTGATTGCTATTCCTATCCATAACAATCCATAAACTTCCACTTTTTGTCCAGGAGTGCTGCAGCACTTCACAACTGCTCAGCACAGTGGTGAGACAGGTTAGAGCTGCAAGGACTAGACATAGCAAAGCTCTGTGTGTGGCAGCCTGTGCCAGCCATCGTGTAGGATCAAGCCGTGTCCTCAAACAAGTGCTGCCTTAGCAGGAACACTAGGAGAGTGAGCACTTAGTCCAGTTGGAGTGATCTGGCTATTTCAGACAACACTTGCCCCTTTTTAAGCAGCTGCAAGTCTGAAAAGTGTTCAAGACCTCATTCTGTGCTTTTGTTAGACAAGGTGTCTGATTCCCATTTCCCACACTGCCTGGGAACTCTTCTGCAATTCCAGCTCAGATGGGCAGCTTCCAATCTCCAAGCCTCCATCTTCTCCACCACAGGCTTTCTCAAGGATCCAGCAAATGCCTGACCTTACTTGGCTTGGGAGCATTTACTGCAGCAGACACAAACAGAGTTGTCTGTAAGTGGAACACTTCCTCTGGGATTGCATCGTGCCTCTGTGCTGAGTCTCACGGGCCAGGCTCAGTCACTGCTTGCTTGGGCAGGCTAACAGCAAGGAGTGTCCCACCATAACCATTTACAGAGCAAGGCTGGTGGAACCAGCCACTACATACTCTGGAGTGACAGTATTGCAGCAAAATGCATCTGGCAGAAGGAGGTAACTTGCAAAAAACTAGGGTGAGAAGAGTTGAGTGTTGGCAACCTTAACAAGCTGGATTCCCAAAATGAACTGGAAGGATTTGGCAGAACTCAAATTACATTTTTAAACAGTTACTGTAAGTGTAAATGTTTTTTTATCCGCCCCCTTGAACTGGATCATCCTGGCCAGCCACCAGGCAACCACACCCATAGTGTTACTTTTACAGCTGCAGAGATGGGGGTCAAGATTGTCTATATTCTGTGTAACTCAAAACCTATTATTAAAGTAATTCATTTGCAAAGAAATCATCCTTGTTATGAAACTCCAAGTAAAAGGAATAAAAGAGCTTGCGAGCTTGAGCTCTTTTGCTGAGTGCAAATCCTCCTCCCTTCCCCGAACACATTTAAATCGTTAACAACAATTTGGTCACCAAGGGAGCTCCTTCTTTCATTCAACTCTGGGTAAGCTGACACGGGAATCATTAATGAAAAAGAAACAACAACAAAAACACTCCAAAACTAATCACAAGTTTTATCAGGTAATGGCTCTTCACAGGAAAACAGAAAAGGTACTGGAGCACTCAAAGGTCTAACACTGAGCCAGAACATCACAGAGAACATGATTTTTAATTAATTTCTGCATTACTTTTATCAGATCATGCGAATGTAAGCCTGGTCCCAGGTGAGTCAATATAAAGCCCCACTAACTTCGATGGAGCCAGGCTCTCACCTACTGCGGAAGGTTTGAAAACTGTCACGTTTCCTGAGAGGAAACAAGTAGCTTTCTGTCTGTAGCCCTTTACATGATCCAGCTCTAAATACTTAGGAGTCCAGTTCTGCATTTGTTCAGCACCTCACACCAGCCTGCTCAAAAGCTGTCTTTTTCTGGTGGTGCTTTTTGTTTTTTTTTTAAATTGTACCCTTTTCTGCCCTTAGAGGGCCAAGTTTGAAAGCTCTTTCTGTATTAATAGGAATGTCACCAAATCTTTTGAATGATAGGCCAGAGGTACAACACATTTTCTTTTAGTCTTAAGGTAAAAATTTCAGGTTTGTTTACTTCTGCAAGTCTGCACCTGATTATTCTTCCAGTACTTTCTTCCATGATTCTGTAAGATACTGGATACTCATGAGAACCACAAACAAACTTAATGTTAATCAAACCTGGCCTTCAAGATTCATGATATCTTTAAACAAAACAAATAAAGGAATAAGTTGTTATTAAGCATAATGTTATTTTGTGCTTGCTAAAATATCCACAAATATACATAAAGATTAGTCAGCTTTCATGTGATGAATTAAAGCCACAGGATGAGCTTTAAAGTGATACCACATCCATAAAAATTTTATGCTGAAACTGAAATAGCCAGAGCCAGACTTTTGTCTTAAATTATGATATAAAGAATTCTGAAAGAAATTTCCACATGACATATTCCCTGATTTTAAATAACCATTCCTTATGTAGTGTACCTTTTCTGACCCTGTGTTTTAGGGCCTCTGATGATCTAGCCACCCACTTGCTGGTGTGGCTATAGACCAGACCTTGACCAGTATCTAAGCTGAAATAATTAGTATATTTTATTTTTATTTCCACTACTACTATATACTTATATTTAGACACACTTTTGTAATAACTACTAGAAAAAAATTGAATTAGTTTGCTTACATTCTTTACTGTTTACAAAAGCATAAGGTTCATTATAGATGTTTCTAAAGATGCTGTGCTTCTTCTCAATATGTACTCATAGGGCTTATAAACTTAAATTGATTTTTTTCAAGAGGAAGGTTGTGTCTTCAGTATTTTTTCCATTCCTTTCATCTAACATTTTAACACCAAAAAATTACATTTTTTATATATTAATATTGCCAGTATCTGGAAGTCATTATGTTTTCTGAATTCCAGATTAAAGAGGATCTAGTACAAGCAGCAAATGCATTTTCGAATGCTATATATTAAGCCCCACCATCTTTTTCCTGCCTCTAGTCTACGTGACTTAGACCTCGGGTCCCTCACAGCCAGAGCCCAGATCTTGCAAAGTGCCTTTCTGAAAGGAACACTGTGAGTTTCTGCTCAGAATTTTTTTAGCAGCTTACAGGAGAGAAACAATAAGCCATCTGTCATGCAAAGTTACATGTGCCATTACAACCAAAGGGAGAACTGAATGAAAAATATATGTACACACAGAGCGCACTGTCAGTAACTTACTGTTTTCCTCCATGTTCCCTTCTCCTTCCCTCTGTGGGACCTACCTCAGACACCTAGGGAGCACAGCCTGTGAGGAGACCATTCCCACCACCAGCTGTCCTGCCACTGTTACTCCTGCAGCACTGTCCACCCTTCGTCTGGAAATTACCTCATCCTTCGTCAACACGTGTCTAGCTGTTAGAGGCTTGGGAGCCCAGCAGTGATGCTCCATGGTTTTGCCAGGGAACAGTTTCATTTTATGAGTTTCAGGATAAAATAATCCTGTAGTACCTGCAGAGTTGGTACTCACTGCTCTGCTCCTCTCCCATTTTTAGGTCTTCAAAGATGTAAAAATCAAAGTGACACACTAGTTTTACACTTCAGAGAGCGACATGCCAGGCAAAGGACACACATGAGATTTTGTGGGGGGAAAAGTATCAATGGTCTCTTATTCACTCATCTTCCAAAAAACAGCACCACCAAAACAAAGGCACAACTGTTCCCACAGGATAAAGGGAGCATTGATAGTGCTCCTAAAAACAAGCTAGTGCACTCTTGACATTCCTGTCTTGTTGAATCTTCACTAAACTGCTACAACTGCTCAATTTCAATTTGTCATGATCATCAACAATTAAAATTGCCATAAGAGCAAAGGAAATGCATGCTTGGGAAATGCATGTCTCCATGCATAAGCCAAAGTACTTAATGAGGTATTAGGAGAAAAGCAGGGCAAATATAAAGTAGAAATTCCAAGAAAATTATCTATTGTATCAGAATAACACTTTTTCAATAATATTACTTTTTTGGTCTTAACAAAAGTCCACAGCTCTGGGTCCAACTTTAAAGTTACTGATGCACACACAAAGGCAGCAGCGTCACAAGTCACATGGGAGAAAATACCAGACAGGACAAACCCTGCCCAGGCAAAGTTAGAAACAAAAGTGAAAAAATTTTTTAACAATATTTGCTATTATATTCCTTCCTGTAATTTTGAGAAGGCTATAAAAATGAGGCCAAGGGGCGATGCATGTG
Source organism: Phainopepla nitens (assembly GCA_013400175.1). Lineage (NCBI taxonomy): Eukaryota > Metazoa > Chordata > Aves > Passeriformes > Bombycillidae > Phainopepla > Phainopepla nitens. Next base: position 159,945 of record VXBQ01005208.1, read on the forward strand.
GCTGATTATCTGGGTGGTACAGTTCTGCTAAAAAAAAATTATAGTACTGTTTCAAAGTTTTTAGTAAACCAAAAGAAATCATTTCAGTTAGGAAGATGAAATATTTGTGTACAAATTTGCAAAGCATTTTGAGCCAAAGTAATCTTTAGTTATAAAGATTATATAAATCTTTAGCTATATTTTTATATGACTAATATTTAGTTATATTAAAAATATATGATATTTTTAGGGTGATACAGAGGATTCTAAAACTATGATCTGTCTTCCCCTAATAGAAATAATTTTCTGTGATAAACCCTTTTTTTTCCAAAGCATATTAAATTTCTGCCTAAGTTCATTAAGGAATTCTGAACTAAAATATTTCACTCAACCCTTACTCTCTCTATCTTGTTTAGACTGAGATTTGTTAATCTCAGGGAAGAGCACTGTTCTAGTTTTGTTGTGTTATCAGCCAACATTTTACAGAAAAATGCATGTTGTTTTCCAAAAAAATAACTGTTACAAGCACTCAGGGAAAGCACTATCATTATATGAAATATGAAGGGTGAAAAAAGAGATAGTTTATTCCTAATCTACCAGAATGCTGCAAACTGAGATGTATAGGGATGCTTTCCAAGTACTCAGAGAAAGAGCACTGCCAAGTTTATCCCACGGAGCTGAAACACCCCCAGCATGATAAATATGACAGTAATTTTGTTGTCTTTATTGAGAGGTCTGCCTGTGAGCTTACAGAAAAATTTGTATCGAGCAAGGTCTATGAAGCTGTTCATCCTGCCTGCAGTTCTTAAAGCAAAATGAATTGTTTTTTCTTTATACTAACCTATGAGTAGTATCTGTCCAATTTTTGCTTTCAGGGCCTGGAACAATTTTCTGTACAGTTAAGCTGAAGCTGCTCTGCAAGAAAAATGTGAGCAGAAGGGAATGATGTGTCCCTCTGAACAGATACAGTCCCCAAAAAGGGTCTAAAGAACAACACAGCAATAAAATATTTTGAAAGAAAAAAATCACTTCTAAAAAATGGAATTTGAGTCAATATTTAAAAATGCAACAGCGAGCTTCAACAAAGGTGAAAAATTGCAAGTGATTTCAGACCCTGAAAGCTGATAAGAGCATTCCACATAGACACAGGTCATGGTCACAAGACAAACAGTGGTGAATCCTAAAGAGATGCAGAATATTTAACATCAGGATTTATTATTAGTAAATAATGTTTAGTGATTTGCCTTTTTTTTTTTTTCAATAAACTCCAGAATGGAGGCTCCAAATGGCTCTTTTTATTTCATTTGTGCATCACCTTGTACTACCTATAATAGTTTGGACTTATAACATTTCTTTTCAATGAATTAAAAAAAATGGACAGATGTTTCTTATTTTCCTCTCTATGCATGACAACTTAGAAATGTATTGTGGAATCTGGCCCTGAAGTAGATTCTTGAAGTAGATTTACCACATGTCCCAGTCACAAAACAGCAACACATAATATAATGTTTCTGGAAAGAATCTTGCTGCAATAAAGTGGATCACAAAAAGTTTGCAATCTCTGAATTCTACCCAGAATATAAAACACCAAAAATTCCCATAATTAAGTATTTGAAATTGGAAACAATTCACTAGCCAGGGTGGAGGTGAAGAGGAGGGGGTAGAAGTTAGTTGTACTTTACAGGAAAATTCCTGTTCAAAAATCACTACCAACTGCTGAACACAACAAGTTTTTACAATCAAGCAGAACATCTTTTGCAATCTGTGAAGTATATCAAGTGAACATACTATCTGGAGAAAATGTTAACAAATTTATGAATCAAAAGGACTAGCACAAGTATCCTATTTGATTTGCCTTACTACACAGGTGAGAAGACTACCCTGAATTAATGCCACTTTGAACTAAACACATCCATCTTAGTTAAAAATCAACTCATGGTTTCAAAAACTGTCCGTGATGAGGAATGTACTATAAAACTCAGTAGGTCACTTAGTTAACACCTCGCTGTATGCCACAGGGTGTGTGTCAAGGCTTGAGGGTTTTATTTTCCAGGGAAGTGCTTATAATCTTCAGATTCCCTTCATCCCCCTTTTCAAAAGATGAGCAGCTTGGTCAGAATTTTTCAGGACACACACACACCTTCTCTCCCAGACTAAAATTTCTCTCACACCAATGGCATCCTTGCCCTGGACTGAAACTCCAGAGCATTCCCTGAATTCACATTGAAAAACCCCATAAGTGCTTCTAGCCACACTGCCACTTTGGGAGCGCATGAGTAAATAAATAAAACAGAAGTATCCCTTGTCTCTTTCCCAGTTGTTGTTCATAAGGTCCAGCATGTTTCCTGCACATTCACAGACTACTTTTCCCAAGAGACAAGGAGCTGAGGAGCACACCAGCCTGCCCAGGCCAGCATGTGTGCTGACAAAACAGCACGCTCCCACCTTACTTGACCCAACAAAGTACACTCGACAAGCCAACCTAACCTTGGCAACTTATTTTATCTCACTTTAAAGATAAAACTTGGGGATCCAAGCAGGGACAAGGACAGTGGAGTGACTTGTGCAGACAAGCTCAGGAAGCTGAGGGCACATTTCAGCCGGTCCCTCTCTCCAATTAAGTGACCAAGACAGTGTGAAGTGTTCGGGATGCCACTGCCTAGAGGGGTGACTGGGTGACAGCTGGTACTGACTAGCAGGATGCTGCTCCACCTGTCAGGCTTCAATGAGATTCTTCTGGTTCTTCCTTCAGGGGAAAAATCTAGCAATTCAGGAGTGGGGCACTTCCTCCTGTGGCTGCTCCAAGCACAGCTCTGCCCGAGAAGGAAGCTTCACCACGTTTCACAGGCTACTGGGAAGTTTCACATGCTGTGTCACTAAATAGAAACTTTCTTCTGAATCTGATTTTGCCCTCAACTCAGCAATAAGATTTTCAGGAAACTCATGTTAGGAATGGAAGAGAAATTATCACAGTTTAAAAAATAATCAGAAATGTAGAGAAACAGAATTGTGACAGAGAGAGAGGGAGACTGTATTTTTACATAGTTTCTGGATGACAGATCTACCACAGTGAAGCTGCCAGGCATGTTTAATTTTCCCTTTTTTCTACACATCTTCCCTTTTGTCTTTCCTATGTAAAGTGACAGCTTTTTGGTAATTTGTAATTATATAAATCTATATGCTCTGTAATTATATGTATTTTTGTAATTTGCTTTATATAAAGCCATTTTGTGTAGTGCAGCCGAAGTCCACAAAGGTACAAATGAATAGAAGCACTTTAGACACACTTCAAATCCCCTAGGGTTCCTACTACAGAAATAAAGGAAACCAGCAGTATCAACAACAACAACAAAGATACAGCAGGATGTAGGATGACATTTCCTAAAAGGCAACAGACATCCTCAGGATCAGTGCAACACTTTGTCCTCTCCTCATCTGTGGCAGGCTCCAGAAGAGATGGTGACAGCAAGTGCATGTCCATGGGGCTGTCCATTATCAAACACCTGGAATGCTAATGTGAATACCTTGCATTTATTCATGCTTTGACTTGAAAGAGTTTTGCCAGCATTAATAATAATGCTGCTACTCATAGAGCTTTTGTAAGGAATAATTTGCTGTGGTCATTAGAGTCCACTGCTCTTTACCACAGTTATATAATAACATACTTGCTGTACTCACCAAAACAAACAAACAAAAAAACAAAACATGAAAAAGAAGCCAGCTTCTGTACATTAACATCTGCTTACAGGAATCCAGTGACTTTTTCTCTACATGTTCTGGTGATGATATGTAGGCACATGCTACAGAGTCTTAAATATCACATCTGCTCTAATCTTCATATGCCCATCATCACAACATCTGCCAATCTACCATTTCTTCTCTTTCATGAGGGCATTTTCAGTGTAAGCTGAGGTACCAAGCAGTACTGCTTCTGGCAACCCTGTGAACACTTCTTTCCCCTGAGCATGGTTGACCCCATCCTCTGAGCCTCTTCCAAAGGTCTATGGAAAGACAGCAGCTTGCCTGTCACTTTGTTTTCCAGTTATAACAGAGAATCCAAGCTTTGGCCTGACAAGTCCATAAGGAAAGGCTAGCTTTTTTCAAATCCTCATGAGTTACTTCGTATGCAGCACTGGTGCATGAAGAAACAGGCTGGGATTGGTCTCTAAATTAAAGTTCCCTGCCCTTCTCCCCATTATTGTCTCATTAACATGTCTCACTATGCTCCACATATTCCTCCTCATCATCCTTTTTTGACATAATGACAATTTCTTCTACTTCAGTGATGAAAATTGATGGCTTTTACCTGAGAGTTAGTCCTTCACTTCAGTGCTTGGTAGCAGTCTCTCTTCTTTTCCAGTCTCTTTATATTGTCCCAGCCCTTCCCCAGTGTCCTCAGCCCCCTCCCCAGCTTCTGAGAAATACAAGACCTAGAGAGACCACAGCCCAGCATCATCCCTGGCTTCTCTGGAAAGGAAGCAAAGCTCTTACTTCAGGCAGGTCCTAATTTTAGCTGGGATGAATCTGGGATTAGACCATCAAAGAAGGGAATAAAACCAAGGCGTCTCAAGTATTAGGCTGGAGTCTTAACACCATCCGCTACGTCGTGCTGGGGATCACTGCTATTCAGCGGTCCAATGTGCAACATTAAAAATGACACTGATAAAGACCAGCCCTGAAATCAAAGCAAGCAGAGATCAGACCTTTAAAAAGGACAGTATTTAGCATACATCATCACTTCCACTCCACTTTTTAGTTTTCTATTTTTTTAATTTTTTTTTTTTTTAGGGGAGCAATTTTTGCATTAAGCTCGATGTTGTCAGTATAATGCTGGAGCAATATCTAGCTTTCCATGTGCACATACAGTGGTGTGCCACCCCCTTCCCTGACCTGGCACCTTTACAAGGTAACTTCATGCACCAGGCTGCCCTGGCATGCTGCAATGCTTATGGACCCAGTGTTTTGCTCCATGATGGTGTTTAATTGAGTCTGTGAGCAGTTGGACAGGTAGACAGCCCTCCATGAGTCACGGTTGCTTGTGCTCAGGGAGCTATGCCTAATGGAGGTAATTGCATAACTTTGGAAAGAGCAGAGGAGCTAAGGCACACCCCTGGGTAAATGGTGCCTGATGGTATGCTTAATTATAGACAACATGCCTGGCATGTTATGTATGATCTCAGAAATCAGAGATGGAAAAGACCTTCTACATAAGCTAACCACTACCGTGGTGAAGAATGTCTCCCTTCCTGTTGGAGGCAGTGAGCCTTTCACTTCTTTCCTTCGCAGGAACAGTCCACATTATCCACCACGCTCCTACTTCTTGCTGTCTCTTGTTATTTTCTTTCATTATTTTCTGAGTCAGCCCATTTCCAGCAGCTAAGGGTTCCTTACAAACTCCACCTCCCACTTGTTTAGTGCTTTACTGAGCACACTGACTTGTACCCATCCTTCAAAACAGGGAGTGGAGGCAGCTGTGGAGAACCCTGACCTCCCCACAGCCGCATGGGGTTCCTGCTCACCACAACAGGTTTGGGGTGCTCAACCACAAGGCCATGGCCCAGGGCAGGAGACTTAACCCTGGCACCATAGACATTCAAATTCTTTCCCTCCTCCTGCTGCCTGTGCCACTCATGTCTACCCATCTAAGCCACCCTCCACTTGTTTGCTGATCTCTTTCTGCTCTGCTTGCTGTGTGACAGATATCCTGAAGGAAAAGAATAGGAAATATAAAAGGATTGGTTTCCTTCCATTTTTTCCTTTTTCTTCTCACTGATGTTTACACATTTTGGTGGTTCTTGCTCTGGGCTCCTTAAATTTTTGCAGCATCACTGGTGCAGCAAGTCTTGAACAGGACCCTGCATGCACAGTGCTAACCCCAAGTCACAGCCTTGTTCCCTGTTATTATCTGCTGAGCACTGATGTGAGGTGTGTCACCACAGGAAGTGCTTCCAAAATTTTCCGTCTGGTAAGTGAGGAAACATCTTATGCATACAACAGGGAGTTCAGATGTGCATTTCTCCACACCAGAGTCAACAGATTCTGCTATTTATTTATTTATTTTGGTTTTAACCCTGAGATGGCTTCTGTACACTTTTGACCTGCTCTCAGTTTGAGCAGCAGTTATCTTTTCACGAAATGGAAGTACATACAGCATCAATGATGCATTTATTTAAGTATGAAATAGCAGCAATTGAAGTGATTTGTCTCCCCTTCTATGCATTCATCACTGGAGATAAACAACAATGAAAAGAAAGGAATGGGTCCGAAACTCAGAAAAGAGCCTCCTGTGTTCTAGTGACAGGTTCCTAAGCAAGCTGAGGCTGCCAGCCAGCTCAGGAGCTGTGCAAGTTTTCAGACTTGTAGCCACTTTTCATGGAGCATTTCACGCATTTTTCAGGAATGCAACAGTTTTACAAAGAGATAAAAAAAAGAAAAATCACTGATTTTTTTGTTAAATGCAGGAAAACTCTAGATAAGAAAATATTTGAGTGAAGCCTTAACTTTTGTACAACACTGCAGAAATACCTTGATTTGGGACCACCTCATTGCCCTCTGACAGAGTTCCTTGTAAGTGCTGCTTGTGTCACCCCATCACCTTTGCTCATTACTGATTGCCATTTTGTGGTTGTTGGCACAAGATACGCTGAGAGGTGCTTGTTCTCCTGAAGAAGGGCTTGGTGTATCCTCGTGGAACTTATCACTGGCTGCCAAACTGGGGGCAGCAACACAGACAAGGGTCTGAGGGCTCCAGGGATAGTAACAGGATGTTAATCAACTAAATGAGAGCCTGATTTTCCCAGAAGTCCTGATATCTAAAAGATAACACTTAAAGCTGTGAACCAGATGAAATCAACCTTTTCTCCCAAAAAGTAGCTCAGGGAAAAAAAAAAAAAAAGGAAGACCCATAATCCAGAACAAATCAGAGACATCCAAAGATCCAAAGTAAAGCTTTTAAAAAAATGAAAAAATCACTGCATAATTTAGACCAATTAGTCTCATTGCATTCTTTTTATTCTGCAGCCCAATACAAGATCCTGGCTTCCTAAAAAGAAATAGCTATTTTGCTTCTGAAATTCATCATCCTGTTGGAATTTAATAGAAACTGAAATTTTATAAATCAAACAAAGGCATATTTGGGTAAAAATTATCTGAGAATCTTCTATGTCACTGTGATATGACTGTTCATTCCGAGGGGCAAAAAGTGATACAAAGAAAACCCTGAATGATGCTTTAAAAAGGCAGTAAGAAGCAAAGTTGTGAGCATCTGCTCTGGACTGACACCAAAGAAGCAGCAGCAGCTAAATAAAATATTTATTAAATGTGGTTCAAAAATTTATTTCAGAACTTAAGAGGAAAAGGTTGTTCATCCCTTCTGCTCTTGAAAATTTTTCACCTAAAATGGTCAAAGTTTTTGCAGTTGAAGAAATAAGAAATATTTTTAATCTGAACTGTATGAGAAGAGGGATGCTGTCTTTCTTGGACATCATTTAGGTTTCAGAGGCAAGTCACACTCCTCACACAAGAGAGCGTTTTCTTTTCTTTGTGAAGAAGAGATGGTAATTCCTCATGGCAGTTATGCACTTGCAGTGCACCACATGAACCAAAGATCTGCTGGAGATCATCTTTTCCAGGGAAACACAGATCTCAGGTACCCAAAGAGAAATTTACATGAATGGTGGTGGTATCTTTATTGCCAAAATATTTATGCTTCGGCCAAATGCTTTAGCCTTTGGACGGATGAATAAACAAACAGCACTTCTGAATATGAGATGACCATTCACTGTTTTCTAAAAGAAAAAAAAAATCACACAAATAACATACTTTTACAAAGTAAGCAAACCCTTAAACCAGCAACCTTGAAAATATATTTATCAAAGAAGTGTTTGTGTGAAAATATGTTTTCTAGAAAAATACATCTCTAAGTGGTAGACCAGTTCCTCCTAAAACGCAGCCCAGACTACATGAATCTGTGCTTGGAAGTGCTGCTCTGACTTAGGACATCAGAAAACAAACTGGCTTCCACTGTTGGGAAGAGAAATTCCTCAGAGGGAGCTTCGGCAAACTGATGCAAGATTTCTGCCATCCTCCTGTGTCCCCAGATTGCTGGGAGGTGCAGACAGCAGCCTGTGCTTTATTCTGATAAACACCTTAGAGCCTCATTTCCCAATATTGAACTTCTGGGGATTGGTATTTAATAAAATCCCATTCATTTAGATATGAAAAGCCATTGCAGCTGCTCTTCACTTCACAGGAGTATCTGAAATTTCCATGTAAAACGTTTTTACTCCAAAGCCATGGAATTCCCATTATGAGTTATCCAATGCCAGAGTCAGTCTAAACAGAAACTGTAACTATCAAATGCAGTTGAAAAAAAAAGATAAAAGGAAAGGATTTGTGCTGATGTTCTTTCCAGGATCTTCAAGAAAAATGAATGAAATTCATAGTCTTCTTGCACTTGCAGCAGATCTAACCTGAAACCATCATGCTTATTAAAGCCTTGCCAGGAATATTTTCAGGTTTTGACTATTTCATCTGAAAAAAATGCTGAATTCTCCCGGACATTGACTCTAATCCTTTACAATGCTTTACCATTTCTATGTGCTGTGAACGCATGCTTTATATTCTGACCCAAGGCTGCATCTTGACATATGGAAGCTCTTAACTTCCCAAGATCTAAAGTAGATGAACATAGGCTATGCTTCTGCAAAATTCCTTTAAATGACGCATTTTAACATTTTTGCGTTTCTGAACAAAAATCAAAACACACTGAGCAAAAATTGGGTTATTAACTGGAGTCATTAAAATGCCAGGCATAATACACCTCAAAGGGGAAAAAAGAAATGATCTGGAATTGCAACACCTACATTAATTTGTTTTGAAACTTTGTAATGTCCAGCATTGCCCAAGAATAAATCTGCAACGAAATTATAAGAAGTTTTCCTTTTAGATAAAATGTACTACACAACACCTTCAGGAAGAACAAAATCTGTGCTGAAAAGTTGAGGTCAGGACAGATAGAAGTCGATGGGCTGCTTTCTGTCAGGGGGTTGGTGCAGTCAGTGGGGCTGTCTTAGGTGGGCAGGGAGGTGCCCGGCAAGCATCCTGTGCCCTGGGAAAGGGGAGGGCAGGGAAGAATGACCAGGATCCCTGCTGCTTCCCTGTCCCCTCAAGATGGACACCAATGTTGACACCCAGCTGGTGACTTTGCAGCCTTGTCACAGAATTTATACCCAGGAGCTATTTCCCTCCTCCCTAAAGAGGAAGTTTTCCCCGGCATTAAGCCTGGATTTTATTGGCTGAAATTAAAGTAATTCCAGGTTAAGGTGGTTAGTTGGTTAAAAAGCCAATATATTGGTTTAATTAAAGTATATGATCATATCCTTTCTACAGATGCCAAGGAGAACAGAGCAGTCCCAGTAACATTTATGCATTCTTTAATTCTGCAGCTTGGTCCTGTACCACTGCCATTTTTAGTACAACCGTAGGTTTAATTCTTCCATCCTCTCTTCAATGATCACAGACCTCAGAAACACAACCTCTCCCACTACTGCCCTCTGGACTAACTCCACTTTCTCCAGACCCTCTGGAAATGCATCATCAGCCGTACTCCAGCTGAGGCACTATCCATGTGGAGCAGGAGGGAAGGATTCCTTCACATTTCTTGCAGACTATGTGCTGTTTATAAAGGCAGTGGATGTTTGCTTTTTCTGTGACTATGCCACTCTGATGACTCACAGGCAGCTTGTGACCCCTGCAGCCTCCAGAGCCCGCTCTCTGGGTGCACCACCTTTCACGCAGCCACCCCTCGCCCCACATCTGAATGGTCCTGCCCCTGCTGACTGCTGCCATGGCCAATTCTTTCCTCATCACGATCACTAAATTAAAGAGTCTTGGGGTACCCCTGAAAATCTGTTCAACAGCACTTCATTCGACTATTTCTCTTTAAAGGCGTAATTGTCAGCAGATGGCAGCCCAGCAGACGGCATGGGCACGGTTCAGAGCCCATGCCACCAAGATGCCCATCTTCTCTGTCTGCTTTTTAGGGAGGGATGAGTGTTGATCCAGAGAGAGTTTTCTGGGTGAGCTGCTGCAGACTAGAGGACAGCTCTGGGATAGAGCTTTGCAGAGAGTGGTTCACACCTCTTCTCCTCTGATTCCAGGGGGAAACTGGCTCAGCATGCCTGCAGCAAAGCTACCCAAGCAGAAAGTCCATTTCTAGCACCACCCCCTTTCCAAACAGTCTTTCCTCTGTACTTGTTTCTGCTCATCTGGAAACAATCTAAGGCCATGATGAAATGCATGCCCTCCACATGGGGAGGTGGGAATTTTGCTTGGGGGTCCTTGCACACACACAGACGCACACACAGACACACAGCCACCCCCCTCAGCCGTGAGAGTCACTGGCTCCCAGCTGACCCCAGCAGCATGGTGCAGAGAGGGCAGAAGCACAGCCCCCTCCACAGACTTGCCGTCCTTTCCAGCCCTACAGAGATGATGAGATGTGGGGAGCAGAAAGCCTCCTTTCTCCAAGAGGTGTTGCTCAAACAAGCACCACACAAGATGGGACTCTGCTCTTCTTTGCTACATCCTTTCACAGTACATGGGAGATGCTTGAGCGGTAAATCTAATTCAATCAGGTATTTGTTTATCATACACTCCAGAAGGAGCCTAGGCTCTTGAATAAACATGCATTGGTCTAAGTGGGGCTGTTTTTTCCAAATGCCTCAATAGCTTTTCTTTCCCTGTGATCTGTGCAAAAAGGCATGTTTATAAACAAATTGCTAGATCTATTTATACCATAGCTCAAGACATTTAGACAGTAGCATCTCAGTGACTTTTGATGGAGGCGGTAAATGGGGCTGGAAGTTGATCTGACAGGAAATAAAAGCTGAAATTGTTTCTTTAAAAACCAGCAGATAACATTAACAAGCTGGAATGAATAAGAGCATGGAATCCAGATCAAGCTGCTGGATGCAGCAATCTGTGTGCTAAAAAATCCTCTGTCAACTGAAAGAGATTCACATTTATAGAAGAAAAACAACAGCATATTTCAATCACAAAAGAACAGAAGTGGAGCAGAGCTACCAAAATCCCCAGCAGGATCTTATGTTTAGCAAGAGAAAATTTCATGGTGAGCAATATACAAAATAATAAAATAAAAGCCAAGACTAATAAATTACTTGAATCCATAGACATATTTTCTGGATGACTGGTTGGGAAGGTCAGCATGATCTCCATGGTTTGTTCTAGAAGAAATCTTGATTAGATCCGTTCATACAGATCTTTATCACACATGTGAACTTCAAGTTTTACCATGACTCTAAAAACAAATAGCAGATGCAGGATGGAAATCATCCAAATTAAAGATGGAAACAAATACTCTTGCAGCAGTACAGTTGTTAATGCCTCTGGAGGGATACAGCTACACTGAAATAAATAATAAAAAAAATACAAATGTAGCAATTTTTTATGGAGGTAATGCGAGTGTCAGATAAACAGTTCCTAACAAGCTCATGCAACAAAAACAGCTGAGGGAGGGAAAGCCTACAGCACCTGGATGACTAGAATTAGGCATAATGAGAAGGAAAAAACAGCCATAAAACGTTAGCATACTGCAGCTCCTGAGCTGCCTGTGTACACAATCCTTTTACAGCCCAAGCAGCTCTGGCGGAGCCTCTGGAGGAAGCAGTGTTCAGCAGACGGCTTTGCAGCACCAGCTCCAGGAAGTCATCAATCAGCCTGGGGAGAGTTATGCTGAAATTCTGCCCAGATGAGAGGTTATCAGCAAAAATAATGCTCCTGCCGACAAAAGTGGAACCAAAAATAGGAGTCTGAATACCTAATCAAACCACAACATTTTTGTGCTCAGCAGGGAAACACAACATCCTATGCAAGCTGGATGTCCCCGACCTGCTTCCAAAGGTCCTGTGGAGACATAGCAGTGTTGGTGGTAGCATTTCAGCATGTCAAGATGACACACCAGAAAGAAGTAAGTGAGCTCTTACATGAGCTAGGCAGTTTTGACTGGAAATAAAGTGACTCACACCCAAGTAATAAGATGGCCCCATGGGGTCAGAGTGAGGATCCTGCCTAGTATCCTGCTCCAGTCCCATGGGACGTGTCTAGGAATGAGCAAGAGAACAAAACACCTGCAGAGAGATGCTTTCCTGCTTCCCTCTGCACATCACCTGTGAATGAAGAACCTTGACCAAAGATTCCCATCCTACTTCATAAGGCATCTGTGCAATTGAACTGTCAAGTCAAAGAAATGAAGGCACTGTGAGTAATACTACTCTTGGTGAGGAAGTACACATCTGGATACAGGAGAGCAAGTGAAATAATAGACAGCTGAGGTGTGAAATAAAAAGGTGTGAACCCCTTCAGTCCACCTCAAACCATAGGGGGGTTATAAAGCACATAGATAATGGGGCTCCAGGCTCTTGCTGTCTAAAGTATCTGACAGCCAGGAATGTTGGCAAGAAAATGGAAGATTTTATTTTCTGGCATAATCACAGTGTCTAGATCAAAGCCAAATACAGTTTCATATGAGAAGGTCATTATTTTCTCCAGCCATGAGTGTCACACTCATTGTTTTCACGCATGTCAAGTCCAGGGATGAACTGTGGGGATTGTGTCCAACTGACAGCAACTACTAAGATGTTGTGGAGTTCCTAGCTAGAAAGAGTCCTCCCCTTCCCACAGAATGACTAGCTGCCACCTAGCAAATCTATGATTAGAAAAACAGCCCTCTGTGGGGTTGAGGTAAGGGGAATATTTTTCCTTTTGACACCATCAACTGTTACATGCACAAACCTACAACCTTCGGAGTCATAAAACTATACATGGAAATCTGTACTTCAGCAAATAAACAAGAAAAAGATGTGCATTTACAACAATAAAAAAGAAGTCTAAATCAAATTTCTATGACTGTAGAACAATTAAAAACATAAAAACCCATTAGTTTTTACTATAGCCCAAATCTTTATAAAAGAGATATTTCTCATTCTCATGCATGTCATATTCTTCAGGAATGTTGCCATATAGTGGAATTTTATTTTTCATATATTCTTACTTTAGGTTTAGTTACTAAACAAGGAGACATCCATTAAGTTTCCATGTGGAAAAAATATGTAGCTGCTCTGATGATGAAGACTGCTTTCTACTTCCATAGTCTGAAAGATGAATGATAAAACACTTTTTTTTCAAAAGAACCATACATTACCTTATCCCTTTTGCTGTTCCTAGCAAATCATAAAAAATAAAACAAAAAATCATAAAAATATCCTACAGTGCCTTTTATACCTCTACCGTCCCGTAAGAGCTAAGTATATTCAAGCTGTGATGGATAAGAACACAAAATGAACAAATCTGTTGGAAATCTATCTTCAGAGGATGAGCACAGGTGCTGCACATCTGGTTGTGCACCTAGTGGTAAATATTTGAAAGTGCTCAGGAAAATAAAGGAAGCTGAGATCTTAAACAGGAAGGGAAAGTATAAAAGGGGTCAGCAAAGGGTCAGCAAGGAATCCTGCTTACAATGTGAAAATGAAAACACCACCAAAAAATTCCACACTGAGAAATGGAAATTCATCAAACTTATTCTACTGAAAGGAAGTTAGAGTCTATGCTGTCCCAGGAAGCAGGAGGCTCTGTGGTTTCAAGTCACAGTGTCTCATTAGATACGTTTTTCTAATTCTTACCTCTGTTTCAGTGTTCTCACCACTTCTCCTACTTGTACTATGATGTATGATATCATCTGCAAGGTCATTGACCAGCCATTACGGACCAATTTCCTTACAAGCTGACTTCAGATCAGTTGCAGATGACTATTTGTTTGTGCCAATGGTGCTGAGCACTTGAATTGTTTTATCATGCAGACAATTGCTTCATTTTTGTGGAAGGAAAAGCTTCATCTACTCCTTTTCATCAGAAATCAGGAACAAATTAGAATATTTTTTATCAATAGAAATATTGTAAATTTATATATCTATGAAAATTTCAATACACTATAGCATTTCTAGGCCATTTACGGAGCTTGACCAATTCGGAAAAATATTAATATATTATATAATCCCAGAGATCATAAAATCATCACTTTGTTGTAATAATAGTTTGATAAAATACCAATTTTTTTCACTGCTGATCAGCTGTTTTCAATGCTAAGAGGTTACCCAGCTGATTCTTACATGACCACTATAGCAAGGCTGGAAGATGTTCTGTTTTCTCTTAGATCTGAGCTGCAGGTTGCGTGTCTCATGTAAGAAACCCGTATCCTGAAAAATGCTGTACAAACATACATTTTCTTTGCAATGTCCTTGTAGTGTTTGGAATTGTTTATCTCTTTATCTGTTGCCTATTTTCATTTTGTGGACTTTCATTGAATGCCACAGTCTTTAGTGTTTTTAGTAGGTGTTGTTATACTCCTGCTTTGATTGCTCAACATAAATCTTTTCAGATTTACTGTGTTTGAGACTACATTTTAACAGCAATACTAGAACTGTTTTCCCCCCAGGCAGAGTATATAACTACTCAGCATAGAAAATCTCACTTTTTTTTTTTTTTTGTGAAAAGAAGAAAGGATATTTCTACTCTAAGTACATAGCACAGATTTGCCCTTATCCAGAACACTAGTTCTTAAATTGAGTAATCCATGAAAACAGATAGGTTTAAATTACAGAGAAAATGCTCTGCAAACTAATCAGTGTTGCAAAAGCAGAAATAGCTTGGGAGACCTGGAGAGACTCCAGTTCCACAGCACTTATCCATTCCCCCAGTTCCCAGCCGTTCAGTCTTCCTGTCATCCTACCTCCTTTTGGGAAATTGTTATGTTTTGGTTTAATGCAAGGCTAAAAATCTGTCCAGAAATGGATGTGTTAACAGGGAGTAAGAAACAAGCCATTCTTTTATGATTTCCAGTTGGAGAATCACATTGTAGGGGCTGTACTGAGTTTTTTCTTGTAGTCCCTATCATGATTTTTCTTACATACATAAATTTAGGGCAGCATATTTAAGTAACAGATAACCACAGAGCATATTATCCAATGAATTCTCTTGCCTGTTCATGGAAAGGGTTGACAAAACAGAACAATGTTTGTCTGTCGTTTTGATGAGCTGAATCCAAACCAAACCATTTTCTGTTCCATCTGGGGCCATAAAACTCAGAGCCTGTCCTGGAAGTACAGTCATTTTAGATGCAGAAGGAAACTTCAGCAATTGTAGAAGAGCCTGGATTACTCTGCAGCACATCAGGTTTAGGCTGTTCATTTTTCAAAACCTTTCCTGCCATGAAACACTGCAACATGGACTTACCTATTTCAAGCACCAATTTCTTTCTTCCTCCTGTTTGCAGAGGTCTGCGTGGGGACAGGAGATGAAGTAGAGCTAAATTCCTGCCCCTCCCCTCCTCACCAGCCAATGCACCCAGCTAGGGCCACAGGGGACAGCTCATCTTGACCACCACTCAGGCCCAATACTGTACTCCAGGCTGCATATAACTATTTGGAGAAGTGGTTTTCATAAAACAGGGTAGTCCTGTGACTTCAGAAATATTTGCAGCGAAAGCTCTGTGCTGTGTGTACTTCTTGTAGAATGGTGAACCCTGAATCACATTTACCATGAGTCAACATCAATAACACTGCAGGTGGCCTGAAGATTGCGCATGTCCTGATCTACCTGTCCCTGAAAAGTTTCTTCTGGCTACCATTTAATCATAGGATCATAGAATGGTTTGGGTTGGAAGGAATCTTAGAGATCATCTAGTTCCAAACCCCCTGCTGTGGGGAGGGACACCTTTCACTAGAACAAGTTACTCAGAGGCTCAACCTGGTCTTGAAGACCTCCATGGATAGAGAGTCCACAACCTCTCTGGGCAACCTGTTCCAGTGTCCTACCTTCACAGTAAAGAATTTATTTCTAATATCTAATCTAAACCTACCCTCCTTCAGCTTAAGGCCATTCCCCTTTGTTATATCACTATACACCTTCGTGAAAAGCTCCCCTACAGATTATTGCAGTCTCAACTACTGGAAGGTGCTATAAGGTCTCACTGGAGCCTTCTCCTCTCCTGGCTGAAAAGCTCTGATTCTCTCAGCCTGTCTTCATGGAAGTGGTGCTCCAGCCCTGTGCTCAACATAGTGGCCCTCCTCTGGACTCATTCTAGCAACAGGTCAATGCCTTGCTTGTGCTGGAGGCCCCAGATCTGGATGCACTGCCCCAGATGGGGTCTCACAAGCACAGAGCAGAGGGGGAGGATTACCTCCCTCAACGTGTTGGCTTCCCTAGTCCTCTCCTTACACACAGGTCTCGGGCCCAGGGTGCCTGAAGTGTGCTCCTAGGAAGGGTAAGACAGAAAACATGGGGAAAACTAGGATGACAATAAAAAGCAAATCAGATGGTGACTTCCCTCCTGACCTTCCTAGGCTGGCAGAACTGTACAGGATCTGATCCTCTGAGGCTTTTCCTGCCTTCCTCTCCTAATAACATTAAAGTAGATCTAACTCAACATCTCCTTCCCTCTTCCCCTCCCCTCTCTGACTGTGTTTGGCAGCAAGGTTCAGTGCAGAGGTGAGCATCGCTCCTGGGGAGTCCTGTCTTGTGGTCTGTTAGGAAGGAGTGCTCCACTGCAGATAGGCATGGAGAGCCACACAATAACACTTCCAAAATTCAGCTTTTACAGATGAATGTCTGTGTGTCTTTCAGACACCTTCATAAGCATCTAGCATTTCAAAATGTTGAAAGCATCTGGTCTTGGCATTCATTTTTTTGTGGGAATTTTGCAGAAGGATGTAAATAGTTACAATATGAAATATACAGGTAGGTTTGGGTTGAGATTTTTAACATCTTCAAGATAAACCTGATAAATATTTTTCAAGTATTTTAATGAATCAAGTGCACATTAAAAAATATTTTGTCCATCTTGCTTTGCTCAACTCACAAAACTCCCACCAAAACTGCAATATTTTATTTTAACAGAATTAGAGGACACACAGGAAGAAAATCTGTATGTCAAATCTTTATGTCAAATTACGTACATTAACAGTCAGACATATGCATTTTTGTTCTCCTAACACAGTTTGTTAACACCTGCACAAATTCACAATATTTCTCCATGTCATTGAATACAGATTCATTGTTTACATCTACCACCTCTTCTTCCTCTGTCCCTTTCTCCTTCCCTCTACCGGTCTCTGAAGAGTTTTGACCAAAAAACTGCACCCAGCTCAACTACTCTCAGCTTTTCAGCATTCGGCTGCCTATGTCCAAAGGCTAAGGACAGACCCTCAGCTTTGAAATCAGGCAGTCTGTACACCAACACTTGCAGTTTCCAATGCGAACATCTTACTCCTGTTCTTCTTTCCCATTTTCATTTTTCCTTTCTTCTTTCCATGCTCTCACGCTCATGGCTGAGAGAGGTATAAACAGAGTCTCACCATAGCCCAAAATACATAGCAGCACTTTGGGAAGTTTGACAAACTGCAATACATGTTTCAATATCCTGGCTCAGAGAAGAGAGTTCTAGCAAGCTTCCTGGAGATGGGATGCAGTTGCCCTGCTCTGCAATATACAGTATGGGTTACAGGCACTTCGAACATTTACAGAGCACCAGTTCAAGAGGAACAAATAATCTTTTAATCTTTGGGCTGTAATTAAATGCAACTTAGTAGATTTTTGCATATGAGAAAGCTGACTGGAAAGAAATCAGATTGCTTTGAGCTAAAAAGAAATTATGCACAACACTGTGCAGAATGTAAGTGTGGCACAGTTCCTTTCAAAGTGCCTCACAAATTTTGTCATCTCTTCCTCCTCTGCCTTCTTTAGGAAATATGTACCCCTTCATCACTTCCTTATCTGTATGACTACTCATTTCCTGCACACATGGCATTTGGGACAATTCACAAAATTTCACCAGCTCCATGAAGCCTGGGGAAAACAGATTGGAATTTCCAGGTGATATTTATGCAAATTTCTATAAAAAAAGATCTGATGTAACTTCACAGCCATACAAATAACCTGGTTTGTATTTCCAATCTTGATAACAGATACCTCAATATATTTGAACCTTTCCTGGTTTGGTTAGTCCTTAGTTTTTCTTTTCTACAGTGAGCTCTCTTTTGAGCATCCACGGCTCACTCACTCACAGCTTTTTCCAAGCTCCTTCTCCTCCATCACTGAAATTCCTTCTCTTCCCCTTCAGTGCCCACAAATCTCCCAACAAGCAGATCCTATCATCCCTAGATCTTCTCTTGGTCAGATAATTACATTCCCCCATGTTGCTGTCCCCAAGGCAAGAAGCATTTGGAAATGATGAAGGAAATTCCAAATTCTTCACATATTTTTTCACTGGATTTTTCATTTCAAAATTTGGATAATATTTTTCCACAGCAAGTTTGTACTCATCGAGAGCATCATTATTTATAATGCACTTTAACTCCAGTGGTCAGTTCTAGTCTTCGTCAATTTGCATTTTTATTAGTGTGATTCAACAGACCCAGATTTTTAGAACCGGGAAGCTAATGTTTTCTGAAAAGCTGAACAAGTAGTACAAGAGGTCAAGCACACTGAAACTGATCTCTCGAATTCAAAGAGGCTCTCATGCAAAAGCAATGCTTTCTTTCTTTCTTTAAAAAAAAAAAAAGAAAAAAGAAAATAGATAAGTAGATCACAGAAAGTTTAAATGAAGCTGGGAAAACACTCTATAAAGATGTTTTTGTCTCACAGCACTTACCAATAGTTTGTATAGAAAACTGAATGCACAAAACACACCCCTGCCCCTAAGGCGCTCAGCTCCCCCTTTCTCTGTGGGGAGATTGGGAGATTACTTAGACTGTAGCACATGTGATTCACTCTTGGAATATCAGTATAATAATCGTAATCACATAAAAATATTCTGGCTGATCCTTGCTTTTTTGGCTCACAGTCAAAAAAAACAACCGTAAACTGCCTCAAGAATACTGAAGGGTTTTTTTTCCCTTCCATGAAAAATCACATATATTTTTCCTAACAGAAATGACAAAAAGCATTGGTAATGGATAAAATCTAAAGAAAAAACAAACCTGTTTCAGATACACCTCAGCTAAAGAAAAGACAGCCTCAAAACCAAGGTCCACCATACTGTAGTGGCACTGAGATTTTTACCATTTAAAAGCAATCTTTCTCACTATAAGAAACCTTCAAGGGAATAATAACACAATTCAAATGTATGTAAGAAGAAAAACAGGACATACAGAACCTGAGGTAGCTTACTGCATTGTTCTGAAATGATCTGTTCAAGTAGGCATGTTTTAGCTCACATCACAGACACTTTTAAATGATCTTGCTGTATTCTGCCAGATTGTGTTATATGTACAAATACAGGTAGACAAATATTTTAATTCATAAAGTCACAGCATTGGTTAGGCTCATGAAGGATGTGCAAATAAAATTCACAGAGAAAAAAACATCAAGCTCTTCCTAAATGCAAAAAAAAAAAAAAAAGGTCCTTTAAGGAATAGGTTGTAGGAAGCAGTAATTATGTCTGAGAGAGGCAAGGTTATCTGGGATTTATAAATTTTTCCAAATATTTATGTCAGGTGCTAAAAAGCAGTATTGCCCTTGCTTAAAACTATTTGGACAAGCAGACTTACAGCTTTCCTCTCTGTGTAAACAGTATAGCAGCATTCTAAACAGATTAATAGGAGTATCAGTTCAAGTCAAATATTTGTCTAAGCTAGATGAGTGGAAAAGGTAGTCTAAGGGGAATATTTTAACCACAAATTCTAAAAGTACAAAAGTGTCCTGCCTGCATGCAAACAGCCCACCTTGACCAAATCATTCTGTTTAAAATTAAAAGGTTTAATGACCTAATCCATTACTTCTGGTGACCTAAGAAAGATTTTCTCTTCCTTTCAGCACTATCAGAGATATCTATGTTTGTGCTAACCATCACAGCAGAGAGGTACCAGTACAGGAGCCTTCAAAAACAAGATTCAATGACCATGCACTAGACCGAGAAGGGATCACCGACTCTCTCTGATCTTACTGTTGGTTTATGCTACAATTATGAATGAATAACTAATGTTCAAATTGTCCCATCTGCACCCAGACAGAAGGAAAAGCAGCGTAGGGGAGATGGGGACCACAGTGCTATGCCATGTCATAGCACAGCAGAGCCCCCAGGCCTTAGGGCAGGCTGCCCAGATGCAAGCTGCTCCCATGCAAAGTTATTGCTGCAGTTTTTTGAGCAGTAAGGGTCTCATCCTGCTGTCAGTCTGTAACAGAGGTGAGTCTAGAATAACTCCTATATAGCTCCTATCGCTCCTATTGTCCATAAAACCTACTGGAGAAACACAGATTTATGGTGGTGTTCTGGGTCAGACAAAACTGACAGACACTAAACCAGTTCGGATTTATAAAGACTGAAAAAGCTGAGGTGATGTTTGTCTCTCTCTCATACCCATGATCAATGGGTTTGAAGAAAACATCCCCTTGCAATATGAATTGCTTGTTCATTTCTGTCCTAATGTTTTTAATTTTTGAATTCAAGTAACAACTCATTTCAAACAATGAACAGCTATGGAATTAGAGCAGCACATCACAGAGGCGGAACTATTTTATAGCTTAAACCTGATGGGTCATATTTCACCATTGTTTTCAACATCTGCAGTTTTCTCTTGTATTGTGGAAGACAGAAGTAAAGGTCTTGCAGGAGATTTAAGTGGCACAGCTGTATTGCCTCAAGAGCTGGAGGGAAAGTCTCCCTGAGAGCAAGCGGAGTGAGGAAGCCTGACACAGCTACATGCATTCACTGCTGGTTTGTTAAACCAGGCACTGGTCTTCTTCTGCGTGTGAACCCAAGCAGCAATGCTGAATCCATCCACATCATAGACAGCCTGGTGGGAGCAGTCAATGAAAGGGGAAATCCACTTCCCCCAAAGTCCAGTCTCTAAACACCAGCACCTGGGGAGGCTACAAACCCACCATCTCCAGGATTTGCCCATTTCTGCACCACAGTGCATGGAAGCACAGACCTAAATCTGTTTTTTTGGGAATTTCAAG
This sequence comes from Phainopepla nitens, assembly GCA_013400175.1. Lineage (NCBI taxonomy): Eukaryota > Metazoa > Chordata > Aves > Passeriformes > Bombycillidae > Phainopepla > Phainopepla nitens. Next base: position 180,957 of record VXBQ01005208.1, read on the forward strand.
CACAGTCTGAGAGAGCAGAAGGGGAAGAGGCACTGCTGGGTGCATCAGCAGCCAGGAAGGGGTACACTTGGAGGCAGACAGCTCCAGTGAAAGTAAGCAGGTAGTCTGCTTTGTCAGTGGTTAGTGACTTTTTCTGCTTGGCACAGTAAGGGGCATTTGTGTGGCCCAAGCACTGTGTAGGAGGTGATGCACCTGGTGTGTACAGCTCTACCAGGTCATCATCTCCTTTCCTGCCTCCGTGTGTGGTCTGAATTTGTCTCTGTGTTAAGCTGGAGATCCAAACTGTGACAGCAGAGACCTATTAATAAAGGGGAGAAAAGGAAACAAAATCCTCTATGTACAAGAACAGCAAACAAACGAACAAACAAAGGTTTCTGCAAAGGAGCAGCAGTTTGGGCAGAGTAGTTTTTTTCCCCCATCATTTTTTTAACTTCATGCAGAGGTGTACAAGCAAGTGAGAAAGGCTTTTGAGAGAGACACTGACTCACCAAGGATGCAGGAACACCTTCACTTGCTGCAGGTGACTGCCCTGGGAGGAGGGACATGGTACTGCTCCTGCAGCCAGAGGGATGAGGAGGAAGGAGGAGACAAGCCCTGATGTCGATGCAGGAGCATCAGGTTCTCCCAGAGGAGAAAGCTGTGAGCTTCAATGCTGCCAGACCCAAGTCCCCATTCGGAGTACAAGAATTTCTGACCCAAGGGCAGCCAACACAGCCCTTCCCAACTGGTGGTGGCACATCCTTACCAAGAGCCAGGGGCTTTTGCAGAGACACCTCAGGTACATGCTGGCCAGAAATTTTACTCCCTTGCTTCACACCCTGTCCTCATTTGCAGGGACAAGGAAGTCTGCCCACACGTTAAGTCTTGCATGAGGTCCTTGACAAAGCACCTGGTGCCCTCTCTGGCTTGGAAAAACCTGCAGGATCAGCAGCTCACACTGCTGAACTCCCTCTGACTTCTTTTTACAGCACAGGCTCCAGTGAAGAAGCCTTGTGTAGGACCTGGTTTTCCAGCTGTTTTTCAGCATTCCCAGCTGAGCTTTCTTGCAGGAAATGTGCACCTTGGAGCACAGCCATCTGCATCGGCTGTAATCCCAGAGGCCTTCCTGTCTCACTGGGGCTGAGGCTAGGAGCAGTGGAGCCTGGCACAGGAACTGTTCTGTCCTGCCCCAGCCTCAGAATGCCAAAAAGTTAAAAAGAAAACACAAAACAACCCAAAATACATGACCACAATCCACTGTTGCTCAGCAGTGGCACTGGTCTGATTGCTGTTGTTCACATGAAGTTTAGAAAGGCTTTGTTCAGCCTCAGGAATGTCCTCTCATCTGAGCCTCAGCTTGCAAGAAATGCTCACAGTAAGAAAACCCACACAGTCAAATATTAACTTTCTTGTGATTACAGACAGGGGCTATAAATCCTGTGCTCCAATCTGAGGGATAAATGGGTTTGGATTAAATACTTCAGCTTCAGAAGCTTGAGTGCTGAATTTCAGCTATTTTGTTCATGTACAGAGGTGATGCTTTAAGCAGCTATACATGTTTCCTGGAAATGTCATTGCCAAAGAAAAATTGCTGAGGACAAGTGGGACTAGATTAGAGTTTATTCTAGAAGATCAGGAAATGGAAATGATGTTTTAACTTAGATTTAGATGTCTGGTTTTCAGAGGATTCTCCTCAAAAGCAATGCTTCCACTGAGTTAGATTTGTAAATGAGTGGATTGCTCTTTCAGAAGATGATGACTGCTGGTAGTCACAGCCCTGTCTTTCGTGCCACAAATATTTTCTTTCAAAGGTTTGTAATCATAATAAGTCTTCCAGGCACATTTATCCAGAATGTTGGGTGGTTTCCAGAACACAGGCCGGGATCTTTGTCTTGGACAATTATGCCTCTTCTCCTTTCAGGAGTTACTGGACTGGCAATTCAGCTAGAGTCATCTAACTGGTCAGACAAACTGAGTCATGCAAAATCTGATCTCACTCATCATCAGAGGAAATTTCAGGAACACAGGAAAGACTCCCACATTTTTTAATGACTAATCAAAGATATAGCTGTTTGTGAAAGAGATTGAAAATATGGCTGTGTCCTTGCACACGTCAGAAGTGCTATAGACACAGCACACACTTCTGCTTTGTACCAAAGGATTAGTGCAAATCTACCAAACATATTATCCCCCATTTTAACTCACTGACAAGGATATTTAACTTGCAGAGTGTTGAGAGAAAACAATTTTCCATCTCAACTAATAGTAAGAATAATAGCTCAATTGCACACAGGAAGTATGAAATGCTCTTCAAAACAGGAAGGAGAGGATGCTTTCTGGATGAACAGCTCATCTAGATGCGCGTTATTTTCTAGTCCAAGTGGATTTTGTTCCAGATGAGCATCTTTTTTGTACTTCTGCTTGTGTAGGTGGGATACATTACATGTTTGTCTTTCATTAGTAGACTTTAGTTTATTCAACTAATAAATATTTAAAATAAAAAAACTCACAGAAGTCTGGTCAATTAGATATAGCTTTTGAATATAAAGCACTGCACAGAAAAATAAAGTCACTTGAAATGTAGTTTTTATTCCAGTAACCTTTTTTTTAACATCTTGATGTTGTACAGTAATATTATACCATAAGAGGAGGAAAGAGTACATGTTTGGGGGGTGCGGGGGAGTCTAAAACAAGGATTTTGAGACTGAAACAATTTTTAGAAGAGTTACAGGAAACCTAGTTAAATGGATGCCAAAAATTTTCCAACAAGCCAAGCCAAATTCAATGTAATCTAAGGAACATCAGAGGAATACTCAGAGCCTTGCTATGATTATCTGTGTCTGTGCCTCAACACAGTCCAATTTTCAATGCAGTATGACTTAGCAGGGTGTTCATAACCCTAACCTTCCACTTAAGTCACATTAAAACTGAATTAAGTATCCCACTGAAGTGCCATACCATATGCTCAAGTACCATGCAAGGCATTGATTAAAGGGTGAATGCAATTATTCCAAACTCAGAAATACGTGAAGCATTCTTGCCTTCCAGCAAATCATGTGTTACAGCGAGCTGGCAATGGCTTTTTTCCAGCTAACAATATGATCGTTTCTCATACTCTACAGAGATGGGATTATCTCATTTCCACCCTCCCTTCCATCCTTCTCACAATTTAATGGCAATTAATATGCAAACACACTAAAGACGTTTAATCTTAAATGCACTGACTTGTAATTTAATATGTGGAAGATCCAGAGCTAGTCCATTGTCGCATCAGCTGAGATATACCACTCTGGATGGATGCAATCTTTCCCACAGCACCCTCTGAATTCATAGACTGGCAGAAACCAGACCTTACTGAGCTCTCATGATGAATCAGTTACACTTAGGAGTCTCACACACCTCCACTGGGACAGAAATAAACTGCATTTAAAATAGGGTTTTTCTTTTCTCAATCCTCCCCCTGCTTTCTCATCTTTTAGATAGATGTGTTCTTTGGCTTATTTCTACTCACAAGAGGAAAGCAGAGGATGCATTAGGCTGGTAGTTCAATGTACTAAGATGAAAGGCTAAAAATCGAGCCAGAGAATCATAAAACGTTCAGGGCTTACTGATGAAACTCCTGGATGTTGACTGTAATCTTTACAGATTATTCTTAAGAAAGGTCCCTTCATTTTTTTTTCTATCACCTCAGCCAGTCCAAGCAAAAGAACAAGTCTTGATGGCGCATGCTTGCGCCTCCCAGCCCTGCAGTGCAGGATGCCAAAGGACCCCTCTTTCTGGGGATGGTCACCAAGACCATGGGCTTTCAGTCTAGGCTGCCCTGCTACTAGATGTCAAAGCAAAAATCAAGTAGGCTGTGCAGAGGTAAATGCAATGAGCAGAGAGCTGTGGCGATCCTCCCTCAGCAATCCAAATTGCTGTAGGCCAAATGAGAGAGTGTGGGACAGTCACAGCCAAATTTAGGTCTGGAAGAAAAATTCTTCATTGGACACAACATCTGTTGTCCAGCCCAGAAACTGCAGATGTGGGTCTCAATGGCTTATCCAACAACCGACGGTGGGGAATACAAACTCGCAGCTCGCTGTGGGTGAAAGGAGGTGCCTCGAGGAGCTGCTTGACTATCCAGAAGCAGCAAGGCGCCTGGAGGGGCCCTGCACACCTCATGGGGTGTCTTGCCAACACCATCACTACAGAACCTGAAAAACTCATCAAAACATCTGCGTTAGACTAACAGGCGACCCCCACTCAGACTAAGGGGACAGTCATCCACCATATAGGAACAGCAATACAAAGTGCTTTATGCTCTTTATGCACACCATAAACATTAATCCTTCCACGGCAACAAGTAAAGCTGTCACAGTGTTATTCTTTCAATCTCTACCTTTTCACTCATCAGACAGTGATGAGCTGTGATCACCTGACATCTTAACCAAGGACAAACCTCATACACCCAATCACAAGCAGTTTGGGTCTTTGAAACAGATGGTGAAAGAAATACCCTGTGTAAATCAGAAAATCCTGCTAACAGCTTACAGGCAAAAAAAGAAAAAAAAAAAAGAAAGAAGTTCCCTTCCTCTCAACTAAATACATTTCTGAACAGCTCAGCTGTACTTTTCAAAGCAGAGACTTCTATGATGCTGGTTACTTTCCAATCGATTTGCTGGTATTACAGGAGTGCTTTGGCTGGAGGATTTCCTTGGCCAGAACAACAGCTGAATTTGAATTTCAAATATCACAGTCTACACAGTGCAGACTTCCCTTTCAGGAAGCACTTTACTCTTCTAAATTTCAAATTCCAGATCTAGCAGACTTGGCAAAACACTAGGGTCCATAATTGTGCATGCAAAATATTGAAAGTATGAGTGGATGCCAACAATCCCCTCCTGCGCAGGCAGGGCAGCAATGTTTGCAAAAAATCCTCTCCTGAAAAGGACTTCTGATCCAGAAATGTATCCTAACTGTTGCAGCTTTTGCTTCTATTGTACAGTCAATGCAATTAGGATCTGAAATGAAATGACTGCCGGTCTGGTACAGGAAAATAGTGGCAGAGAAGAGACCATAAAATATATGTAATTCTGGTTTTCTTTGCTTGGGTATTGATAGCTGGGCAGCAGGCAGTGCCAAAGCAGTAGGAAGGTGACTAAAAGAGTCTGACTTGTCCAGGGATCTCCTCACTGCAGAAGGCACCAACCATTTTCCATCCCATGACAGCAGCTGTGCAGCAAGTTCTCCCAGAGCCTTTGATCTGGGCCAAAATACAGCCTGTTCCCTTCTCAGCAAGACCATCGCCTCCTACAGGGAAGGATATAGTCTCTTGAACTCATTATGGCTCAGCATGATACCCAAACCACCCCAGATTTTGGAGATAGATGTGTAGCTTAGTCTAAAATATCTCAAGACATGCAGCTGAACAATTTCAGGAAAATGGATTTTAGCTGCTAGTTTTTTCTCATGTACTGAGTACTTATCTTGATGCACTGTTATCTCACCACACAGTGGATCAGGAAGAGTAAATACACAGAGACCTGAGGCAGCAGCCTGCTGATAAGTCTGTTCTACCACTCACTGGTACAATCTAATGCTGTGTGACAAAATCAAACCAATCACCTTCCACAAGGTCTGCTGTAGTTGTTGCTTTTTATTTTCTACAGTGACAACAAAGTAAGTTTGTTAAAAAAAATGTGCACCTCATTTACACACACATATAAACGTATACATACATATAAATTCCAGTACTGTGCGTAGCCATGAATGGAAACAAGTTCAAATTGACAATTAGCCAATATAAAGAGAGCTAAAAGAAATTTTAGCTCACACACCTATCCCTACTTCCCCTGCCAAAATGTGGTTTAGCCATCACTTTTTCCTATTTAAAAAGAAAACACAAAAAAAAGAAGTGCAAATGTTTCCTCTGCTCCTGTGTTAATGTAGAAATAGGAAAAGTTACTAACACAATGACTGTATGGACAAAACTTCATAACTTCTATACCCAAAGGGTAACATTGTGGTATTATTGCGGTTGACAATACTCAGAAATCAACAGAGCCAAGATTCCTCCCCCAAGCAATTCAAGTGCACAAATTAAATAAAATATAGAAAAAGAGAAAGAGCTCATGCAGTCATTAACTTCAAGTATGGCTGCCTTCAGCACAACATCTCTAGAGTCCTGTAGTTCCTCATTCTTAGAAATTTCAGCCTTAGGAGAGAAGGTTCTCAATCTGAAAAAAGTTTTATGTCTTGCAGCAGTGAAGCTGCAGAAGGGTTTATGTGACAGTGAAACTTAAGAGAAAAGAGAAAGTCAGCACCAGAGCTGAGAGCAGCACAGCCTGATCCTATTGTAAACCCTTTCAGTCACTCTGCAGCCTTGATCCTTCTAAAACTCAAAACACTGCTCAGGTTAGGGCATCTTTTTCAGGAACCTACTGTTTGCAGCATAAATTCCCTAAAAAAAGAAAGTAGGTGAACCAAAAAGTAACAAATAAAATAGGAACCTAGCTCAGAAAGCAGTTTCATACCTTTAAGTGCTTTGACAGTTCTAAGTGTTTTCTTCCTGCTCAGGAGGTCTGTTGGCAGCCTTAGCCGACCTGCAGCCTGCTATGTCTTTAATCATGGGCTTCTGGCCGTGGTTCATCTGGGAGCTGCTTGTACGTTCCTGGTTAATTTTAGCCCTCCCCATTAGCACTAGGGGAGTCTGGCATGGAGGTGGAGGGAGCACCGGCCTTCAGGCTCAGGGGTAGGGTAGAAATCTTACTGTGATTGTGACAGGCTTCAGCTAAGGCAGACAGAGGGGCAGTTCTTTCACCAACACACAGGATCCAGGTGACACGAGGCCAAGGACCCCGCTGCCAAGGGGGCAAGGGCTGCCTTGTTGCTAACTTCCCCCTCTTCAGTAGTATTTAAAGATGAGAGCAAAGGGAAGAGCTTTGCTGGGCTTTTTGGGGCTGCCTGCTTCCTGTGACCAGAGGAGAGAGGTGTACATGGGCATATGTTCCTTACAAACATCGCCAAACAAGTCACACAGCCCAAAGAGCTGACAGCAACTCTCTTCTTCCCCCAGGCAGAAAGCTGGGCAGACTCCGGGGAAGAATCACAGGAAGGAAAGTCAGAGGCACTTCAACTTTTGAAATCTTTTATAAATGGCAAAGGCAAGAGGCACCTTAAAGGAAAAGGTTCTGGATGTCCCTGTAGTTACTTTAAGAAGACACTGATATATTCAAAGGTTATTTTTCCCTCTGGACATCATAATTCAAGAGACAGGGCCCATATTTATGGGCAGCAAATGTATGAACTGTTTCCCAGGACCATCACAGTAGAAGCAGGATCTTTCTGGTGCACTAATTACGGGGAACAGTGAGGATGAACAAAGTACACTCTAAAACTCCTTGTAGATGCATTGAAGATGACATCTCTGCTCAAAGGCTCTCCCAGAGCATCCCGTCAGACTCTACTAGTCATGTCACTTTATATTATTTGATGTGATGCCATACACAGCTGATAAAACCAGACAGACATACACAACAATAATGTAATCATGCCTCCAGAAAATGGCAAAATTAGTCCCCTGTGACGTTGTGACCAAGTAAATTAAAGCTAGAGTGGAAAAAATGTGTTTCGCATGTATTTTTTTTGTGACTTAGTATGAAATTATTCATTTAGTTTTACTCTCCAAAACTTCTTGCAAGCAGCTGGCCCTATAAAATAGGGACAGTCCTACGGAGGGAATATAAACTGCCCTTTTTAATGTGTAAACGAAGACCAGCCACAAAATACATCCTGTTGACAAAAAGATATAAAAGCCACTGCAGAGAAGGAGTAAGTTAGGTATGCAGCAACAAAGCATTCGTTACTTCATCACATCTTTCTGGAAAAATGATGATGCTTACCATCACATCAAATTAGAAGGCACCTTCCTTTCAATTTAACACTGTGTTCCCAGTCCAGGCCTCTAGCCTCCAGGATTTTAGGTCCTGAGCTGTGAGTCAGCAGAGCTACTGCATTGCTTGACTGATTCAAGCCTCACTCATCGAGCCTTTATCAAAAGAATTGTAGTGCCATTACCTCCCTCCTTGGCCATTACCCCACCATGAAGGAGTTGAAGCTTTCTGTCTATCCTTGTTTACTTCATCAAAATCTCTCTTTTGTTCAAGCTGCCATACTGGATCAGACAAAAAGTCCATTTCTCCTGAAATTCTGGAGTCTAACAGCCCTCCATGGCCCCTGGTATGCTCACAAGGGAAGCGTCCTAACTTCTCTCACCCACAGTGCTTTCTGCTATCCTTGATTAATACCTAGGTTGTAGCAATCATAGAGTATAAATATTTTTGGCATGAAATGGAACTATTATTGATGTTAAATCATCCTATAAAAGCACTTATGGTAGATTTCACAGATACTGGATAGCATATAAATACTTTCTGCTGTCAAGCACTGTTTGGGGAAATATAAACACCTTAAGTTCTTTACGTATATAAAACACAGACTGCATGATTAGCCTGACCTGCCTGTAGTGCTTCTCAATCCTTTCCCAATTCTATTACAGTTGACCATTTTCCCCTTTAAGACAGTAACAACAAACACCAGAAGTAGGACTGAAGGAAACCAAGCCTAATTTTTTCTTCAAACACATTTTTAAAAGTTTGGGTCCAAATATTTCAGTCATTTCTGAGAATAAAGCCTGAGGAAAAAACTCATTTTTTTAGCTCACCTTAAAAAAACCACCATATACTTACAAGAAAAACACTCAAGCCTTCTTGCTCTGAGAGTGTGACTAGGGGTTTGGCTGCAGGACCACAGGGACAGTGACGCCCAAGTCATGACTGGGAAGCTTCCGAGGGGAGATAGCAGAGGGACAGGAAAGAATGCAGCAAATGGGCAGAAGTGGCAGGAATCAGTGAGCAGAGATGAGAAACATCTACATACAAAGGCATTGCTTACCAGAGCATCTCCCCATCCCGAGGCCAAGAGGAGCCCGGCTCGCCTGATGTTCCCCATCCCTCCATGCAAGGAGATGGTGACCAATGGCCTCTCCCTCTGCCCTGGCCTAGGTCCCTATGGATAAGCAGCAATTATGGATGGCCAGTAACTACGTTATTTAAAGTGCCAGAGGTCTGTGTAATACTTTTTAAAGCCTCAGGTGCAGTTCAGGTGACAAATAAAAGCCTTAACAATTTTGCGTTGCAAAATATTCGGGGGCAGAAATAGTCTTTTAAAAAGCAAACTGGGAAGCTTTACATACAGAAACAGCAAAGACCAGTACTTATAAAACTAAGTTTGGTAATATCAGCTAAAGCCTGAAGCAAGGCTGTCTCTACAAGCTTAAAGCAGTTCCTTTTATACTTGTTTGTTGGGATAATGTCTTGCAATTCCACAAGTACTTAGAATTTTTTCCATACAATCCCTTACCAGAGTTAGTGCAAAGGGAAGAGAAGCTTCAGAAATACAATAGAGTTAGATACAACACAAAACTGTTGATATAATCCAGATTCTGTAAAAAATAACTTATTTTAGGAGATGAGGCAGGGGACCACAGATGAAAATTTAGTTTCACATGTAATGCAGCAGAATATGGGCCAGCAAATGTGATTTACTATTCGCTTCTTCCTAGATAATACTAGAATAGATGAACTAAACTCTTCACTGGCCTTCTGCATAGTCCTCTTTTTTTAGGAACCTGAGCTAATCTGCTATGAGTTGTTTGCTGAATTTCATGAGCATTCAGAGAGTGGACCCTTCTACCAGAACATTTCCAAATCCGAGATTTTTCTCTTTTACTCTTATTTGGCTAACTTCCCATGCACAAGTCATCATAATATACACTTATTTCAATGAAGTACCATAAAAACACCAAGCTACCATAATGACAAACATCAGACTATGCCAGGAACAAACAGTTTTATCTTAAATATCACAAGTAAATAAGACAGAATGCTAAGTCCTGAATAAGAAAAAGCTGTAACATTACTTGAGAAACAATCATCCACTCTGGACAAGAAGGAGGAGAGACTTTGCATTTATGTGGTTAAACACTACCATTAACGCAGTGGAGACGAGTTAAGTGCACTCCAGTTTGACTCTGGTATTTCTTGAGTGTCTAATTTTACAAGCTTCATTTCATTCTTCTAATATTTCTCCCGGGTAAGCATTTGATATAAATATCATGGCTTTTAAAACAAAACCAAAGCAAATTAAAACTCAAGCAGGCAAATTCTTTGGTGTTAGGGATAACAGCCCATCGTTTGATAAACTTCTGTCTTTGAAGAAAAGGCCTGGTAGCGTTTTGAAGTAGTTCCATGAAACAGTCCAATTCACTTCCTGTAAGTAAGCACTGCTTAACACTGAACTAGCACATTACTCTTGCAATGCTTTCTCAAACTGCTGGGCTGCAATGCCTGCTTGGACCTGATCAGACACAATCATGCATCCAGTGGGGAAATGCACCCTCTTGGGCAGGAAGAACAGACTACTTCTTTTTGCTTCTAGAGGATCTAGCACAGCCCTGAGACATGCTGATAGGAAAGTGGCTGGCTCAGAGCACAGCTGTGTAACATATGCATTTTACTAGGGGTGATGATTCATGATTTCTATCTAGCAGTTTTGTCTGGTTATTGTATCAGACAGACTAAAGAGATCCCATAATGTGTGCTCTGGAGCCAAGGCAACAGCCACTCATTTCTTCCCAGCACCCTCATATGGGAATGCACCAGCGCTTGAGCTCACCCACCGGCACAACTCGCTGCAGAGTTGGCATTTTTCTCTCCTCTTCTCTGGAAGCAGCCTATGTAGGCATGGATATGTGCGTGTAGGATTTATTCTGCATCAGCCCCCAGTAGATGAACCAGACTATGCCCACACTTAATTCCTGGAGTGCTACTTTGCTGAGAGTTGGCTGATTCTCATTTACTCCTGACCCCAGTGGGAGTCCACCCAGTCCACGTGTGTGCTGTCCTGAGCCAGGAGACCAGCCCCAGCACCAGAGCTGCCTCCTTCCTCCCAGCTGCCATGGGGCAGGTAGGATGGCAGGTAATACTGCCTGACCAAGCAGCTGACTGAATCTCTTCTTCTTTGGGGGCTGCTTCCTCTGCACTGGGGCTCAGTGAACAGAGCAGCTTCTTGCCTATATATATAACCAGTTTGCATCAGTGCAAAAAAAGTCCCCACTGGGCAGGCAATTGCTCCCCTGCCTGTGGGCAACCTAGCAGAAAAAGTGGGAACAGTAAGATTTTTCAAAAAAATCTGCCTAAATCTCTACCACCTACTGAGAGGGTCCCTGTCTGGGCTGTGAGAGCAGTTCACAGTCTCTCTGGTTCCTCAGTGGACTGTCAAATATCTGAACTGCAGAAATGCCTTCTTCCTTTCTTGTGTGGCCATGAAAGGAGCTCTGACAGAGGCTGGGATCCCATCAGATACAGGCTTGGCAGTGGTCTCCAAGCAATGGAAGTGCCCTGCCCTTCCTTTTCTGCATGGAGGTAGCCACAACACCAACACATAAGGATTTATAACTGTGCCTATTCAGCAGCCCTGCTCTACTACAAAACTGCAGCAGGATAAGCACAACACTTTAGAGTCAGACTAGGGGTGCAAAGATTCTTTCTTGTCTTAGACCACCCAATTTCCAAACACTGGTCAATGAAGACTCACCCGTTTAGGACCTTCTAGATTTGAGAAATGTGCTGCTTACACTAGGCTGTATTTTGTCTCTGTAAAAAGACAATTTGGCAAGACTTGGCAATAGCTTACTAAAGGCTGTTGCTTGAAAATACAAATGGAAATAATATTTCTATTCTTTGTTTGTTTGAATGATTTTCCATTTCATAGCTTAAGGGAAACCATCATTTAGAAGATATACTCATCAGTTAGGAAGGATTCACAACCTCCTTTATGGTAACACAGCTAAGCATGAACCATGAGCGTACATGTATCACTCTTGCGTGGACTTTTTACTTTTGGATGCTAATACTCTGTAAAGTATTGTGTCAATGAAAAATTTTGAGAAAACCTAAGTCGTAGATGATAAGCCTAGCATAGTTACTTTATGGTCCAGGCGGCAAGGCAGCAGACATGTAACCCTGGAATGGACCTCAAATCTAGTCTATCCCTCTACACTATACACAGAGAAAGGATGATCCAACCATCCTTAACAGACCTAGGCTAACCTGTTCTTAAAAAATACTCCAGAAAAGGTGATTCTTTTCAACTTGCAATTTTGTTGAGAACACACTAATCTTTGCAAAACTTTTATCAGGAGAAATGCAATATTTTCCTGATGGTCATTAAAGACCTTAGTAGGTAACAGTGTATTTAACACTTGTCCCTGTGACACCACAGAGCCATCCCATGGCTCTGTAACATTTAGTTACATCTCTCCTTTGATGACCTCACTTGGAGATGTCAGCTAGCCATACCTTAAGTCACTAGTTAAGTGTCTTGCTAGATACACAAAAGCACTGCTTTATAATCAGGATGCCATGTGTTGTTAGTGCCCCACAGAAGCACACTGCGCCAGCTACCTGCCCCGTTCACCCTTGCCTCTAGAGCTCTGACATCAGGAGCATTTAACAAGTCCCATTTTTTTTCTGAAATCTCGTTGACTTGGCTATAAGTATAGTCCTTTTGGTGTCTTTGTCTCTTACTTAAGCCCCTAAATAGGCAGCTGACACAAGTGATATCAAATTAACCAATCTATGATTAGTTACCAAGCATGACAGAACTCTACTTCTGTGATGAGATTTCCAAAATACAGTAGAAATTGCAGGCAGAGGGATTTAAATCCAATAAAAAAAATCTGTTTATGAAGCCTAGTCTGCAAGCAGACAATAGCAAGACAATGCAAGGACAATAGCAGTGGAAGAGATGAAACTAAATTTGTGTCCTGCTTCACCTTTCCACCCCAGGCTCCTTTTTCTGGGGAATAAGTGTGTAAATCTGGCCGGCCATGTGGAAACCTGAGGCCACAGCCCATGGGCATCTGGCCAAGATATACCTGCAGGCTTGGGAGCAGCTGTCTGCAGTCAAATGACGTGGAGAGCAGTTTTCCTTCATGGATTGAAACATCAATGGGGCCTTTCTTCTCTGCCCAGATGTTGACTTTCACGAAGTTTGCGGGGGCTGATAGCTCTGAAATATCTCCTCTGCTAAAGTGGTAAGAATTAGTCTGTAAGTTTGGAATTATTTGGACAGGATCTCACAGACTGAGATCCTTTTTGCCTCATTTTTGTAGGAAACCAAACTGAAAACTCTTCTTCTGCCTAAATGGTCATTTTTTGTATCTGCTCAGGCACTGAGAAAATAGAAAGCACTTCATTCTCATGAGATCCAAAGACAGCCTGTCACTACTTTTAAAATAAGGCAAATACTTATTGAATCCCTTTTCTTATCATTAGCACTTAACCGTCATGAGTGATTCTGGACAAAAATAATGTCTTGGTACTTCTTCAATTCAAAATCACTTTATGTCCAGGCTCTCATTAAGTGATTGTCCTCTGTGGCTTATCTCTTGAGGAGAGCTTGGGATTAATAAATTTAAAGACAAGCAAAGCACTCAGATCCCTCAGAGGTAAGTAAGAGTTTAAGCCCTGCTCCTCTCCTCAGCACTGCCAGGTGCTCAGCCCCCAACTCCATGTGCTTACCTCTGTCTCTACACCACAAGCACCAACTTTCCCATTCCCTTTGTGGGCAGCCCACACGGTGCACATGGAGATCCGGGGAGTTGCCTTGATGAGGGACACAGCCGAGCCCCTGTCCTTTGTGGATTTATGTGAGGCATCTTAGAAAAATTGGCCCCAAATACCAACAATGGCAAGCAGTTTATTGCAAGAAAACTCTTTTTTAATGAGTCATTATGGGGCTTTGGGAGAGTGAGGAATACAAAAGACATTTGCTGACGGCATAAATATGTGAAATTCTGGCGATAAATGAAGATTTCCTTTCTTGTGCAATAGAATTAGTCTTTTGAATTTTAACAAGGCCTTTCAAAATATTGTGAACTCTCCTCCCAACCTGCTGTGTTGCCACAATTACAGCAGAAAATAACTGGGGAGAGAATTATTGTGACTTTGCTGATACTGCTACTTTTTTAGCATGCTTTTCTGCCTTAGTTTCCCTAATAGCAGCAACAGCTAAAAATGTTAGGTACATAACCTTGAAGACTCTTTTCCCATAGTAAATTAAAGATATATCATTCTCACATGAAATGTGTGTTGATATGTGACTGTCAGACTCTAGTGGGGCAGCAACAAAAGATTTTTTCTGAAAAAGGTGGGGCTTCCACAAAGAAACCCCTTAAGGAAAAGTGGTGGTTTAATGTATTTCTGGTAGGGAGAAAAGCCATTACATTCTTAACTTTGCAGAAAGGTAAACATGCATAGATCCATATTGTCCCTACGTGATGGACTGCCCTGCCTGAAAGAGCTGTGAACCAAAGCTACCCTCAGCTTTGAAAAACAACTTTTTAACCTTTTTATTTAGAAAGATTTTTTTACAGTCTGAAAGCCTAGGGTTCAGAGAATGAAGGACATGCTACGTTAAGGTTTAAGACAATGGCAGAAACCTGCACTTTGCCGAGTATATGTTAAGCGTCACGTGTGAATTTCCAGCCCTTTTGTATAGCAAGGTGGAGGGAGGACTTGTACCACTTGTACCAATTTCAACATTAAAATCTCTTTAAAAGCCACATGATGCAGAGACATAATGGCCTATTTTCTAAGCAACTGTGCAAATCCCTGTTTGCATGATGGATAACATATCTTCTGATTGCCCAAAAAGTGCACATTGACATTTTAGTGATGTAAAACATGCTCTTGAAGTGTTCCAGAGATCACCACACAAGAAATTACAGGAGCGTTATTTTTCAAACACTGGTCATGAATGTTAAGCTTCTAAATTAATGTTTATGTTCCTAGATATGAATTACAGAAAGATCAATTTATAATCCTAATTTTAAGTACCAAGTCTGCACTCAACAAAACTATTTGTACACATTATTAAATCCTAAAACCAATTCTTTTTTAAATAACAAAATGGGAAGTTCTTTACTAGTATTAATGACCATAGCACCCTTCACAGTGAGAAGGGCCAGCACAATACCAAGGAACTTCTTTCTGCATTTGCAGAGGAAGAAATTAATGTACTATCCAACTCAGCTGATAGAATTCGTTACACCCATTGCCTACACCTAGGAGTTCTGTGATGTTGAGAGATCAGAGCTGTGCTGGAAAAGATGTGGTGTAACTGACTATTAAAATATGCACCCTGAACCCATTCTCAAAACCCACTTCAGGAAGCACTGCTGCTCTTTCCCCTGGTATTGGCTTGTTCTCAGGTCATCAAAAGATGGTCCTTCTCTCTCCCTGCTTACTTAGGCTTTGACCCAGTAAACTACAGTCCTCAATCCCTCTTTCAGACCAGGACCATTGATTTAATTTCATCTTTTCCAAAAATAAAAAAATAGAAAATTGAGGAAGTATGAAGCAAAAAGAGTAATCAGAAGGAGCATGCAATCTTTGTGGTGGTCTCAGTACTGAATTAAAAGGCAGAGACTGTCCCATCACAGTGTCCTAGCAAGCACAGTTAAAATAAAGGTTGCTGCTTGATGTAAAAATAAGAAAAAATTTGAAAACATTGGAATTATTAGACATCTGCTTTAGTGGAGTCTAGATCAGAGCTTGGAGGCTGTTTCATTTTATGGAGAGATAGTAAAGAACTACAAATGTTTTACAAGAAGAGGCATCTTCTGTTCTTTCCATCTCCAAAGATGAACGCTGTGCCAGAGGTGATGGTTGTCTATACCATCCCTGGGGCACAGCTGTAGGAGAAGGAGCAGGAGCCACATCAGCTGCCCCTCTGAGACACTTGACCACTGGGCTGAGGGAGAAAATGACTGTGGGAGATTTGGGATATGACTAGAGGAAGCAGTTTAGCATGTTCAGAAAAACAAGATCAGAGCTTTATTAAAGATAAGTGGCACTTTGAAACCTTTAAGTCAAAATATATATTAAACTAACTAATTGATTAGTGTTGGAGCTGGTAAGGATTTTTTTTTACTTAAAAGATTAAAACATCTGATCAAAGTTGTGTGTGAAGAAATGGCAGTGACTGTTTCTCCTCCCTTCACTGGTCTGATGCATAGCAACTTCTCTTCTAACCCAGACTAATGAGTGAAGGAGCAAAAAGAAAGGACCCCCTGATTCGAGATACCACACCCCATCCCGTTGACCTGGGACCCCTATCCATGAATCAGTCCCATGCCAACAAGTTGAAGGGCATAAATTTTGTCAGGATGAATCAAGACAGGTCATCATGTAAGCATTTTATGCTGTGATACAACCACTTACAGATACATACAGACTTTGCTCATTCCTCTGGAGAATGTGCTGCACACGCATAATGGTAGTAATTGCAGTAAAAATCTCCAGGATCTGTTGGGTCCAAAAGGAATCACTTCTAACCCTCCCAGTCTTCAATTATCATCTTATTGCTGGGCATAAACCACCCTGTGCTGGTGGGAAAGACAGGACATTTCAATAATAGTGCACCCTGCCAAGGCTGATATAAATTCTCATTCATATATCAGCTTGTTTCTGTGTAAACCCATGGGCTTTTTGCCATTATGGGCTGCCTTCCAACATCAGGCTGTTGCACTAGCTAGCAAGGAGCTGAATTCCTAAAAATATTGACATGGAACATGTCAATACCCGTGTGTACTGATACCAAGCAGATCTCATTCCAGAGGCATAACCTTTTTAAACAGAACATGCTTGCTGGAAAGCCTGTTGGAACCGATGGGGCTCTTTGCTATCCAATACTGGGCACTGTGGCCAAGGACCTGAACCCCTTCATCCCCAAGCTAATCATCCAGCAATCTAATGACTTCAGCAGATACAAAATGGTTCCAGAGACCATATATCTACTCTTGGACGCACATAAGCAATTCCTGACAATTTCCATGGCATATTGCTATTTTTACATCCTCTTCATTTTTCAAGTGTGAAGAGAAGTTATCTAAGACGCCAACAAAGTGTGACTAAAGGATCAATTTCACACAGATTTCTGAAGCATGAGATGTATTTGTATGAAGACCTGGCATTACATCCTGACATCTCCCTGGAGACTCATCTACAAACGTTCCTGAGCAACACCTTTTTCTAAAACATTTTGTAGAATTTTATTGTACAGCTAAAAACTGCCTGGAACAAATCTTTTTCTGTCCCTTCCCTATAACTGTGACTGGACTCAGCAGCCGATATAACCACCCAGAATTTCTATATCTCACTTTTGGACCTTTTAAATCTATGCCAATCCACCCCAGTTTTGCTGGTCCTGACAGCTTAAGTATCCCTGGATTTTTTTCTGCCTCTCTCTTAATTTCTTGCCTGCTCTTTGTGCATGAGTGCTTCTCTCACATACCCTGTGGCTACAGCTGCATTCGCCTGTGTCGCCCCTCACCAAGTACCCTCAGGATACAGCTACTATTAATTGTTTGCCATGCCTTTTACAAGGAACCCTTCTTTGAGGACAAGCCACATACTGAACCTGGACAAGACAAAGAAGGACATCATCTCCTCCCTGAGTTAGTGCCTTAAAGTGAAGGCTTCTGCAAAGAGGTTCATCTGTACATCACTCAAAGAATGAAAATATCTGGGAGGGTTTTAGAAGTCGTGAAGGAATTTGTAATGGCCCAAAAAGAAAAATGGAAATGCAATTAGTATTTTGGATGAGCCACCTTTCAGTCATTGTGTTTGAATTATTTCATGTTTTCATCCATCATATGACGACTGTCAAAACAAGAAAAAATATATAAGTGTAACATCCAGGGTAGAAAAACAGAATATATTTCAATGTGGTCTAATGCCAAGGGGGGAATCTATCTTAGAAGAAAGTTAGTTTTTCTTAGAAGAAAGTTATGCTGTTGCCAAATGGCTGGTCCTATAAGTTGACCCAATTAAACTAACATGAAAGGTTCTTTTTACACTCTTTTCTCCAGTGTAAAAATAACTTCTTATAGTTTGAAATACATTTGTTCCAAATGCTTTTAAAAGGCTGAATATATGGCAGGATCCACAGCATTTACTGGCAGCAAGAGTGATAACTGCAAAAATCTGTGTAACTACCTTTTACTTCCTGAGCTTTGAGGCCAAATTCTGCCACAAAATGAAGTGAAATGGCATGGCAGACACCAGAGAATCAAACAAAACTTGGACTGACATAGGCATCATACTCTGCAGGAAAATCTCAAAACAGCACCCCTAGCTCAGTGTCCTGCATTGTTCAAAAGTTGTAATTCATACAATTAACAAGTCTGCTGTTGCTGCTTTAAAACAAAAACAAAACACACTTCTGAGAGGATATATTGATCATACCTGGGGTTTGGCAAAATGAAGTATTATCCACTCTAAGGCTTATAAATTCTCTGAGATAATTTCAATCAAATTGGAAAAGCAAAATCTTTTTCCAATCTAGATATTTATTCTATTTACATTCCTGTCAGCCCTAGAATTCTGAAAAGCAGAATACAGATTCCCTGGAGTACAGCCCAGTGAAGAATTGGTGAATAGTTTATATTTTATAACAGTGCCTTAAGCCTCTGTTATTAGCTATGCATTTGGAATAGAACATTTCCTGAGTCCTCATTTACTGCCATGGTATTACAACATTAAATCAAGCTTTAGGTTTTTGTTTGCTTGTTGCTTTGGGAATTTTACTCATTTAAAGGTATATTGCTTTGCTACATGGAGAGGAGGAAAGAGACAAAGAACAAAAGACTCTTGTTTTGAAGAAAGAATATTGTATTAGAGGTTGCATTACATGTTCACATGTAATAGAAAAAATACATATACCACCTTGCATGTGTAATTTAATTTGTATGAAGATTTTCTAGTCTCCGAAATTAATAATATTTTTCCCTTTAGTGTTCTATTAAAGAATCAACAGTAATTTAAAATCATTAAAATCACTATTACTGTAGGTGTGCATGCAGAAAGGGAGCTGCACAGGACCTTTTTAGCAGAAATAAATACTGTGTCAATCAAAGCAAATTTCTCCCTTGATATTTTAATTCAAACACAACATTTGGGAGGGTTTGGATTTAAGCATGTTGGATTTCTTTTACTTTGGATGCATTAATTTTTTTTTTCTTCCTTTTTCTGTAGCCTGCATTCTTTTGGAATGTCAGGAGCTGCATTTTGTTTCACTAAAGCCAAAAATGTGGTTTTGCTTTGTATACTTAGCTCTAGTTTCTATGTAAGATACACACTGGAGAGATCTCAAGTAAAGGTCTCTTCCAGCAGAAGGTCAGACGCTTGGTGCCTTTTCCATATGTTCTGAACTGTGTTGCTGGCTGGCTGTGTGTTGAAAAGGAGCTTTGAGAAAGAAATCCGTCCTCCTTGCACATCTGGAAATGTTGATGGTCAGTTAGATTTTAAAGCATTATGGTCATTCTCCACAGCAAAGATTCAACATACCTTCAAGGCAAAAGCAGCGATTTCCAAACGCTCATGACATTCCAGTGGTCATTTGAAATGAAGAGAGAATGGATTTAAAAAACCTAACAAGTGACCTTACCCCCCTCAGGGTGCTCCTGCCAGTGTCTAAACTTTTACACTGCTATTGCAGTAAGACAAAACACTTTTGTTGTTGTTTTTTAGAGTGAATTCAAATTGTCAATATTATTTACATCATGAGGCTCATCCTGAAAAAGATTAAGGAAAAAGGAAGGCAGGAAAACACTCTCAGGCGAGAAGCGAGCCCTGTTTTCCTTAGGAAAAGGAACAAACAAATTGTGCTATATGTTCCTAGCTAAATGGAAAGATTGCATGTTTTTAAAATAAGACTACCTATGGAGACAAAACATCTCTTATTCACAAGGTACTGAGTTTTATGTATACAGCCCTTACAAAATCTTTCTTCTCAACAAAGCATTGTATGTTTATCTGGTCTCTTGCAATATAGAGAAAGGACATATGGTGAGCATTTTTGGACCATTAATCAGATTCTAGTTCATCAGTCAAATCTGTGCAATGTAAACACTGACCTAAAGAGCAAGGTTGTTTCATTATATTTTATAAGTGTAATTTGTAATGTTATTTACTTTCAGATTCTACACTGGAAGTATTTTAAATTACTCGGTGTGAGAATTTTATCATCTGACATCACTTCAAGAAAAATGGTTTCCCTGAAAAGAACGGTTAAATGCCTCTAAAAATCAAGCTCCCCTACACCTGAAAGCATAATTGCAGAGATAGTCAAAATAACTTGTCACCTTAGTTAACTGTTGGTTGACTCAAGACCCTCTGTACTTTCCCAAAGTCTTTGTATTTCACACCATGATTGGTGATTCTTGCTTCCTCTTGCTTGGCCTGCTTGTTGGGTTCTTTTTTGTTTGACATCTAAATGATATTCCTGAAAAGATTTTGTCTTAGTCTGAATCTATTTGCAGCAAATTTGTTCATCTGATTTTTCAGTATCAAGAGACCAACAAATGAGTATAGAGCCGTCATGTTACAGGAGATCAATGGCTATAATTTGCAGTCAAATGAAGTGAGATAACTGCAACACAACCAGGTGGTTTGGAAGTGGGCTGAACACCACATCCTGGGAGATGTGAGGTCACACTGCCTCTACTTGGCTGCAGCATTATATTCCCCATATGTAAGATAAACTCTCTTAAACCCTTGCAATTTAGATATGGACAGGCCTTGCCAGCTTGAGGTTAAATTCAGAATTTGACTTGTAAAAATCTCAATGTATTAGATTAAGTGCTGCTGACTCGCCACGCTGTGGAGAAGTTTATAAGGCTCTTCATAAGGCTTATCTTCCACTGTAAGTTTAACAGGTGGCATGAAACTGGAGACATGGATGTTCTGCTGCCTGGCCATAGCTGCAAATAGTGGAGTAGCACCCTGCTGGGTGGGCAATCTCTTTGGCTTCAGCGTTAACACATGCAAAGTTGGCTTGAAAAGCATCAGAACTCTATAGTCTTGCATTTGTGCCACTTCCAGTGGATGTAAATTCCAGGTGCAGGTTTCCTAAAGCACAGTGTTTGCTTTGGATCTTGGAGCAGAAAGATAATGTCAGCTCTAGACTTGAAAGAGTAACACCCTCCTTTTCTAAAGACCCCGGTTTAAGGGTCAGGCTCTCTTGTTCCTTTCTCCATTTCTGTTTTTATATATGAAATAATTACCTATTGAAAAAAAGTTTACAGAATGTTTAAAAATCTGTAAAGATAACCCTTAAATTATGAAATAAACTATTCAAACACTGTGTAAACTATATTTTAGTGACCAGTTGTGGTAAATAATTTGGAACACAGATAAACAAGATGGGTATTTTTTTCAGCATGCTAGGCCAATTGTTTGTGAAACATTCTTCAAAACCTCTTGAGAAAATGCTGAGAAACATCATGGAGCAACAAGGAAACATGAGGCTCCACAGGGCAGGCAGAGTGGAAGATGACAGCAGCAAGATTCTCTCGAGCAGCCAATTCGGGGTCTGAGCCCAGACCACAAATTGCAAAATAAACCTCTGGGAAGTCAAGGGAAACACAGTCCAGTAAATTCATCTGAGAGCAGCTCTTTCCCAATGCTAAAACCAGCTATGTAGGGTATGGCTCGGGTGGTGGTGAAGCAGCAAGAAGCTTACCCTGAGCCCCAGAGACCAGCTTTGCCATGTGTGACACTCAGAGCTGGCATGTCCAGTCTAGATGTGCCTACAACAGAAGCCATGGGGTAGGGATGGTCATGGCATCCTGTAGATATACTCAGAGGCTTGTATTTCAGGTGATCTCTTCCTTTACAAGCTATGGATTGATTTTAAGGGGCTTTAGTGTAATAGGCTTAGCTCTGCCCGTGTTTAATCCACTAATCTTTTCGACATGCATTAGTTTGCTAAGAGGCAAGGCAAATTCAGGACGACAGTGTAAAAGAGACCACATTCAAGTAGTAATTGTTTCCATGTCAAAGACTGAGCATGAAGCTAATCTGCACAAAGCTAAGAGAGTCTTTTTAAAGTTTAGCATTACCAGGAACACTGTTAATATCTCAGGCATTGCTTCATTTCAGACATGGCACATAGATCTGAGCAAAATTTAAAAGCAATTAATTTTCAGCTCTGATTCACCTCTGGGATTTCCTGAGTGTCCAGCATCTCCAGCTGGTCACTGGCCACCCTGGTGCCAAAGCCATTGCTACTGTCACACAAGGTGAAGGGCCAGCAGGTAAATTCATAAGAGATGGATGGATTTCCAAATATAACTGATGGGATTTCCCAATACAACTCCGGGAAATTTCCGATTATCAAGGATCTAACAAAGAGCAGATGACTGATATTAATCACACCGAAGCACAGGCAATTTTCTTGATTACAGTGTAACGCCTGTGCTGACTCAGGGCTTGTAAACGTGTTGCGCTCACACTTTGTTCCTTCCGCTGTACTTAATACTTCTGCTGCCAGTAAAGCCCAGTTCCCTTGAGTAACATCCGCACTTATGCTAGTAAAATTGATTTTAAATTAAATTTTGTGACACTGACAGACAAAAGCAAAAGCATGAGAAGTCGGAGGGCAATTCTGTGAATTCATTTTCTCGGAGGTGACTGTCCGGCAGTTGTGACTTCTGGTCCCATGCCTCCAGAGCAGGGATTGCGTGTAGGAGAGTTGGCTTCTTCATCATATTGTGTTCTGTGCTGCCCAGGACATGCCTGCTGCATCACCATGAACCCCATCCCATGCACAGGCTCTCATCAGAGCCTTGATCTCTTTGGTGCTTGCACATCAGTGTGACAAGGTGGGTACATGCTGAAAAGTGAGGCAGGAGTCCAGGTTGCTCGGAACAGCAGATTGAGGATAGGACTCTGCTCAGCTGACAAGACCAGAGGATTTGAGTTCCTCCAAAGTGAGGAGAGAGATAGATCTCAAGTGAGAGGGGGAATAGAAAGTGGCAGGGCTTTTGCTTCTTTGTCTCTTGCCATCCTTTAAAAGAGGGAAGCATCTTCCAGTACTTTGCAAAGGGTTGCCATGCCCATGGCAGTTAGGTGCACAATGGGAGCCTCAGCATACTTGATATCCCAGGGGACTTCAGCAGAGGAACATCTAGTCCTGAGTCTAAATTCAGCCAAAGCCCTGGGCATTACTGGGAAAGCACAGTAGCCCTAAGTGCTGAGAGAACCTAAAGAAAAGACCTATGTCATTTGGGGGCTTCTAGGCTGGGAGACCAACTGAGCAGGATCTTTGTCATATTGAACTTGGGCTTCCCATACATGTCCCAGATTCCACTCAAGTTGTAAGAGCTCCTCCATCAATCTGATCATAAGAGACTTATCTAAGACAGAACAAGCATCTCTTGCCTCATTTATTCCTGTGATGCCCAGCATAGCTGATGGTCCTTTCTCTCTGGGCTGAGTGGGACAAGTTGCTGTGGCTGGGTATTGCAAGAGGCACAAAACTCACTCATGGAGGCATCGCATAACAGCCCCCAATGCCACACTGAGGGGCAGAAAAAGCTAAATGACACTTCTCAGTCCAGCTCAAGGACAGGCAACAACGTCCCAGCAAACCAATGGAGAGGAGCATTATCACCTCATACCTGAGCCCCATTCCCCTATCCCGACTACAGTACAGTCCATCCTCGCAGAAAACCACCTCTGCATTCCAGTGTGTAAGAAGAAGACACTATGTGGCTAACATTGTCGAGTTTCTGCTTTGACAGGAGAACAAACACCTACAAAGTATGGTAAAAACTCCAGGATCAACGCTGCTTCTTTCTGTGAGCTGGGAAGAAGATTACATGCCTCATGCTCAATCCTTGTCAAACAAAACTTCATGCACAGCAATGCAACATCATTTCTTGTTCAAGAAAGTGCAAGAAGGTTCCTATTTGCTTCATTAGCAGATGTTATTTCTTGGCTTTGATACTGTTCTCAGTTAAGTCAAAAGGATTTTTGTCTTTAACTCTGACATAGCAGCATTATGCCCATTTCCCACTTGCACTCTTCAAGAGAGATTTTTTTATAACTCTTAGGAGATAATGTGCCTGGAGAATTGTAGCTGCTCTGCTTTTTGGTTTGTCAGTGTTATATATCTATTTAGTTTAGCTATGTTTCAGACACCTCATACAAAACTCACAGGCATTTGATAATTGAAACACCTACAGAATTCAAAAGTTGTAATACCTTCTTGAAAAAGTGCATCACTGAATTTTGTCAGAGCTTGACTATTAGCCATTAACTTTCCAGCTGCCTTCCAAAAATTTTAAAGAACATATCATATCAACAAATTAATCTGGCAGTAATTTTTAATAGTCATTAATTCAATCTTTCATAGACAAAGCACTGAAAAAATGATGAGACATTCCAGCACTAGTTATGAAAACATTCATTCTTTAACAAGGACACATTAGTTAGCCAGCCAGCTAGCTTTGAAAATAGATTGACTGTAGCTGTTTCTTTAAACAGTTCCAAAAAGACTGTGAGCACATCTGCTGCATGTTAAACTGGAAAAATCCGGCACCTGAAGGACCGTTACATACAATGTGAGGACTGTCAGACCCTGTAAAATATCCCACACCAAGAACTCTGTGCAATGTAAAGCAGGTTAGGTCAGACTCAAGAAGCAATGTTAGATTCTGGATACATCACACAATAGAAACTTCACATGCTGTTTAGGGGGAGCACAGGCAAAGCAGCTTGTTCAAGCTGTGACTTCAGATGCAGGAATTAGTGTTTAGAAACAATCTGTGACCCATCCATTAACTTATGCCAATGGGAAAAAGAGCCTAGTGTCCCCTGTTCGTGCTTTGCGCTGGCTGCTGGATAAAGCCTCTGCACCTCCTTCTGTAGGCAGTGTGGGTGGGGAGCTGGCTCCTGGGTGGGAAGCAGGATCAGCAAGCCGGCAGGTCCTCCTTCGAGTCATGCAGGGAGCTGGCAGGGCTGCCTTCCCCTAGAGGAGGGGATCTGGGAAGCAGATAGGTTTCAGCTGCTGATGATAGAGTTGTACCTAAAACAGAGCTTGTAGCAGAGCTGCATTTTAACCCTTGGGTTGCTGGTCTCCTGAAACATTAATGTACATCACCTGCTTCTCTCTGTAAGGCGAGAACAGTCTCTGCTGTCCACTGGGACACTGGAAGTAGGAAGGAGTCTGACAAAAGCAGGGAGCTTTTTAGCCTGATCTAACCATCAGCAGCTCTGAGCAATCTCAGATGTCCTGCCTCTGCATCCCAAGGACAGAGCTTCCCATCTAATATCTGGGCAGCTGGTGTCTGAGCAAACCCTAACTCTTGCTGGCTTCTTACCCAGACCACACACTTTGAGACACTGTAGGTGACAGCCCCAAGCATCTCAGGCTGTGCCTGTCCCCTCCAGCAGGCAGGTAGGCAGCAGAGGAGCAGAGTGCTCCCTCTGGATGGCACAGAAGGAACAAAGAGATGGCAAGAGATGGCATGGCAAGGGGTAAGCCTCAGGTTGCAATAGCAAGACAAGAGAGATGGGAGAGAAACAGGATGGAGATCTAGGTGTTTCCCAGGATAGGTGCCAGAAAATCGAATTTTCCCTTGCTGATTTCTATGTTGCAGCTGCTCATCACCAACAAATCTTGCAACATTCAATAAACTGGGCTTTTGAGTTCCCATAAGAAATTTTGGAGAGAGAGAAGAATGGAATGGGCTCTTCTGAGGGTAGCCCAACTTTGTTCTGAGTTTACTGAAGTGCATTTTGGGACAAGCAGGCTGAACAGGGGACAGAGCCTTGACCACAAAATAGCTAAAAGCCCTTTCACAGAATTTACAAATGGAGGGGTCTGGGAAAGTTTTAGAAAATGAGAAAATTATGCAACTTTCTCTTAAGAGTTGGAAAATAGTAAAATATATGTATAATGTGTATTGACTATAATGATTGTTGGTTGTGACTCATCAGCCACATAAACTTCTGTTACCTCAAATCTTCCATGAAATGGGGGAAAGAGAAACAGGGAAAGTCACTAACAAAGATTTGTTTTCTGTGTATTTTGTTTCATCTGTCTTTTCCAGTCTTTCTGCTCCAGGTTCTGCAGAGCTGTAAAATTAAGTGGAAATCCTTGTCATGAAAATACTAGAGTGGGCTAGAAGCCATCTACAGCAATGTCTAAAGACCTCTTGGAGGATTAAAGGTTGGGCAGGGAAGCACAGCTTTGGTTAGCTCTGTCTTCATTGTGTGCAAATTATAATTTGCTGCTGAATTTTTTTTTTCTTGATTGTATTGTTTGGGTGGTTTGTTCCTACTGCATCCTGGGGCTTTTTGCTTCCCCTAAGTAACACCTGCTGTTGAGAAATCTCTGTAGCATACATGCTACACTCCTGTGTTTAAGTACTCATTAAGTCTAATGGAAATCATTTGCTTTGGGTGGTCCTCACCGCATACATTAATTTCCATACAGTACTCTACAAGAAGCCAAGAATAGAGCAGGCCCCACAAAATGTGCTCTGCCAAGCAAGCCTGTTAACAGGGTTTTGAACAAGCCAAATCTCTGTTAAGATCAATGGTTTGGTTCACAGGGATATCCTATGCACATTCCTGCCAGTCACAGATTGCTATGTGTAGATCTTAACCCAGTAAGAAAGGGAGCAGTCTGCCAGGCTATGGGATGCAGAAAAGCTGTTGTGGGGTTGTGCTGCTCTGGCACCAGGAAGTAGTGAGGAGTCCACACCAAGCCAAGTGGGTTGGAACATGCTGATAGCACAAGTGCCAAACCTCTTAACAGAGGGAAACTCTGGGGAAGCTGAGCCTCTCCAACATAGCTTTCTTCCCTCCCCAATGTTACTTTCAGTCTTATCTGGCTCAGATTCAGGAGCTGGTTTTCATTCAGTTATTTCAACTAGGCCCAAGAGAACGTCTCAAGCATCTTAGTCATTTGTAAGTGCCCTGGGAGGGCAATGCAGAACCAAAGCACCACAGTCACAGTACTGTGCAACACCCCTGGCTCAGGAGATCACCTGGAAGAGTCCTGCACCACAGGAGTTGGATCAGGCAGGGGAGGAGCTGGCTGCCCCTGAAAACATGCTGAGTGTCAGCAAACCCCTTCCCATCCGGGGGCTGAGGGAAAGGGCTGACACTGCCTCAACATTAGCTCACTGATCAGCTGGCCCATGAGCTGCGTGGGATTTACCAGTACAGAGAGCTGAGGAAAATCAGACTATGCTTAGCCAACTCAGCAAGAACACAGGAAGTTTTCAAGAGTGGAAGCCTTTTCTAAAATAGTATCAAAGTATGAAATATTAGAAATTGGAAATTACGATACATGATAGTGCTAGGCACTACACAGTTATCCCTAAAATTTCTTGTCTAAGCTCAACTTCACCCAGGACATGAAAAATCTGTCCAGTTTGGTGATTTTTGCTGAACTGAAGCACTCCTCCTTCACACTGCCCTGTGGATTTGATAGTTGTAGGTATTTGCATTTTCTCAACATGCTACCTGTCACTAGTGCTGTCCTGCTGTCATCCCCCAGCCAAAACAGGGAAGCCATGGTCTCCGTGTGGTCACACTGTCTCACTAGTAAGGCCAGTGAAGTAGATGTGACCTTGTAATTTTCTTCTGCTCTTGCAGTTGTGGAAAATAATCACAACAGAACTGTGGCCACACTGAACCACTCCTCATTTCTGATTTCTCTTCTCTGAGCAGATAAGAATGACCTAGGGCCTCTTAGTGTGTTTTACATCAAAGACTGATGAAGAGTCCTGACAGCCTTGATGTCACTGCTGTAAATAAACCATTAATCACACTGCCATTCCAGGGAACAGCCTTCTCCCAGAGGGCATGAACCTCCTTCAGGTCACTAATATAAACCACATCTCCACTA
Organism: Phainopepla nitens; assembly: GCA_013400175.1. NCBI lineage: Eukaryota > Metazoa > Chordata > Aves > Passeriformes > Bombycillidae > Phainopepla > Phainopepla nitens. The sequence continues at coordinate 208,749 of VXBQ01005208.1, forward strand.
ATCCGGTGGGGTGGAGGTAATGTCAGGGTTTTCAAGGTGGGCTGGCTCTGTGTCAGGGGGACACTCCATTACTCTTGTTGTAGTGCATAGGTTATTGTTATGGTTCCAGTGAATTGTAAATGGTCAATTAATGGAGAAAAAACTATGATGAACTGAATAAAGTGCATTGCAGAAAGAGTTACAGTAAGAAATGGAAAGAACAGAAGGCTCAGTGTACTGTTAAAACTTCTGCTTTGGAGTTGAGTACTGCATAGAAACTTAATGCAGAGGTTCAAGAGAAACAATAGGGTCAGTGATCTAGCAGACAACCAGAGCACTATGGTTCCAGTACATACTGCAGAGCCTAATACCATGAATAACAAAAATGTGTCTATTATTAAATATGGATCTATTTTTAAAATCTATGCCAGGTCACTGTCTTGCCAGCACTACTCTTCAGTAAGACTGTCAGTGGAAATAACATTTTATACATATAAACAAGCATTACATGTATATAAAATGCATGTTATTATATATAATACATTATAGGTATTATATATTTACACACACAAATATATATATATCAAAATAGCACCTTAGTAAGGTTTAGAAATATGACTAAAACCAAAGTCAGTTAAACCTGTACTCTGCAGCTGAATTATTCAGCCATCATGGGTGAATTGCAAACAGAAATTTGGCCTTCTGACAAAGTAGCTTTTGCAGTGGGAACTGCCTCATTAAGCATGGCTGTCTAAATGTCCCATTGAAAAAGCAGTATAAAAATAATGATACAACAGAGCTGATTGCTGCCTCCCTGCTTTAGAGGCTCCTGAGGGCAGTCTGTGATTCCCAGAAGTTATTCAAAGTAGCCCTAAATCAGAGAACTCAGGGCTACTCTGAACTACACTAATACAGTTTTTCATACAATGAATTATATTTCTAAAAAGTGGTCCCAAGGGCATGTGAGCCAAATAGCACTGGCCACTTTCACACACTCTCTCCATACCACAACCTGGAGCAGAGACTGCTAACACAGCTTTCTGTGGCCAGAGGAAACCCCCACACTTTCCCTCTGGAGGCTGAAGCTAAGCTTTAGGGTTGTGCACTGTGGTTTACGTGTTCAGTCCAGACAGCACAGTTTTGAAGCCACGCTCAAAATTCCTCTGCAGAGCAGTGGTGGCAGTGGGTGGCTGCAGGAAGCTCAGGCACATCACATCCCTCCTCTTGTAAGGAGCTCTGTGGTACGGCCAAGAGGGGGTTCACACCACCCCCCAGGCCTCCCCAGCTTCACCAGCTGTGCTGGTTTTAGGACTCACAAATGAAATGCAATATCTTACAACCTGACTTCTCTAAATACTTTTAAACCTGACACTTGCTAACTCAGGAGAACATAAAGCTGGATCTTCACAACCCAGGTGACTCTCCAAAGGCAGATTCTTTACAAGGAAACCATTCCACTGGTCTGCTCTGCATGGCAGATGAGGTGCCACAAAAGCACAAGCTCTCATCAGCACCACAAATACAGCTAATAAACTATTTACACCTCAAGCAACTAAATCACAACTCTGCTGGGCTCCATCTATTTAAAACACAGTCTGTACCAGGACTAAAATTACGAACTTCCCCTGCTAAAAATTTGGGTGACCCTCCCTTGCCTTATAACAAAACAAACCAGGGTGCACAGGGGTCTCTGTGTTAGCGTAAGCCTGACTGTAAGAGCCTGACTCCCTTGCTTGATGCCTTAACCAGGACCAGAAGATGAGATCGCTGACTTGGAGTGGAGTTCCTCAAGAGAAAAATGAACTAAAGAAATGTTTTACTCGGCTGAAGCACAGATTCTCTTTGGGTTCCAAACCACTTCTACTTAAAAATACCTTTTGCAAACCAAAGGTCATGAGTTTCCAAGCTGTCAAAAGAATCCCTTTCATTATAATCATACCTAGGTCAGGATTCAGCATTGTCCAACACTGAGATTCGTGAGCTGGGCCTCCCACAAGCATCCTTGTGGAGATAAGCACAAGGTAAGCTTCCTTCTACCTCCGTCACCAGAAGCTCAGTTGCTTTCTCCTAAGCCTCATGCCACAGCCTGCATACTTATCTTTAAGTACAATGCTAATTTCAATTTTAATTTTTAAGTTTCTTTATACACCTACTTCAAGCAGTATACTTACTTTTCTATGCACCTCCAGCATAATCTTCTGTGCTAAAACTCAAGTTACAGGCTTGAGCCCCACTTCAGCAACATTTTTAAGTAGCACCAGTAAGATAAAGGTACAAAATTTTGAATTTTGCCTTTTTGTAATTTCTTAAGGAATACTTGTTCTGAAGGATATAGTTTATAAAATATGGAATGAAAATACCTATTTAAACCATGTTTCATCTAATTAAGGAGACTTTAGAAGTCAACTTGTTATAAATAAAACCAACTGGCTGATCTACCTAATACATAGACTTAAAGCTATTCTGTCAGCCTGGGACAATAAAAGGGTATTAGCTTTATTACCACCGACATTTGACTGAAACAAAGTTTCAGACAGTACCTGTGAGCTGGACAGAAGATATCCATGATGTCTTGAGAAGCAGAGATAAGCACATATCAGTACTTATTCTGACAGAGACTGATGTTTATGTGGGCATTTCTGGAGTTTCCAATGAGCACTTTGGTAAAAATGAGCCCAGAAAATACACACATGGTCCATACACAAAAGTCCTCAACTCCTGTGTTGAGTGAGACACACTGTGTCTCACCACAATTGTCAGTGCAATGTTGCCACCATCCCTCCTATCATGCCCACTCCCCCACACCCTGTCACAGCCTTCCAGAGAGGCAGCAGTGGGGTCTGCAGCTAAGGGGAAGCTGGCTTTGCTGCTCTTCAGCTGTCCTGCACATCCATCCTTAGTGCTGGGCCTGGACACAAGCAGTTGCTTCCCTTTTACCTCTTCCCTTTCTTGAAGAAAAGGCAACAGCTCAGCATGGGAAAAATAGGCAGCAGGACCTACTGGTGATCCTAAGCTGCTACCAGCAGCCTGGTGCCCTCTACATCCTGGCTGATCTTGCTTGGTGCCTAAACTCGTCCCGACACACTTGGCTTTCCTCCCCAAGCTATCACATAGAGTTTACAGCCCTGAAGTAGACTGGAATTTAAGAGGTTATTTCAGATGATGTAGCCATCCATGGTCACCGGGAAGGCTCCAGAGTTCCCTTCCAGCCCAGGGAAGAGCAATTGTTTGTAAACAAATGAATAGTGTTTAGCATTAATTAAGAATGCCTCAGTCTGATGCGTATTTTACAGCGTATCAGAAGAGACTTTTTTCTAAACAAAAGGAAACTCAGTATAACCAATAAATTTCAATACCTTTAAAATGTAACACTGTTTTGTGAAGGCTAGTGGGGAACTCAGCATTGAAGATTTACATTACCTCATGAACAGGGCTTCTTATGTGACATGCAAGGAAAATTATATTCCTCAAAATTATAATTTACTTCCAATCTACATCCTACATAATGTAGGAAAATGCTACATTTGAAGCACATATTGACATAATTTTTTTTCTGATGCTTGCAAGTGTAATAGATCTTTAGCTTAACTGATTAGCAAAACTATACACAGAAGCTTGTAACTGTTTCACAATTATTGTTAATGACAAAGCCACTGAAAATGCCTGTGAGCAAACTGGGCCTTTTTATTTGTTTTTCTTTTGTCATACAATGTGTGTTATCAGGACCAGCAATTGTTCCCCCAAAACAAAATTTCTGCTAGTTGAAATACACAGCCTCTCTTTCCAACCTACAATTTAGATTAAAGAATGGACATATTTAAAATCAATCAGGGCACTTTTTGCATCTATTTCTGTAAGTGCTGCTGGCTATTGCATTGCTGTAACACATCATCAAGGAAATGGCCAGTAGGAACATGAGCTCTGCAGATTGACAAGACAAGCAACTTTTATTAAATGCAAACTGTCAACTTTTGTACTTTAGATAAATGCTTTGATTTAGGAGGGTCAGAGACAGGCAGAAGGTGTCAGTAGACAGATTGGAAGGTCTCTGGAACTTTTCAAGGGATTTATAAGTTGACTTTTGTTTAACTGCTTGGTTTTTAAGCATTTTGGTTTCTTTGAGGTACCCAAACCCAAGCTGACATACCTTTTAATTTTGCTGTGTGCTGACTGGAAGTTTAACAAAAACACTGCAAATTTTCACTGTTGTCAGTGATGTAGTAGGAAATCTCAATAGTCTTATAGGTAAAATGACCTAGAATTAGCCTTTGATCTGCAGTCTGTGTATGCATCATAAAACCACAGAAACACAGTCAGCACAACATGCTGCAACAAAGACCTGAGGTTTTTGAGTCAGCAGGCTGCAGTACGTCTTGTGTGTAATGAAATTATCATTGCTTTTCCACATCGATAGAGCAGTTGGATCAAACTTCTCCTCACCTGCGGCTAGGGGGAGAGGCTGCTGTTCTCTACTCAAACCACATTTACACTGTCAGCCCCAGAACTGGTTCTAGCTCTAGGGAGATCCTGTGGCAACAAAGCAGTTCTTACTCTGTCACTTATGCCAGAGCTGCGGTCAACCAACAGCTGCTGAGGGAAAGGCAGCTGCATGGGGTGCTGTGCTAGTTTGAAAGCAAAAACCAGTGAAACTCCAAGTTAGAAATACAATGTAATAGAAAAAGGTAAAGTACATGCAATAACACGAAAGAAAAACCTCTGACAGAGTCAGAATACAACCTGACACCCTGCTTGTTAGGGTGGCAGTAGTAGTCCAGATGAAGTGATCTTGCTGAAGTGGTGATCCTGTAGAAAAGGTCTAGTGGTCCTTGTCCTCTGGAAACCAATGGATAAGCACTGCTATTCTGTTTGAAATCCCAGATTATATCCAGGTGGGAAAGCTTGGCTCCTCCCCCTGGGTGGAGCATCTCACAATGGGATGGTGTCATTTTATCAGTCATGTGGTGGGTCCTTGATTGCCCATTAACAGGAGATAGTCCGAGGGAGGAGACAAGAAAAACACTGCCCCTCCTGGTTTCAATAGCTCATGGAGATGGTCATTGAATACATACCTTTGGGCACATATTTACATTGTAACCTAGGACAGGTGCCAAAACATCTCTGTCTGTCCACACTTAGTTTTCCTTGCCCTTCCTCCTGCAGCATCTCCAGTGCAAGGAGGTAGGTGCCAAGGCTTATCCTGAGGCAGGGAAAATCATCTCTCCTAGTGGTGCTCAGAAGCCTTAGGGCAGTGTGGGAACGCTGCTGCCAAACAGCCTCCTTACAAACAGGAACTGGAGGTTGAAGCCCTCAGGCTCCAGCCTTTCGTATATTTCATGGAGGATCTGCTGGTAAGGAGCCCTGCTCCCAAGGGCACCATCAGCATTTCTGATCTGGGCTCTGTGCGTGTCCCCACCACTGCTGTTAGACCACTTGTGACAGAAGAAAGCTTTTCTCTTGAAAGCTCACTTTTAAAAACAGCAGCATGGAAAGTAGTTCTTTGCCTTGACTTATTATGGAAAACACATATAAGTAGAAGGCAGTGAGATTCACCTCTTAGAATATCGTGCCCAGTGCAATATCCTACTGTTTGCTGCTGGAAGTAGTTTAAAAGAACATTTTTAACTTTTCCAGACTGCTAGCCAGTTTAAAAAGGAGATTGCTGGTGGTGTTATAATAGCTGCTTACTTTTATTCGTGATATCTGCTTTGCTGTATGTGTTTTCCTGCTGTTTTTGCAGAAGAGGTTATTTCCTTGACCTTCACATGGTTTGGGAAAAAGGTTTGCATTTTAGATTTTCATTTTAATTTTGTTCTAGTGTTTAAAGAACAAAAATGAGACTGTAAGCTTCCTGGAGGATGTTTAAGGTACAAGCTGTGAGCCAGATGCAAGCTATAAAGCTCCTCAGTTGAGACTCCTTGCAGGCAGCTATAGTCACCTATCTTTGGAGAATTCAGGTCCCAGTGTGCATTGAAGCCAAGTCCCTGGGATCAAGGGAGAGTATTCAATGCTCTGACCCAGGGCCTCCTTGGTGGTCATGCTTATCTTAAAAGCACAGATTGTTATCCGTTTGGTTTTTATGCAAATTAATTTTCCCCTCCAGAACTCCAGACCAGAGAAGATTTTCATGAGATACCATAGGCTTCTACACATAATTATGATCAAGTCTTTCTTCAAATAAATGCAGCACAGAGATGAATGTGCAGATTTACTAATACTGTTGCTTTCCATCTTGCACAGACTGAAATTATGTTTTTTTTACTGCATTAATGTCATGATCCATGAAAGAGACAAACCTGCTGCAATGTTGCTGGAAAGTTCCCAGCCACCCCAGTATATTCAAATTACAGGCAAATCCAGCAAGTTCCCCATTGCAAAGTTAACATTGCTGGGTAGATTTTTTCTTTAAGTATCCAACTCTGTGTCAGGAACAATAAACAAAGTCTTTGGCCCAAAATGCAAATCTTAACTGGGCTCACACATATCATGAACTGCGCAACACACACACTAAAAGAATTATAATTTGCGTATGCTCACTGCTGTGAACCAGTTTGACAGAGAGCCTCCCTGGGTTACAAGCAGCCATATCCAGAGTTTTCAAGCTGCAGGAATTCATCACCACCCCAATCAAGGGTGAGTTACACATCTTACATCTGTCTAGGAATGGATGAGAAGCATGATGGGACCCTGATATGTTTTGTGTGAGGGTAGGTGTTTAAGAAAACCAGAAAAAGAAGTAGCAGGAAATGTAAAGAGGGACACAAAGAGAGACTGAGGACTCTTAGATCCAAAAAAGCATGGATAGGGCAGTCCCTGGGTCAGGTGCTGGATCAACAAAGTTTGGGCTGTTTCATCCCATTTGTGTCTGCAGGACCTTTGGGAATGCCTTGGAAATCAAAAGGACTGTGGTTAAGACATCCATGTCCATCATCACCATTGTGACCCACAACCTGGAATACCCTGCATTTCTGGTTACCAACTGAGATTGAAAGTAACTCCATGTCAAGACACAAAGTTATTTTATGATGTGTCCTTGTCACAGTCCCAGAAGTCTGCAATAACCCCTAGATATATTAAAAAACTATTTCTTCATTCAGGATGCTTTCGTACATGTTATGGATGTGTAACTTAAGTTACAAGGAGTCATGGCTTGCATTTTAAATTGAAGCACTGGAACCATCTCAGCTCACAAATATTTTCAAAGATTATTAGCATAAAATAACATCTTAAGTTAGTCCATAGATCATTCCAAAGCACTGTGCTGTATAGAAATAGAAATGAGTGAGCTTTGGATGTCTAATTCATCTAAGTGTTTTTCTTGCAAGCCTGTTAGTGTCAGTCCTATTGGGCCTATTGCTGAGGAAAAATTGTCTGTGTTCATTTAAATGTTAAGAGAGGCTCAGTGCTGAAAACTCTTTAATTGCATTAGACAGATGATACCAATTAGAATTTATACATAAATCAGAGGCAGAGTTAAATTCAAAAATTAACAGATTTTGTTTAGATGGCTGTGACCATGTTTCTACTTATTACAGAAAGTGGAGTCTTTTCCTTAAATAATTTTATTTGTTTGTACTGGCACAATGTGTTCAGCACAGGATCTATCACTATGTCCAAGTCATCTGTTAACTTCATCCACTTGCTCAGATGTTTATAGCTCCCTATCCTATACTGAGTGAAAAATGGACACCAAAGCCACAGGGTGACCTGAGCTGACCTAATGCTTGATTGCCTCCATCCCAATTTGTGGGTGAGAGCTGGTGTTGACTTCCAAAGTCTTATGCACAGCTTGTAATTGATTTCCATTTGACCTGCAGTGTTTAATTTTGTTCATCAATGAGTTTCTAGATCATCTTTGCTGTTTGTTTATGAGCTGGTGAGGTCAGTGCACCATATGTAGGCCCGGGTCCACAGGAGGTCACTGGCAACTGTCACCTACTGAGGGACCACCAAGGTCCATTTTAGATGCAGATACAACCTTTTCATCCATGAGCACTGTGAAACACCACAAAATTCAAAAGATGCCAAAATGAAAAAATATTCCTAATAAAAACTAACAATTTTGTCTTCAAAAAAGAAGACCAGTTTTTGACCAGTATTTTTGAACATGCAGAGATTGTGGTTTGCAGAGAGAAATCTGGGAAGGCTTCATACTGGTGATATAGCAGCTCTGGTGTCCATATGTGTCCTTAAATAATGGCGTGTCCTTAAATAACGGCACAAACATAGTATTAACAACAGATATTATTATGCCTTTAGTAAGTACCCTAGGAATAAAAGATTTCTGAGCAAGCACAACAGTGTTCTCCCAGGAGCCTGTTCTATCATCTACATTGTCCTCCCTGTGCATAGCTGAAGTTTCATTCATATAGTCAAGGTGAAATTATCTCAGTCCATCAGGCAAAGCAATTATCAACTCTCCCAAAGGTATGACGGTGTCAGCAGCCCAAAGAAATTCCCTACACTCCACTTCAGAACTCACCTTTTTGTGTGTGTGTGTGTGTGTGTGTGTGTGCAAACATGGCCATCTCATATGTTTCTTAATCCTGTTAATAGAAGTAAAACTTCTATTTCCAAAGAACTATTTCAAAGCCGGTAGCATCCTGCAGGAAGATGTAGTTACTGGATGCTGTGGAGCATCGCCCTTATTTACATGAAGGTGCTTCCTGTTAGCATGGTATCCTCCATTCCCTGGCCTCATATTTTGTCTGGTGCATGTGGCTAATCACTCTATAAACAGGAAGGACACTTTAAAGATCATCTAAATAAACCCTGGTGTGTATAATTCTCTGGTAGGTTAACAAGGAAGAAGTTGGCCAAAAAAAGAAAGTTGTTATAAGTGAGACAGCAGTTCCTATGAAAGCAAAAATGTCTTTGCATGTGAGACCTCCTTACTTACTAAAACCACTCTATAAGTAGAAGTATAAACAAAAAGAAAACCTAAACTTGGCTGTTATGCATGTTTTCTCACAAGTAAAAGCACACACATATGTTCAGTCCCCATGTGGCCTCAGGTGAAGCCAAAAGAGTTACACAGAAGGGATTATCTTGCAATCCATTTCCAATTAGGTGCTGTGCCACCCCTGCTCCCTTGTCAGCTGGCTTAATGACTCATTCTGTGGACCTTACACCTCCAAGATGCCCAAAGCAGACAGTGTGGTCCGGGCACATCATAAGCAAATGCTAAAACACTCTCCAGCTTAAGATGGACAGTAAAGCTGCTAAAAACTCTGCATCATTTGTCAACTTTTTGTCCCTCTTCCAAAAACTCCCAGACACTCTTGTTCTTCATATTAACTTCTATTTTCTAACACTGGAATTGTTCAAATAAGCAATGCTATTTTACTGTAGTTCTCAGATTGGTCTTCATTCCATCCAGATGTTACTGCTCATACTCCTGTCTTCATTTAGAGTAACACTTTGTAGAATACCTAATCTTTCAGTCACTTTTACTTTAATTCACCGCTATATTTTTCAAATTTCTGTGTTTGACATAAACCACTGCCTGGTTTCACAACTATGGTGTCTCCACCTTTGGCAAATAGCTCACTTAGTTGTTTCATCTGCATTTAATGGAATTGCTGGAACCACTTAAAATCCATTAATATACTACAAATTACAAGCACAAATCGTATTTGGAGAATTAGTGCAGTTGAGAAGACTGAATAACTTCTACTCATAAGAAATCAAGTCCATTGCAAATGTGTAACTATGGTTTCCAAAAATGATAAAGATTTTCCACATTCAGAATTAAATCTATATTTTGAAATATTTTATCCACTTTTGAGTCTCTCTTCTATTTAGTTTTCATTTGCTAACACATTTTATGGCCTTTATGCATTGAATTTTCTGTCACTAACTCTCAGCTACAAATGCATCTTTACACACTATATTAAGCAACTATAATGCTTTATTTGTGTATACTTGCATACGTATTGTTCCCATCCATTCCACATAATAAAACATTCCTCAGGGACTAGATTGTCTGCTTGTTTATGCCCCTGATTGAATTCCATGTTGATGCTCCAGACAAGAACCATTTCTTGGCTTTAGCCAGCCAAAGAAAAACTAACATCACCTCACAGCCAGCATCAAAAGTTCAGTTGTTCAAAATGAAACTTACTTGAAACAACCTCAAAGTTTTCAGTTAGTGTCTTCAAGTGCATTTTTTGAGAACTTAAAGGAACCTACTAAAGAATGTAAGTTCTTGAATTAGACTAAGTCAACAAATTTAAGTAGTGAGGAAGGTTTGGACTAAAATGCTTTGGAAGCCAATTTTAAATTTATACAAATTGCAATTTTATCATGAAAACACATCATAATTTTCAAAAATAACACAAGTACTTAATGAGAAAGTAAATAGTTGGTATTCCTGCTTATAGAGCCAAGTCACAGCAGGGTTTGTACCCATGCTAAGCAAGGAGGAGTGCCTTGGTGTGGCATTAAACGAACTGTCAGGACGGTTGCAGCAGTCTCCTAATGCATTCCACAGCTAATGCACTCCAAAATCTGACCCTGATTATACTAGAAGGGCTGTTCTGGAGTTTCTCCCAAGTAGCCACGACAGGAATTTATTCTGGTATATTCAGCTCTCTCGGTCTTATTGCTGGTTTTGGGGGAGGTGAAGGAAAAAACAATATCATCTGCCTCAACCATATAACCACTCTACATCAATGCGACTTTCCATCCCATCTTAACACCCTTAACATATTTGCACATCTTCTACTCATCCTTTTTTCCCAACATAACAAGCAATGCTGAAATCAAGCATGACAGCTGTAGCTACCCCAAAAATAGACCCTGCCTTGAATGCTCCATTTCTTTCCTGTTCCCAAAACACAGCATGCAGATAATTTTGCTGTTGGAATACTTTGTACTTCTATGATCTTTGCTCTCTTTCTCCTCCATTTTCCCTTTCTCTTTTGCATCTTTCCTGGGAGAAAGTTACGTATTGGAAAGCTGAATGTCTTTGGACTTGTGCTGGAAAGAAGTCAATTGCTGCAGGTGTCCAAACTTGCCAGAACCTGATACTTCCTTGCAAGCCAGGGTGGGGAAGCAGTTTCATGTTTCACATTTTCTGCTGTTGCAATGGACTCATGCAAATGGTGTCTGTTTGCAACACAAACAGGATCCAGAGAACTCCCAGCATCTCTTGTTGCTGTTTGATTTTGCTAAGAAGCACTATTGCCTCAGACCCCTCAAATCAGCTTCAGCTGCAGCATAAAGAGAGAGTAACACCGTGTTTTTTCTCCCTCCGGAAGAGGCACAAAATCCTTCCTGGAGCTTACTCCCTGTTCCTCTCAGCCATCAATGCGGAGCCACATCATGCAACTCTCACACCCCAAATCATAAAGAGTCCATGCAGATCTTATTCTGTTCCAATGAATTGTCGTGCTCAGTCTCTCAATCTGTCTTTGAGAGTTTTTCTCTCTTTGGAGACTTATAGGACCAGAAAGAAGCCAAATATTCAGACCTCAGGGCTCCCCTAAGAAGGATCCAGCTTTTGGAGAGGAGTACTGATTACAAGCAGCATTCAGGCAACAATGTGTTCTAGGCGTCTGCTGTCAGGCCAGTATGGAACAGAAACAATAGTCCCAGCTTTGTCCCAGCAGCTTTATACTATCTTGGCTTCTCTAGTGAGCTTTCCTGATTGATGCAGATGTGAAAGAGAGAGGGGAGAAAAGAAACAGAGATGTGTAAGGGCCACAGGGTTTTGCAGTTGACACAGCCAAGAAGCAAGAAGGAAGAAACCCTCCCAAAATCTTCAAAATACAGTGTAAGACTGACTAAGGGATTTGATTGATGGTCAGGGAAAGAGACAAGTATGCACCAGTAGAAACATCTATTTTCACTGCAGTTCTGATAGACAAGATTCGGTTTTAATGATTGGCCCCGACCTTCAACAGTTCTGGTTCGTCCCATGTCATGTTCAGCTCATCTGTCAGAGAGTGGCAGGCAGTGTTGTCTTTATCAAAAGAAAGAAAAATCACGCCAAGAATTCAAACTAAAAGATGTGATCTGCCATAATGAGAAGACAATTAATTTTTCTCCTCTGACTTTTCCCAAAAATGTGAAAGCTCTGCTGTCTCAAAATAAAAAAGATAAATGAGACTCAAATCTGCGTTATGTTAGCAGAAACCACCTGGAGTTAATTACAACTAGATAAAGAGATGACTTGTCATTTGGTTGAAATCTTCTGTCTTTGAGGCCCACGTCTGTTCCAAACCACACAAAAGAAAGATTTCAGCTCTGATTTATTCTGTGATAGGTGGTGGAGGGCACTCATGCCCCTTCTACTCCTCACTCCTCCTGTGTGCTCCCATAGCTGCAGCCCTTGGTACTACATGATTTGCCTTACCTTCATGATTCAATGGATTTTGGCAAGGTGAACTGCATGACTTAATTAAGCTATTTCCCCCAACAAATAATGTGTGTATGCTCAAGTATCCATTTGCACTGGTTTTCATTCTTCAAGGGCTTCCTTCCTGCAAGAAATAGTTTTTTTAAATCAAAGTAAAGAACATGCTTTTTCCCTTGGCCACTAGTGTCAGTATTAGTTGCATATTAAAGTTTTATAGGAGTCCAGAAATTATAGTTTTTCTAAATAAACTCATCCTTGCAGATCTTCCCTTTCAGACACTGTTACTGTTTTGATTCATGTTAGAGATGGGACAACACAAAGAAAGATCTGACAGCATATTTTGAAAGGAAACTCTTTTTAGGGTGGCAGAAATCTTTGGAGTTTTATATCTGATGTACTCTAGTTTGTTGGCAATTTTTGTGTGTGCACACTAGACCTGATGGCTGGATTACTTGCCAGAAACATGTTACCCAACTAAAGCAAAGTATATCTCATCTATTGTACGCTATCTTCTAATGGTTTCTAAGCAGTGACTTCATCAAGGCTCTGACACACAGTTAGCGGTTCATGCAGACTAAATAACATTATGCAGAACTTCCTTTGTTCTAAAGCCTGTTTTTCATGTAAAGAAGGGATCCAAGGCTTATCAAAAGGACTAGGTCCTTTTGATTAAACACAATGTAATTCTATTTTTCTGCTGTGTGCCAACAACAATCACCAGATCTATCAGTTCCGCTGCATAGCTGTCAAATTTAGATGCTGCATTTACTTTTCTGAAGTCATTATCAACTAGATTTGTTCACCTAATTTCAGTGTAGTTACAAGACAGGGCCATACTATGGACTTCTTGTGCTACTGTCACATCTAATTTAATCATTTTCTTCTAAGTTAAGGTCTAACCTGCCAGACTTTTGACAAATCAGAAAATCATTTCACTCTAGCATCTCATCTCACACAAGGGTTTTTGAGCAGACAGGTTCTTTGAGTGATCCACTCCATTACTGCTGTAACAGAGAGGGGAAAAAATACATGAGACTGTGTCCTTCATACAGCAGTGTGAGAGCTGTGACCACATGCAAAGAGCCAAAAAACTGAATCCAAATGCTACCAAATCACGTAAGTATTTAAACATGCTGGTTTTACTCATAATCAAGTCCTTCCCTTGTCACTGGGTGCATCTCCACAGCCCGAGGCAGAGAGCTGCCAGGAAGTTCTCTTGGGGGGTGTAGCACCCCATAGATGACCTTTCCTGCCAAGAACAGTTTCTTTATTTTACTGTTTAAGTGTTGTTTAACAGTTTTCTGCTAATGTGCCTGAAAGTCTAAACTGGTTTGTACCCAGCCATGTAGCCATAGACTTTGTTCATTTAAACTTTCCACACCTCTGTTCTCTCTATTTTCCATTATTTGTCTCTTGCTCCTACACCCTCTTTGCTGCAGTTTCCTGGCCAGCCCACCAGAGAACAGCAGCAAGGTCATGGTATGGCTCCAGGGTCCCTGCAACCACAATAAAGAGAGGTAGAGCAGCATCCCTGTAGCATGTGCTGGTAATCCACTGCTGCTCCTAAGGGAGCCAGGCGAGTTCCAGCCACTTCTCAGAGTACCCTAGGAGAGGATAGGAAGCGGTGGCAGCAATGTCTCGGACAGGAGGTTTTGAGTAGATTGAGGATCAGCTTGAGGAACTGTGCTTGTCTGTGGAGGAAGAATTCAAAATGCAGAAATGTGTGAGCTGTGCAGAGACATGCTGGGAAAACACTCTGAGCATCAGCATCAACCCAGGACGTGAAACCCAGTAATCTTCACAGTTTGATGAATATCTGCCATTTTGACAGGAAATGCCAAATGCCTTGAATTAATTATGTCTCTAACCTTTTCCTGCTGAAGAAAGTGCATTGGCCCACTTGAAATAATGAAGCCTGGACAAACAAACAAGAACTGAAAAGGGTAAAGTCATTGCTGTTAATCAATCATCAGTGAAATTAATGGATATTTCCACTCCTGCCCCTTTACTGCTGCTCCAGTTTACTTCCCCAGAGCAGAGCCCATGTTTCAAATTATTTCGCAGTAGCCTCAGCATGTAAAAGCTTCAGAAAATTAAAGAAACAGGAATTCAACAGCAATAGTCAATATTGCTGAATATGGTGAAGTGGCAGATTTAAGATTAAAGCTTTAGAAAGCTGCACCAGATAAGGAAGCAAGGCTGCGGCTGGGGAAGTGGTACTACACAGGGACAAGCAAATCATGGTGATAATCCCAAACTGGCCTCTGAGGGGAAGTAATGTTGGAACAAATCAGAGCAACCAAATGGAAAATTACTAAATAAATAATTTTTTAAGCAGAGAGAGGTTTATATGGGAAGGCCATGAAAGGTCAGAAAAAACACAGAAGAAAACTAGTAGCAAGAGTCCAAATGGTTCATTGCCATTCAGAAACACTGGGAAATATTCACCAGAAATTATTGTCCTTCAGGTTCCCTGAAGGGAAAGGATATCTAGAGTAGACATGCTTCATGAAGGAATTATCACATGGACCTTCAAATCAAGTGCTGATATCTTCTTTACAGGTAGAACTTCCAAAGCAGAGTGAGCAATGGCCTTAGTGTTGAGTTTGTCTCTCTTACAGACAGCAGGGAGAAAATAGCATTGCTGAAATCCTCAACTATTATTTTAAAAAACTGAGCCTATCTGTGCATAATGATCAGTAAAGCTTGATAAAACTTAGAAATTTGGTGAGAAAATGAACTAATGCCAAGTCCACTGAGAGATACTACTCCCTCCCAAATTACAGCTGATTCATAGGAGTTTGTTATAAGAAATATTTTGCTTGAGACGAAGTACTTACCACTGTGCTACTGTGCTAACTAGAAGAATTTTAAAGGATTACCCCTTGAGAATGATCTCTATCTAGATGTAAATCAAATTCTTAACTGAGTAAATCAGTTCTTCCATTGAGGTGATTATTTGAAGCACAATTTTGGCTGTGTTCTTTATAGGTAGATTTTTTTTTTTTCCCTTCAGAATTCTTTTCAAAGTTTGGCTTGGACTAAGTTTTGTATTTAAAGGAGCCTGTTTACATGATTGCATGTAAATATACAGAATGTCTTACATCTAACAGTTATTTGAATTGAACCACAGATTCCAGGGCAAAACAGCTCTTCATTTAAGTAGGATACATACTCCTAGATTCAAACTGTTTGCAAGCTTCCAGTCAATATTCACTTTTTCAGCAAAGGGGAGAAGTGACTTGGAATAAAGGATCAGCTAGTAAATCGTCCTTTCTTTTATCTGTCCCCAGCTTCATAGGAGAATCTGAGGAAATTGTATTCACACTGGGACCTGTTGGGGCAGTGAAGAAAAGTAGAGTGACGTCTGGCTGAGCTGAAAATTACTTTGTGATATAGGAAAGCTTCCTGTGATGTTTCCCAGAAAATCTAACCCTAATTGCATTTCTGAAAGATGTTTTCAGCATACAAACTGGCACTTGGGCAAAGCCCAGCTTTGCCCAGGAGACTCTCTGTCCTCGTTCTATCAAAATAGCAGGTAGGGTTTCAGAATGTATATTGTAAAAGCACAGACATATGTTTAAACATGCTGAGTTTATTTATTCATCTGTATTCATAGATGCCACCAGCCAGGCAACCACTGGGCTTATGTTAGTGCAACTGCCTGATTCAAAAATGCTGCTCACCAACTTGACCAGGGCACAAACACACTGAAACAAGGCCACAGTATGGACTTCATTTTGATATCTGATTAGGATGCTGATGTTCGTTAATTAAGGCCAGTGTTCAGATGAAAAGTCATTCAGTGAAGATATTTTCTTTTAGTTAGTTTCCTAGAATGAAATATCAGAGCAGAAGAAGGAAGGTGAAAAGTGCAAAGTAAAAAAAAAAATTCCAGTCAGTTATTTTTTCCCAGGAATAAAATTGACCATATCTTTGGAGTACTGAACAGCTGTTTGAACAACAAGTGAAGAAATAGATATCAATAATGACCTGTAAGAATATCATTAGAATTCAGGTCTAAGACTCATAAACCAGCTGATTTCTAGAGTTTGAAGAATCCTTTGTGGGTGACATTCATTGACTCAAGATTCATTTTGCAATTAGATTTACACTTCTCCTACTTTGGAAAAAAGAAAGCTGTGATCTTTCAGAAACAGAGGGCTGACAAACTGTATTAATTATAGTAGTGAGTCTCTCAGATCAAGCCCTGCCAAAGGCCAACAAAGTGGGTAAAATACTCCAGAAGCATAAAATAACATTTTCTGCAGCAAGTCACTGCCCTTTCATCATAAATCTCAAAGATCTTTTAACCATTGGGATATAATACTTTCACAAAAAAATAAGAATAGAGTTGCTCACTTAACTTCTCAGAGAATGAAGTGTGAGTAGGGAGACAATTTTTTCCAAGAACTTCACGCAAAATATTTTATGGATTACTTTTCCTAATTCCTATTCCTATATTATTGCAAATGCAGCAGCCTGTCAACTGCAATTACTGAGAGCGAGAGATGACCAGTAGGTCACTGTTCCCAGATATCCTAAACATGTCAACTTTCATTATTGTATCTTAATATCATCCATTTTCCAATTGCTATTTGCATTCTACCACACACTGGTGCCTGCTGCTTTTTTTTGGGTGAAATTCCTAGTTATTGAGCAGGACTAATTTATAGCTAGACATGAAAACACATTCTTGAAAGCAGTAGGGTGACTGGTGAAAGTTATTGTTTGGGTTAAAGCATAATTGAATGTCTAAGCTGCATTAGACTTGTCCCTTACTTCTCAAAGCCTTGATCTCCCCAGTCCCTCTCAGTACTCCTGTAATTTGGGATCCAGTGCCAAAGCCTGATGTTACTTTGCTGTGTTTTTACAAACTGGTACGGAAAGCAGAAGTACTTTGGCCCTTGATTTTGGTCAAGTTTTCACAAAGAGATTATTCTTTCAGGAAGTGTGAATCCATGTGCCCAGTGATGACCTCTCACTGCAGCTGCCGTGTGTCTTAGGGAGAGCAAGAGTCAAATAAGGCAAACCTCTGCCCTTCTTCCTCTCCCCCAGAGCTCCCTGGCTTGGCAGTTTGCCAGGATCCACCGCTGGGGTCAGATAGGGAGAGCAACTGAGGTCCAAGGTCAGACTACAGGGCTAGTGGGAGATGTTTGCTGAGGCCTGGAGGGGAGAGGAGATGGGGAATGTAATGAGCTCAGAGAATGGGGATCTTGACAGAAAAATGCACTGAGGGCAAGGAGATGAATGAACATGGGCTCTCAAAGAACAGGGGAGTTTTCTTTTTTCTGCAGAAGCCAGACCCCATTTTGCTATCAAGCTATACAAACATAAGCTAGAAGAAGAGTGAAAATACATTTACTGAGTGTAAGCAATTGAATTAGAGAATGGAGTGGAAATTAATTCACCAGCAGCTGTCCTAAAATCACCAGAAGCCAGTTTATCTTTGCCATAGGCCATCACATTGGAAAAACTTCCTGTATGGTTTCTAAAACGCGGTACTATGGAAAAAAAAAAGATGCAGCCACTGGGTTTTTGTAGTTTCTGATGTTTTATACCAGACCAAGCTGTGACTACACCCAGTGTCCATATTTCCCATTACTGGAAAATAATTGGAAGTACATTCTTGGAAATAATTGGAAATACAGTATCCATACTCCCAGCTTTTAGGGAATGCAGGTAAGTTGTTCCTTTCCTACCTCAGGATGGGAAAGCTGGCCAGAGAAGGCTCTGAACTGGGGAGAAAACTTCAGATATCTTCTGTGGCAGGAAAAGTATCAGGCTAGCATGGGTAAGAACAATTTCTAATAAAAAATGTACTAGGAAGCTTAAACAGAAAAGTTCTTTGGATTACTGCAAGACTTTAATTGATAACACAGTTAACAAAGAGACAGCTCCACAGGGATGCTCAGAAGCAGTCAAGATGGGCTTCTTACAAAGTTAAGTCAACATGGCACAGAAAAAAGCAGTCCCCAAGCCCTGGGGCCGAGGCCATTCCAGGCCACCGCACTCTCCACGGGGAATCTTTTTGCAGTGGCATTTTGCCATGTGTCAGCCCTTTGTTTCACCATCTTCCAGTAGCCTCTCTGCTCCTCAGCTGCTCTGCCTGGACATCTACCTACAACAGTGTTTGCTAAGAAAGGCCAATGGTGAGGATGGCAGTCAGGATGTGGGCAGAGGGAAAAGAAAAAGCACGGGTGCAGGGAAAGAGGCTGGGAGTTAAGGGAGGTACTGTGATCAAAAACCAGAGAAACCAAAGGAAGGGCAGGCTACTGCAAGAAAAACTTGAGATACGAGGTGGCATCCCTAAGTGGGACCTGTCCCTCGCTGAGAGAGGCCCAGGGACCTGACCAAGAGAAGAAAGAAAGACTGAAGGACAGGAGGAAGGAAAAGGGACGTGTGAGCACAAGACTCAACAGCACACTCTGGCTGAGGCACCACCTGCAGCACTGTATCTAGTAAGTTGAGGTAGCTGCCCAGCCTTGGCCAGAGTAGCGTGCTGCGGTGTGGAGGACACTGCTGCATGCAGTCTCTCAGGACACAGCATGGTGACCCCCTGCACCTTGATTGCCTGAGGGAGCCAAGAGGGCAGAACTGCACCTTAGACACCTTTCTGGGATGTGGATTTGCTCCTATGAAATATAAGAGTTCTTCTTGAAAAGCAGTATAATCCCCTGTTTGCTACAAGGCATGAGAAGAACTGGTCTTAGCACCACTCCCTGCTTAGCTTTGAGCTAACAGTGAAAAAGAAAGATTTCTCAAAAAGCAGCTTTGAAGCCTGTTTTTTTTCCACCTCTGGCCCCATATGGAGCAGTTCTGCATGTGCTGGGCAGTTGCAAGTGTGCCCTCCATTTGCACAGCTGTGAGCTCTGCAGTTTAGTGTTCCCACAGAAAGATTTGCCTCACATAAACAAACAACATACCTTTGGTGTGTTATTAAGGAAGAAAGGCACTTTTGTTTGATATAAAGAAGTGAGTCAGGTTTCTTTTCTACTTTCTTTTTATGTGCTCATATAGAGAGGCTGACAAAAATAATTTTCCAGCAGAAAGATCCCAGTTTCTTCAATTATTTTGCAATTATTTTCTTTCAGGCAGTCTCTCCCATATTAACAGTTTTCCTTTTGTGTCTACAGCTGCTGCCCCTAGCCCACACCTCTCCTTCTTTGAGTTTTGTAATGACTCAACCCCAGGAGGTGGCTCAGGCATGACCATAAGCTCAGTTGATATCTGAGCCGTGTTACTGAAAGCTGCTCCAGAAAGAGGAGGCTCAGAAAAGCAGATCCTCTGAGCCCTTACATCACAAGGGAAATTACACATTCTGCACTCCTAAAAGCACAGGAGAGATGAGACTTTCAGATGTCAAAACAACCAACCTAACCATCAATCTTTTCCTACAAGGCTTGTACAACAGCCCGTTTGCCACACATCCCTAAAGTGTGACTCTCCCAACGTTGTAAAACCATCTGAGCTAAAATATGGGAAAGTCAGACAAAATGGTACAGACAATAATATTCCTTATTTTTGCAAAACAAGCATGTTTTATGAATATGGACATTTTACAGTGGTAAAAGGGAAGCTGCAACTCACTGTCTGCACTAGGCACTTGGACCTTCTGGAATGCTTTCCCAGCAAAAGCAAGCCAGTAACACACTATGAAGGACAAAACAGTGGTTGCATAAGAAAATACTTTGAATTTGGAATTAAATGAAACCTGTGGCAAAACCACCATTCAAGACACATCCTGAATCATTCACTCTGCTGTCTTTACAACTGAGGAGATCAGCACAAAGCCACGAGTGGCTTCATCAAGTTTTTTGGTACAGCCCACATGCACAAGGCCAGCTCTGTTGCTCAGTGTGGGGAGGGGAGGTCACAGACCCCCTGCCTGTTCCTGCAGAGGTCCTGGTGTTGTTCTTAGCTGAGGCCTTCCAGGAGGCTGTTAATCTGTTCAGCCTTTTTGCCTGAGCCTAGAAACTCCTTATGCTCTCTTTTCCCTGTATAATACTGCCTTACTGCACCTGAACTGGGCTGCCTCCTTGGCAAGTCTCTTCTCCCAGTACACACCATAGGCATTTCAGTAAACTTTGTGCACTAATAACTCCTTTCCTTTGATATACTGAGCTTTACTACGTCAAAAAGCACAGCACAGGGTTTTCTGCACTGTGTAACCAGTCACATGGACAAATTTGGGCACAAGAGAGAAAATGAGAACACCAAAAACCTGTCCCTCTCGAATGAGGAGAGCACCATGACACATAACTGCAAATGGCAGCACAGGTCCTTGTCTGCAGCTCTGCATCCCACCCAGTGCAAAAGCACCTGGAAAACTCTGTGAGCCTAAGAACTGACAAAGTCTGAAGGAATGGGAAGAGGAATGCCCCCCATCAGGTGTTCTGGTTGGCGCTTGCTCGGTGGAAAACTCAGAGGTAGAAAATATCCATTTATGCCCCATGGGACTGACCAAGGACTAGCGAAGCCCAGCCCAAGCACTGTCTGCTCTCCCTCCTGCTGGGTGCTTTGGGGCCTGGTTGACCAGTGGACCCCTGACCAGGCCTTGTACCCATGGATGAAGGCTTCTTGAGACCTTTAATGTCCCATGGGACTACCACACCCCACTTCACCCTTTCCGTTTGGAAAAGGGATGTCACTGTCAATGTTAAGTCTTACAAGATGGTGCAGAATTTGGTATTTGCCAAATCCAACCATGGTAGAGTCTTACCGGTCCTATTTCTTTGCTTGCACTCCAAGACATGAGACACATCACCTTGTGCATCATCCTGCAGGTGAGAACACCCCAAAATAACAGTTGTCTCTACTGTGGGACTTGGTGGCCTGTGTGAGGGCTAGCACCAGGTTTACTCAGGGAATGCATGCAGGAAACAGAGCAGCCCTCGGACTGCGGGGGAAAACAGGGCCTGTTTTTAACAGGATGCAGAGAAGCATGACAAATCACTAAGTGTGGTTTTATGGGCTTGTGTGCTTTATTGTGCTGTTTTTCCCTAAGCTCCTGTCTTCAGATGTTGGCAGCAGGTGACAAGCTCTCTAGCCAGTTATAGAGAGACAACTGTGTGAGTACTACCATGCAGGGCGAAAGTAACTTCTTGCTCATCTTTAAACTGAAGTGACAAGGAAGCTGAAATATGGGGGCAGAAATCTCCAAGGTGGAAGGGCCAACATAAGAAATGGCAGTGGTTCAGTGGAGGATGCTAACAATTTGGAGTGTTTTCCTTTGGAAGCAGTGAAATGAAGAAGTGATGACAAACAGAGATAAGGGTAACCTATCAACATTCCTTGTAAAGCATATGGCCCTGTAAATGAGAGTTCACTGCCTGATAGCATCCATTATTGTACACTCTGTATGCTGTTGGACTTTTCAGCAGATGCTGCTGAATCTGCCTCTCCTGTTCTGTGTTTTATTGTATGGATTACAGCCTTCAAAGTTGTGAGCTGGCTTTCTTTAGATTAAAAAAAAAAAAGGGGGGGGATTGTCCAAGCTGTTTTCAAGCTTACTTACAACTAGCATGACCCTGAGATCTTCAGACACAGCATTTATCCTGCCATTTATTTACTTCTGAACTTCTCCCCAAGTTGTTTAAGACCAAACAAGTATGGAAAAACTGAAAGAGCACCACACTGGAAGTCAGCTTCATGATAGTTTGAAACCTGTGTAACATTTTCAGAAAATTCTGTTGCTATTAGCCATGGTTTGCCAGAAAATCCTGGCAGGGGCTGGGGGTCTGCACCTCGCAGAGCCCTTTCCCCACACTTTTCTGCCTGTTGACATTAAGTTCCAAGGCAGGTTTCTGGGAGATCTGTTTTGTCAGATGGGGTGGGTGTCTGCTGGGAGATGTGGTTGATAACTGGTGTGTTGGCTCCAAGCACAGCATCATGGAATGCTCTGGAAAGGGACAGTGCAGCCTTGTACTCCTTATTTACTTACACAGTAGCTCATGGAGATTTAAATGAAAAAAGGAAGCATCAGGAGCCCAGAGCACAATGCCACCAAAAGTGTTCTGGTGCCAAAAAAGACAGAGTAGTTAAACCTGTCAGATTCTGAATTTCTGTGTGCAGATCAGCTAAAAAAGTTACTTTTTTCCCCCAGTTTTTAAAGTAGGCATCTGTTCTAGTTTTGTTATTATTTTTCACTTGATTTACCAGCAAGCCACCTAAGTGTCAAAGCCTATGCAGAACGGTAGCCAGCAGTCTGACAAGGCCACCTTCAATATGCCAGGTGTCACTTTCAAAATAAACACCGTACTTTTGAAGTAAAACTGAGTTTTCTGGTAGTAAGCCACATTTCCCAGCCATCTCTTGCTCTTCCCAGGAGGTAGTGATTGAGATTTGGAGCAACCATGCCCTGCTGGGGCTGAGATGCAGCCAAACAGTCATAGGGGGAAGATGGGGTAGGGAGGACAGGCAGAAGGGGTCCAGGAAGGATTCATCTCCCCTAATCACCTCTGGTAGGAATGGCTCACAGCAGCACATGCCACCACTGAGGGGAGAGAAGTGCATCCCATTTCAGCTGAAGATTTGCTTCCTCCTTGGGAGAACCTAGCTCCTTAAATTAACTAGCTGTTTTCTGTGATTTATTTCTAGTCTGCCATAAAACATGTCCCCATTATTTTACAGCCCACTTAAGATATGGAACAAAATTTTGAGGGTTTAATTGGAAAAAATCAAATTAACTTGCTTTTAAGAACTTTTGAACACAAGCATATCATAGTAGGAACCTCTATTTTCCTTACAAGACTGAGGGGTTTTCCTTTCTAGAAAAGACTTGCTTTTGTACATCTGCATACTCTATGTTTGCTAAAGTAAGAATTTTTCTCTTAGCATAGATATAGTTTCCCAAGTTGTTCTTCTCTGTCTCCAATCAGTGGAAAAGTCTGCAAAACACTTAAAATCAAGGCAACAATACTCACCAAGGTATTTGAAAACACTGTGAAAATGCCATAAAAAAAAGTGTGATTATATGATGAAAAGACTGAATGAAATATATAATATGCAGAAAAAACATCCCATTTAAGCAACAAGAAGTCTGAAATTGCTAAAGTAACATTTTCAAATAAGGCAATGAAATTAGCTTTCCCTTGAATCATGAGGTTTCTGTTTAAGTGAAATGTTTCTTTAAGAAGAGAAAGAAACCAAGCTGGGTGAAAGATCTGTTTTCCTTCTTTAATTAATCCCTGTCTCAAACTTTGAAGACCTTTCTGCCCACTTTTTTAAAGCAACATAATTTATCTTGAGTACTAGGGATCCATTTAGTGGTGTCCACAGTCGTTCAACTCTTTCTTGCAAAGTCAGTATCCCCCCACCCTTGATAAGAATGGCAGATTTCAGTCCAAACTATCACTGTTAAATGTCTTCACAAACATCAGTCTGGCCTTGAGTGAAGGGAAATCCGCAGGAACTCTTGTGTAGGAGGGCACGGAACTTAAGAAAATATTGGAGGCAGATTTACACACTGCTTGGTTTCTATCTTCTTGCAGGGAAGAATTTGCAAAGCAGTTGCAATGTTGCAATTGCTTTGTCATCTCAGATGAATTATGAAAAGCACGTGGCTACTCCTAAGGCATAAGAGTGATTTTCTGAAAAGTGTTCAGATGCAAGCTTATAAGAAAGTTATCTATTTACTTGAGGAGGAAAAAACCTGGCTGAAGTCATAAAACTGGTAATGCAGTTAATCATGACACTAAATCTCAAGTGAAAATGTGTTTCATAAAAGAAAACGTATTCCAAATACAGCAAAATTGACAGTTTAGAAGAAGCATTGTATCATTAAGAAGCCCTCTTAGTATAGCCATTTTCCCATTAAATGAAAGACTTTAATTGGAAAATCAAGCACACAAATGCAGTAACTTGACTTTACAAGGTATGGCACAAATTAAATGGAGCATTTAACACTGAACATGCAATTTTTATTACAGTGGTGCCCAGAAAGTCACATTTCATATATACAGGATTGTTAGAACTACCTCGGAAAAGTGACACCTCAAAAGTTATTTGCTTATAGTTTTCCATAGTAATTAACAACTAACAGCTCAATAGCTGCTGTTGGACTTACATTACATCTGGATTAAGCGCAGCTGACCTGACTCTGAAAGTGATGGTTAAAGAGATTTTTATTTTTACCCAGTATAATGAAGTTCTACTGGTAAATAAAACTGATGAGAAAAATATAATCAAAACCAAGTTTTGTTGAATATTTTATAGATATAATGAAAGACATATCTCCCACTGTGTTTTTACGGACTTATTTCAGAAGGAGCATTTCAGTGCTTTATCAAAAACAGTTGGAAGTTTCACTGGTTTTAGTTTCATTTTTTTCAACTAGGTGTTGAATGCAAATACTTACTACTCAGCTTTTTCCAAACATTTGAATTAAATTGATATAAAGCAGAAAACTGCAGATAAATCCACAATTCAACGTAATTTAGCACCAGTTTCTCTCTGGTTTTAGCCTGATACTTTCACGTTGCAGCAAACTGGCCAAAACCTACAATGGACAAGAGAGGGAGCTCTTTTGCTGCGTCTTCTCTGCAGAAGTGTGTTGCTTTCCTTAAAATTCAAAACTGTTTCCAGGATTTCATAACACAGGAAACAGGAGTTATTTGTTCTGCAGAAGATTAAATATTGAGCAATGTTGTTAAAAAAAAAAAGTCAAATAAAAAATCCTCACAACAGCCCAAACCTAAACAAAAGCAAACAAACAAGTTCTATTTGCCTTCACTTCCAAACCATTACTCTTTTTAAAAGTCACCTTTCCCTATTGATTTTGAGGTCCTTCCCTCCCCCCTTCTAAAGTGTGGAGACTGGAAAAAAAATAATCCTTTTTAAGGCTTGATTACAAAAAATGAAGAAACCTGAAGGCTCTTCTTTTCCCTGAACATCCCCGGATTGCCCAGCCGAAAGGCTAATGTGTTCCTGCTGCGTGGCATTGTCGCTTGACTGCAGCTCCCAAGCTTTACCTTCCCTGCTCTCAGAGCAGCAGGTCCACGGCACCAATAAAGATCAAACTGCAAGCAGAGAGATTGAGCTGCCAGAACCAGGGATTCAGATGCTCCATGTGCTCCCTAAGCGAGCCACGTCAGCACGTCCCTACCTGGACAGCCAGCCAGGACCCCGGCTCAGGTGTCTGCAGCATCCCATGGGGATAGGGCGATTTCAGGCACTACTCAACACCGCTGGTGTGCCAGACCTTGGTTAAAACACTTCTGGCAAGTGTCTGCTGCTGCCTGCCTCTGGGAAGGCACAACAGCACTGCTGTTACCCAAGAGAGGGCAGAGCGGGAGCAGCGATACCCCACATCTCCCCTCGGCACCTCTGCAGTTCTGGGAAAGATGGCAATCAATATAAACAAACAACAAACAAATAAAGGATAGGCAGACTTGGTGAGCAAGCAGATGGTTGGGAAGGGTCAGAGACATCACACACTGGGCTTTTCCCAAACCCAGCCACATCACCCAATTGCAAGCACAGAACCCCCTCCATCCCAGCAACAGACTTCAGCCTGGATTGCAGTGAGGAAAGCACCAGGCTCTTGAAGAGACAGATGTGACGTCCAAACCCAGCATTTTGCTGAAGTTCAGTACAGCCAGAAGGCCATTTGAACATGATCTTCCTGCTAGGTTTTGAGACATGCTTGCCTAACAGAGAACAGAAAGCAAACTCCAAGTTCTGAGGGTGGATAGGAATTTTAAAAACATCATTCCACTTTCAGGAAAACTGCAGCAGTTTCCTCACTCATGTCTGTGCCTACTTGAACTCCCTCCTCCAAAACAACCCCACCCAGAGATGGCTGCTATCCCAGGAAGTGTTTTACCTTAGCACAGCTTGTATTTTGAAGAGGCAGACTGCAAGCTCTCACATTTTCTAGTTTTTAGTTTTTTTCTTTCTTTTCTAAGTGTACCTTTTGACTCAAAACCAAGAGACACCTATTTCCTAGGAAGGAAAAACTTCAAGCTATGCTGTAAACAAACTAGGTCTTTGCTGGACTCAAATTCTAATGATGCTTCTTGTGCGTCTGTGCAAAACACAAGTGGACTGGTGACTATAATCTACCCTATTTTTCTTCCTGTGACATAAATAATGCTCAGATCCCATAAATACAGACCTCTCTCCACTCTGTGACTAGAACTTGGCAGCTCCCTTCCTGTGGAGCAAAGTCAGAGCCAGGAGAACCCTGAGCAACTCATGCTTGAAGGGTCACATTGTTCATCTGGGGACTGCTCGATGGCCCAGACTCAGGCTCACTCTTCTGGGGCATCTCCGCAGCACCGAGAGATACAGCGAGACAGCAGCACTTAGTTTAGCATCTAATCACCCTTTTGCATCAGGATTCTTGCAAGGTGGCAAGGGGCAAGAAGGTAGAGATTTCTTCAGCGGTAAGGAGGCCACAGCATGAAGAATAGAAAGAGGGCACTACAATAAAAGCAGGTTTTTAAGGTGTTGGGATAGTGAAGCTGTTGTTCTCACTTAATCAAGATGCAAGGGGTACATTCACCATGGTCCTGATCTGTCCAGTACCAAAGCCCTAGTCACAGCAATTTTAAGTGAACAATTCATGTAGCAGGACGTGTGTAATGCTATTTGGACATAGCAAGCATCCAAAATTCACTGCTCAAGAAGGAAAGCCTCTCCTTTAGAGTTGCTTCGGGCAAAATAGAAGAAAATTCCAGAGGCCTGGTAAAACCAGATATGTGTGCAGAGAGGTGAGCCCAAACCAAAAAACTGGGATCATGAACACTGATACAAAGGATATGTACCTCATCACGGCTATTCCCAAAGAGAGATTTTCCTGTTCCTATTTGAGGTCAGTACGCGCACAAAAACAAACTGACAGATGTAACTGATTACAACAAACACAAGGGAAGGGTGTGGGCAGCTACCAAAAGCCAAGAAGTGTAGTATGTCACAAGCAAATGTACAGCCTGGTGGACCCACAGTGCTCTTCCAAGCAGAGGTAAAAACTTTCCTGTGCAGAGACAATGGTAATCTTGGACCATTTCTTAATGTTAGTCAAAGAATTTGGCATTGCATGAAACACAAGTGAAGTTCCTGCTCCCACAGGCTGAACTCCTAAGCCTCGTGACATGTTTAGTAGGTCAATACAATACAGCACAGATTGGTTATTTATCCAGAATTCCATGACTAGCTCGGAGCAAAGCTAAATGCAGAGCTGAATCCAATAAAATTCTTGACTGACTGCAAACTTGGCCCAACTGACTTTGTTATGCAGATTTTAATCACAGTAGTGCAAAATGGTTCCATTCAGACACAAATGCTTAACAACACTGTCCTGGGGATGGGGGAAGTCGGAGGTGAGGGATTGTGGGCACTTGAGGCTAAGGACATATTTGAACTCTTCATCCCTGGGCAAACTCTCTGACCATTAGATCTCTGTATAACACCTGCCACCTCCTCCTCAGGCTTGTTCTCAAAGACAAATGGCTAGGTGGACAGGATTCATACACTGAGCACAGGAAAGGAATTTTGAATTCTTGCCTCTTCTGGCAAGTTCCTTCCATCACCATTTTTTGCCACTTCTCCAGCTGTTTTTTTTTAAGCTAAGTCATTATTATTCTCCACAAGGACAAGCCCTAAGAATTGCCAAAGAGCATTTGAACCCTAAGAAGTGCATAGGCTGGTAATGAACACATTATCCTTCCTTTGTACCACCAGTTGGTGTAAGAAAAAGCAGGTCAAAGTGCAAGGCTTTTTCCACCTCCTTCTTGGACTGCTGCTCTCTAGAAGAGACCATCTTCTACTGCCATGGAGGGAGGGAGGAAGATTAAGAAGAGTCCCAGTCCTATATGTTGCTGTCTGCACAGCTCCTGTTCAGTTTTGTGACTAGTTAAAGCTTATTTAATTCTTGTATTCTTTGTAGATTCTCTCTGCATAGGTTTTCTGATGCCTAGCAAAGTAGTGCTGCAGTCAGAGCACTCTGAGAAATTGGTCCTTTTCCTCTTCCATTAACCTACTTTGGTGAAACTTCAAGAACATTGCTGTCTTCAAGAGCCCTGTGTCTGCTAAGTATGGGAGGAGTTGGTAAAGGGTCAAAAACACAGAGAGGCAGACTCAGGTAGAGGCTACTCTGCATCTCCCTGAAAAGACTACAAGAGAGCATGACATGTCCCTGTAAAGAAAAACATTTCATAAGAGCCGCTTCTCCCAACCCCGGTTACTCTCTCTCTCTCTCTCTCTCTCTGTCTTCAAAATCAGTTGCAACAAAGGCACTCACTATTGCCCATGAGGTTTCTCATAATCAGGTTTCTGTCTCTGGAAGGCATCACTTTTCCACAGAGCACTGGAAGAAATCCAAAGCACAAATTATGAGATCCATATGAGGGAAACAGATGTTTCCAGGCAATGTTTATGGGGAACAGCAAATCTTTGGGGAGACATTGAATTACATTTTCTTTAAAGCAAATACTTAAACTGTACAATAAATATCCAAAATGTAAAGTGTAAGAATAGGGAGATAGACACAAAGGTGTAGGTATTTTTGTAAAAAAAAAAATAAATTAAGAAGTGCTTGCACAGACCACGTGCATTTTAGTGTCTCAACACATTGGACATGTGGAGCTCAGGAAGGCCCTTTAGTCAGCAAGACTGCGGTGGTAACCCCAGAGTCTTCAGCCATCCTGCAGCTGCACAAGGCTGCCTCAAGTCCTTAGCTGATCATACAGACCTCACCACCTCATCCCTTCAGTCACTGACCAGTGATTCCAAGGCCAGAAGGGAAGAAACCTTTTACAGGCAGAGCAGCTTACTGCCATTTCAGGGAAAGATTTCTTTCTTTGCAGCACTGGTTTGGTGGAATCATAAGCTACCTCTCAGACAGCCTTTGAAAAACCATCAGGTGAGGTGTCTCTTGAACTCTATCAGGATGGCTCTTTTTCTTGCAGTGCAATGTCTGAGGATAGGAACTGAGCCAAGCAAAGGAAATGGAGTTCCTTGGACAGTTTTGTAGCTCCCATTATTCTTCTCATTGTTTAAAATCAAACTCTGCATCAGCATTTTCTGCCAAGGAATAAATTAACTGCATGGGAAGAAGATCCAGCTTCTGAAACACAGTCAATATTTGCCAGCTCAGTAGCAGATGGATGGCACCCACTTGCACAGTAGCCCTGTAGTCTCATTTGAGAGGTCAGGTTGGCTTATGAAGCCCTTTCTGCCTTGGAGAACTTACTCTTGTATGTAGATACTAGACCCACACTTCAAACCATGTATTCATTATTCTCCACTCAAAGAGACCACGTGAAGCACTGGCACAGCTTAATGGAAGCAAAGTCTTTGCATTTGTGTCTTCGTTTTCTACACTATTAACTGAATGCTACTATACTGGCCTCAGTCTTCTCCTAAACCTCCTCAAAATAAATAGATGTCATTGCAGACTTGGCTAACTTCACAAATGATAGAGAAGAAATCACTCAGAAATTATCAACTTTTCTGCTCCACATACTGGAAAATATCTGTGTAATATGGGAATTGGAAAGGGACTCAAAACTGCCAGCTGGCTTCACAGGGCACTCTCTAGGCCATCCAGCCTTAGAAGCCCAAAAGCAGGGCTGGTCATGCTGGACCTGTGTTCATCTCTTGCACAACTGCTTCAGTTTCTCACTATCATTTTCATCTGTGCAAAGAGATGTGATAGTGCCTGAGGCTGGTCTGAGGCAACTGTGTCCAAACTAGGCACAACAGACTGAGGCCAGAACCTGGATGAAACGCTGAGAGTCTATGCTGAGTGGTTCTTAAATAAAGTGAGGGGATGACAGACCTTCAAAGTGGTTTTGGTTTTTTTCCACAGTCAAAAGGCTTCTTTTAGTAATTATTGTGCTCCAAAATCATTCATAACTGTTGCAAAATCGAAGTGCAGAGGTGTTTATGTCATCTCAGATAGAAGTCTAGTTAAAAGGTCAGTGTGTCAGGGAATGTATTACACGTTGATAATTCAAGACTGCCAAAAGCAGGCAAATTGTTAATCGGAAATTATTCAGAATTCAAACAACCTAGATACTCTCAGAGACTATGGTAAAAATCGTTCACAGAATAAGTACTTCTATCTTATATAAGCCCAGGTCACAAGTCTAATTGCCAGATATCTGTAATGAAGCAAGATCCTTCTTGACCAGTGTTTCTAGCATTATTTCATGCTATTTCTTAAAACGGATCTAATATATGGTCTTTCTACTCTGGTTAAGGAGATCTTCACCTGTGCCTGTTGAGGTTTTGCTGGTGAAATATTCTGATAGTGGCCAGGGCCAGCACATTCTTCACAAGCAGTTTTTATACTACTGTTGCTTGAGACTCAGCTGATGCAGGTAGGTAGTACCTGCTATTTTGTACAGAGAGCTGTAAATGAAAGGGCAATATAAAGCATGATGGAAACTGAGTTTATTTTGTAATGTACTATTTCACTGTACAAAGCAGCTATCTTTTTTGTATTTAAGGCTAGAAGTATTTTCAAAAGAGTGTACAAATTCTGCTGATTTATTTGACAAACAGTTTCTGAAAGAGGAAGATGTAACCTTTACGCATAGCATTAGGAAGCAATCAATCTGTTCCTAGCATTACGAAAGCAAACAATCTTTTCCCTACCATCACAGAAGTCACTCAGACTGCTATGTCTTTCCATTCCTTATTGGTACGCCTTCCTTAACCCTCTAATTCAGCCCTGCTTGGAAAGCAGCACTGCTACACCCCCTTCCTCCCCTGCTTCACTTCACTATTCTCTAGAGTGCTACCAATCTGCTTTTAAAATTATTCAGAGGGATTTAGCTTCAGATCTCCGGGCCTAGATTCTTACTCTGGGCACTATCTCAAGGGAGTGCTGTGAAACTTAATTTATCTATCACACCTGCAAAGCTGCAGCACACCGGCATAGAGTCCACTAAAACTTCTGGGCTAGGATTGCATTTGTATTCTTGTAGGATCACCTACCAGGGAAGCTGCTGTAAACCCATGCTATCCCAGTAAATACCGTGTTTCCTAGTAAGCATAGTTCCTCCAGCTGGTGAAGGATGATTATAAAATTAAAGCTTTATATGTTTTTTATGGTAATCTTTTTTTGAGAGCAAGTTTTTGTTTTTTTTTTTTTTTTAAGTTTGTGCATGTTAGGAATTCTCTTTAACTTAAAATAAAAATTCCAATTTTCATAGGGAACTTCTAGTCTTCTCAGATGCAGAGATCACCTTAAAAGTATAAATCAGGACAACTGAGATCCAGTGAATATCATGAACAAGAGATAGTATCCGTTGCAGGGGGTCTAGAAAACGATCTAATATTTTTAAACAGTTTTTAGATAAATTCACTCTAACTGGTAGTTTTGAGAACAGTAAAAAATATGAAACATTTTTCTCCTTGGCTCCCTGTTATGTTTAGGGAGGGCTTTCAATGAGGTCCAACAGCAAGAACAAGTGGGCGAAGGCAAAGAGAATAGATTCACAAACAAAAGTCCACTGAACAAAAATGAACTGCAGAACCATTAACTGAGAAATTAACACAAAGGTGTGCGAAGAAATATATTGTTATTGCTGGAGTGGAACTGGGAGCTGCTGTGGGAGATGGAGTTAACCAGCTGCCATTCACAAGTGGGCATCACCCTTTTCTCCAGGCCCCTGGTACCAGAGGACTATTTCCACCATCAGCAAATCCTACCTTTGAACAAAAGTTGGTTTTCATGCACCAAGAGAGGTCAGAAAGGACACATGTGGGTCCAGGTGTCCTGTAGTTCATGTCCAAGGTCTGCTCACCAGCACCCCAGAGCAGCAGGACTAACTGCACTGAAAGCTGCTCGCAGCAATGGCCCCAGCTTGCAGAGGACTGGAAACACTCGCCCATCAGAGGATGGTGCTCAGGCAGTGACACACGCTGGCAAATGGAGAGCGCTCGTTTGGATCAGCGGGGGAGAGCCGGTAGCCCATTGCTGACAGTCACCCTGGGTGTCTGCTCTGCTCCCGGCTCCCCAGGCTCTGCCTACTAAGGTTTTGTTTTCTGTTCTCGGAGAAAATGACTCCTGCTAGACTGCTGTAAACCTATCCTGCTCAAGGACATCTTGTTTGTGTTAATCCTGTAGATTAAGCACACAGCTTTTCAGTTGCGGCTTTGCGGCTATTGTTACCAGTAAACCCCTTACAAGGCTTGTGGGCCAACGCACATTAACTTCAAGGCTGTCACTGACATAGCATGAACAAGGAGGAGCCCCCAAGAATCATGAGAACTGATTCTCACACCAAATACTCCTTTTAAAAAAAAAAAGTTTGGAAGAGAATTGCCTCCTGTGATCTCTGCTTTGAGGGGTCTCAGCTGTTACTGGCAAGAGGAGACACCAAAGCTGACGATTGCAGGCTTGTGCAAGGACAACGACCCGGTATACACTGCAAGAGCAGCTCAGCAAGAGCTGGAGCCTCCAGGGACTCTGAGGCAAGTCTGTTGCTTGGGCCTGAGCCTACAGAGCAGTCCAAATAGGGTGGTCACACCGGCTGACATAGAAAAAATATCAGGATTTCCAATAGCATGCAGAGAGGCATTCTTGCACAATCTCCCCTCCTGCATTTGGCTTAGTCACACCAGATCTTGGCTAAGCTTGCAAGTGTACATTAAATCATCACTCAAGCACCAGGCATTTGTTGGCTTGCTGTTAATAATGAATGGTGTTACCTGTAAAACATTCACAGAAAGTTCCAGGTGGGTAGAAAAACATAAATAACTATGTATTAAGGGCTAATTTTATTTTTACAAATATACAGGAAATTAAGAGCAGCTGGACCATAAAATACTTCTTTGTGTACAGTGTTTTTAGTATGAGTTCCATCAAGTCCCTGCACTTCTCTAGTACTGAGGCTTTGCTGAACAAAGAACTGACTTTTAGGTGGTGCTTTCTTGGAATCAAAGCTAGCTAAAGCATTCACAGGACTTTTGCAGACTTTGCTCATTTCACTTTTCTTAGACAGGTAATTCACTTTATGAATTGCGCGTTATATTTTCAAAAGAGCAATAAATCATGCAACAGATGCATGCAGGAACTTGATTTTTATCCTTGATGTTTATTCTGCAGCTTGGACTTTTGTTGCGCAAGATGCAGAAGAGTCTCAATTTAAATACAGTTAGTCTCAGGCTAACAAATAGAACCTGAAATACTGTTATCTCAAAACCTCACATTTACTGATCTCAGTAGAACTGTGAGCATCTTTAACATGTCAGAGCGCCTTGCCAGCTGGAAGCACCTTTAGCAAACACTGCACAGACACATGCAAAATCCAGCATTGCCTGGCACAAAGTGGCAGTTGTGGTACTGAGGCAGTTTCAGCAAGATCACATCAGTGCACTTGGAGAGAACTTCCTTTGTGTTTCAGATTAAAGAGTCTCCTGCAAATATTTCTGGACTTTAAGACAGAGAAGTCCGTGTTTTCCTCACAGGAAAAGACAAACCTCACCTAAGGAGGACTTACTAGTACAGCTGCCATTCCAGGATCTTCCAACCAAGATCTGGCCACACTCCAAAAATTCTGGGAAAAAACCAAATGTTTGGATGCCATAAACCCAAGGATGTTTTGGATTGTGCTAGTATTTCCCAGCAGAAAGTGGCCAGGTTTGGCTCCAAGTGACTAATGAAGCTGTCATACACCATTCCTTCCTGCTGTTTAATAATGCTTTCAAAAAAGCCCTTTATGGAGATGAATAGTATAGTAGTGCTGCAGCTGAGAAACTGGCATGCTGTCAAAGAAAACAGAGGCCAATTTACTATGCATGGCACTGTATTTTTCATTATACTTCACAAAGATTTGTTATTAACTGAAAATGAATTTGTCATTATGGAATATATATTATTTAGTACATAGTTCCGTATAATTTTGAGATTTTGGTTCCAATAGTCAGATTTCATTGTAGCAGCAAAATTACCTGTTACTCTAAATGTTGATCCAAACTTCACTGTTTTTTAGATCGTGAATTTCCGGGGATAATATCAGTCCTACCAGAAAAATTCATTGCAATGGAAATGCTGTTCATTCTTTCCACTTTCTCCTCAGCAACATATACATACAGGCAAGTTGTATATCACATACACTTAATAAAGGTGGCAATTCAGCCAAGTCAGTGGTGTAAATAACACTGACATAGCAGCACCTACATTCAGATCCAGATCTCAGCTCCTGCTCTGTCAGTGGAGTGATATAATCTAGTCACACGTGATTTTTATACCCCTTAATTGACTTGTCAGTAACCTCAGGTAATTGTTGGGCACAGCAGTATTACTGCTGTGCAGAACGTTCATCTGAAACATGAATCCCAGCCTACACAAATCCACAAGATTTCTACCTCAGTGCTGTGTCCAGGACTGTCTCAGGCAAGTTCACCTATTTATGGCCTCTTGGGGGCCTTTGGCAGCAGAGCTGAGAAAGTGTAAAACACCTCTACACCCTTTGACTCTTGCTGTGAAGCATCAGGCAAAATCAAATGCTCTCCATAGCCATGCAAGCACTCTTCACCACTTGTTTCTTTCAGATGTAAAGCAGGGAGACAAGAGACTGACATATCTTATCAACTCTCTAACACAGAGCTCCATCAACTTCAGCCAGATGAGCCCAAACTGATTTGCGGTGCGTTTTTTTGAACACAGTTGGCTTTCAGAAGCTGCAATCAGAGATCACAAACCTTATCTGCACAGGGAAATTTAGATAAATAGTGCAGTCAGCTTGCTACAGAGCACCTTGGGTTTGCACGAAATCTGCTTTTAACCATTTTGAACATTTGCAAGTATCAGAGGCGGTGGTGCATACATCTGGCTTGTCCTTTATTATGTGATGGAGGAAAACACCTCTGGCCACTTTCAATCAGTATAATTCATTTGGAGAGTCAATTATGGAGCAACACAGAGAATAAACTCATCCTGCACTAAGCTTCACAACCTTTCTTATTGCACTTTCTTTTGTCCTTATTGAAAAGAGCTGAATTAAAGGACTAAAAGTCAGTTAGAAGGCCCATTATTCTCTTGTAACAAACTTATTTTGTCACTGCCATTTTTAAACTGCTGGCTTTGACGTCCCAGTGTCAGATACCAGACAGCTGTATGTATTTGGAGTCACATAGGCAGATAAATTTGGCTTGGCATCTTCATACTTCTTTTGATGCTGAAACCAGCGAATTGCAGTGGAAGAGCAGGAGAACTGAAATCAGTCAGTTACTTCTGTGAAGCATCTTTCCAGCAACTTCACTCAGCAAAGTGTTATTTCTGGCTTCCATCAACTGGCAAATGGCAATTTAGATAGTGGCAATTTAAACAACCTGGCCAACCATTCTAAAAACTGTAGAGTGCTCACACTAGAACTAACACATTAAAAAAACCTTCAAAGGCTACACCTCTTCCTCTAAAAAGCAGAAACCTAAAGCCAGGCAAAAGGGATCTCTGAACCTGTTAGAAAGGGGCAGGTCTGTGTTTTCTTCTTTAAAGTGAGCTTGAATCAAAACACAGGGAAAATTTTGCAACTAACTTCCAGCAGTCTTATGATTCGCAAAAGTCCAGAAAACAGAAAAATACAAATGTATTGTTTATTGTAAGAAGGCAAAATGCATTGTGCATTAGGGAAAACATTGGCAGAAGTAGCATTTCTAATCAAGAAGGCAGCTGAGCAGTTCTGTAACTGGGTAATCCACAGAGTGGATCATAAAAATCAATGAGAAGCAGTAATAGTGAACACTGATGGCCAACCAACTTAATCTAGATATTATTCACCACCCTTCCTGCACTACAGTCCATTAAGCCCTGTTTATGTTATAATACAGCTATTACTCAACATTACATATTTTTTAAACCACATCTTCATTAAAAAAACCTGTTTTATGGAATTCTCACATCCCATTTGCGCATCTCTATTTATTCATGGTCCCAGTACATCATTTTGGCAACCAGAACCATGTCTTACGCGGATAAGCAATATTTGGAAGGCATCCGTAAATTTTCAATTGTTTCTAGTACAACTAACATCTGGAAACATGAAAAGGAGCCAGTTCAAGAGAGACCACCAGTAAGTGCTGCCCACCAGAATTTCAGGGCTGTTGACACAATGATCTCAGCCCCTGCAAACTGAACAGACTGCTGCAGGCTTGTGGGCACTGCCAAACACCACATTTCCCTGGATAAGCATCCTTCCACTAGTGCCAAGTCACTCGTGCAATGGGTGCTGCCTTTGGACTGAAAATAACCCTTTGGTTGCTGGAGGCTGTGACCCACTGCTATTTAGGACACTGAACTAGGTTCTGTTCTGGCTGAATTTCAATTTCAACAGTATGATTTAAAGGGAAAATTTTATGTTAGCAGTATCACAACTGTTCTTAATGCTCATGCAATATTCTGATATACTACAGAAAGCTCTATTCTGTAACAAACCTTTACAGTGGGTGCAGACATTTATTTTCATCTCATTTTTTTCTTATGGCTGTCACACCCAACTGATATCAAAATATTTGAATTTCATCTAGGAAAAGCACACTGAGGAATCACAGCACTATATGTGTTTTAAGGGGATAATCTGGAAAACACAATGGATAAAAAAAAATTCTTCTAATGAAGCTTGGCTGGGATATTTGAAACAAAATCCATGAACTTTAGAGCGTTTGGATTTTTATGGATGTAACAATTCCACTAGTAGTTGTACAAACAAAATAAATTTTTTCACTAATTCCTAGGAGCCACACAACATGGTATCAACAAATTAATAACCACATGCAGCCTTGTTGGTGAGTTGATGAAAATAAAAAATCCGAGGTAGATTTTGACCAGCATCTCTGCATGAATAGCCACAAGAAATTGAGAAGCAAGGAAATCCTTATTCCATATTTCTGTCTCAAATCCACAGCCACCACTGCTGCCAGTTACTCTCCTGAGGGGAAAGGCCCAAGAATTCCACCTGACCTGCTCCCCCTACTTGTCTCACATAGTATTGGAGCTGGTAGCAGAGGCATCACACATTTCACTGTGAGGTTTCCAAGAATCTTGAACTGTAAATTTGAAGACCAGAGAACTCAGATTCATGCAGGGACAAGACTGAAGCACCAAGAGGTTTCAGCCCATGTTAATAAGGAAGATTTTTAAATGCAAGTTTGAGATATCTAGAATCTTTTCCCTAAGCTGTTTTTCAGTTCCTCCAAGAGCTTGATAAAACAAAATGGAAAGAAACACTCAAAAGAGGTGAATTTCAGCTTTACATTCGAGCCAATTTGGGCAGAATTATGAGCAGAGTTCAAAAAGTTGTCTGTGTGATGGGAGGAGGCAATACATCCCTTACTTCAGGAGAAACAAGAAGTCCCTACCCCCTTTCCTATCCAAGAATGGGTTATGTTGTCTTTCTCGTCAAATGAGGATACTGTGAGCAAAGGTGGCCTGGTACAGTGCTATTAGAAATGAAAACTGCCCCCAGCCCATGCCAGACCCACATTTATCAGCAGGCCATGGATTGCACCTTTAGGTGGTATCAATTGTTAGTGCAGCACGGAAGGCCAGAGCCCTGTTACACCTCAGGGGTGGCTCACTCAGCACAGGGGGGTTATGTGCACAGCCACGCTCAGCAGAGCAGCCCCACGTGCTTCCCACCAAGAGGATGCTTGTTGTGTTTTCCTAGAAGATCATTGCTTTCAACTTTAGACCTTCCTAATCCCCTGACAGATGCTTTAACCACAAGTTTGCTTTCATGCCTCAAGACATGCAAGTGACCACCAAATTCAGTTTCTTCCCCAGAGTTTACATTATGGGCTGTTTGCCCATGCTGGAAAGAGTGCCTGACATCAGGATTAAATCAACTTCAAGGACTTCAGTAGCTGGCAAGTCAGCTCTGCTCCCCTCCGCCACATTTTTCAGATCTGGCTGACATCCCTCCCTCTTACCCCTAGGAATTGTATCCTGCCCACAGGTATGCTTACAAGGTGTCTATTTTTTTAAACCTTGAGCACCAGTTAGTTTTATATCAAGATAGTTCTTCATTTCCAAAGCATAGAACTGTGTTTCCTACTGAACAGCCACAGGGCTAACTCCATTGCTTTACTGATTTCAGGTACCACACAACTAAAGGTTACAACAATGCTGAACACCACACTTATAGAAGAGCAATGAATGGATAAAAGTGTAAGCATCAAAGAGCTGATAAAAGAACAAACACTGAGTAGCAGTTCATCATGTGGTTTCCATCCCAGTGATACAAGATTACTTAAAGCAACAGTTTACCCATGTACAGACCTAAGAATGCAGCTGTTATGCTGCAGCTCTGGAGATAGACTGGATTCACATATAACTTTCCAGCCCAGGGGATAATGCAACTTCAGTGCAAAAGCAGATAATTAGATTTAGAGAGAAACATAAAAGCTAGAGGGACTGGGATGTGGGAATATGTTTTACAAATAACTCATAATTTCTTCCCTTAGAAGAGTTGTTCACGTCTGGGAGTCAAAATAAAAATAGGAAGACTGCTTTTTAAGGAAAATATTTACTTGGGAAGAAATTTTGTAGTCAGGATTAGCCACTTAACACCCACAAACTGAAGGACTGATTGCATGGAACATTAATCCCAGAATGGCTAACTTCAGAGTATTGAGCCTTTCTAAAAAATATCTCCTCATAACATATTGTCTAGACATATCGAAGCATTTAACTGCTCTAATTAGCCTAATTATCCTTAGGCACCTCCTTCTTCCCATGGGTGCTTCAAGCAGAGCAGCTCAAGCCAGCATGCTGGCATGTGAAGTATGTCCCACCACAGAGTGTTCAGTGCCACTGTGGGCATTAACACTAACTTCCATTGCAGACTAAAAAAGCTGAATTCTCTCAGGGGTGGCTGAGGATGTTCAGCCTCCCAGAGGAGAGACCAAAGACTTCAGCAAGACACTAAGTCAAACGTTACCCAAAAACTCAATACCTCATTAGATACACTCTTCAGTTTAAATCCCCAGGTTGACAACACAACTGAGACAGAAATGAAAATTCATAATCCAGAAGGGCCTGTTCATCACTGCACAGAGCCTTCTTGCAGATTAAAGTCTGTGGGAATATTCAGCTGTATTGAAATTACCATTCCTCCATACAAACACATCAACTCCTTACAAGTGTTTTGATTGCAAACTACTGCACAATGCCTTCTCTCCAGCAGATAACTTTCATGTTTGTTCCCAAAAAATTCATCCGACATCATCAACTAAGAGCAGTTACTTGAATCAATTTAGGGAACTGTAAGAAATGGGTCTGGGGAGAAGCAAATGCTGTCTGCCATATTATCTCCTTTTTCAGTGGAGCTGACAGGACAGCTGCCTGTTATTACTGTGCACCCCAGGAAATGCTTAGCTGCCAAAAAAGTCCAGAGCCAGCAAGGGATTAGCAGTCAAACAGAACTCATGCACCTGGAAGTCATGCAGCTAGATATGCCATCTTTGTAAAGCATATTTCAATCTCATTTGCAAAGAAACAAGAACAAACAGAAATTACTTAATGTCATCATAATTATGATAAATCTAAGAATTACTATAGAGTTTTGTGACTAGATTAAGTGGTAGTAGTTTTGATTTAACTACAGTAATCTGTTATATAACTGTCATAATGCTCTCTATTTTGTGTTTAAGCTGTTCCTAAATAATGCAGCATTAATACCATGTTAAATGACCAGAACCCTGGTGGTTCTAGAGATGAATAATGCAGATGGTGCATAGGACTTAATGATTTCATGTAACCTGTGTGAAACAAAACTTTCCTTTCCTTTACCAATATCTTTTTAACTGCAAAAATTCTGCTTGACAGCCCTTTCCTCCTCCCATCACTGCATTTGTTCTTCTCTCACATGCTGCTGGATTTGTGTGTGCTGGGTTCAGGTAATGCCTAGTGCCACGCCCACGTGCCCAGCCTGTGTGGGAAGGACTGGACAGCAGCTGCCACTTGAAGCTGAGCTGTGTTCTAAGCAGCTCCTCCACTGCGTTCCCATGGACCCTCATGCTCGCTGCCACCAGTTTTAAGTGGAATCAGCTTGTATCCTTCCCTCCACAAAAACAGCAGCAGCAATAATACTGACAGCCTAAAGTGTCTTTTCTGACATCAAGATGGATGGTACATATCCAGCCCAGTGTCAATGAACTTCTAACAAAGGTGCTGCACAGTCCACTGAGAAGTATTATATAAGCCTCAGTGTGCACTCAGACAGCCCAAGACAGTTCAGATGGGGACTTTTCCTCGTAGTTATGCACATGTTTATCATGACAACATAAACAAGTTAGTAGAAGAGTCACTGAAATATTCAAGAAGTAAATAAATTAATTCTGCCCTTATTTTAGAAATATCTTCTCAGCAGGCTTATGGACAGAAGTGAGAAATGCTTTAAGAAGTTTCAGGAATCAAAATTCAGAGGAGCTGTCACACCCTAGGAAACAGTAGCAGAGAATAGCTGGAGAGCACCACAGTTATCCCAATGGTGGCTGGAAAGTGACTTTTGAAAATGAGCCATCACCAACTTGTCAAGCTGGTAGCTAAATCATCAGTACTGAGATTATGTATTACAGAAACTCAACTCCTGGGAAGAAACCTGTCGGGGTAAGCATAAGGCATTTCAACAAAATACAAGCTTTTTCCAACAAAGGCTACCAATGTCTTCAGTCAATGACTTGAACATCAGAAGCAGAAAACAGTCTCTGATGGATCTGCCATTATTGTTTACTGGCTTGTTTGGAGAACAATGTCTGTGCAATCGCAGTAATAGCTCAAGGTTTAGAAATGGGAGTTAACAAAAAGTTCTTTCCTCTATTTTTCTGTAAGTATAAGTTTTCTTGTATTTGTAGAATTTCAAGCTGACTGTTGTTATAAGCCAAGAACTGTATCTACTGGATCCAGTTGCTCACTGCACTATTGAAAAGCTGAGGTTAGAAATAAAAGTCTGTTCTTTCCTATATTCTGCCATCTGCTTCCTCAACCTCTTCTTACTCCATAACCTGAAAGATGCCCCATCTGCTCCTGTCTATTTTATATGATAGCTGAAAAGAGAATTCTGCCAGAGAACACTGTTCTGGAGTTGCATGGATCAGCTAGCTCAGAGGGAACTAACTCCCTGCTACGGGGGTGGGAGACCTTGAGGTCACATGCACAGAGGGGGTAACAGCAGTGGAGAGCTGCAGCCCATTAAAAGTGCGTTCACATCTACTGACCTTTCCTGGAAACTCAAACAAGTAAAATGAGTGGTAGCAATTCACAAACTCCATCAGTCCCATGAGGATGTTACAAGCAGCCTCTTCTCTTCATGAATCCCTAGTGTTCAATTTGTTTCCAGTTTTCTTGCCCAGACAAAATGTTGAAAAAACAGAAAATTTGAGTCTAAAAATAACTTTCCCAGTTCCTTAATTCCACTAAGCAATCTCCCAACTGCAACTTCCTCTTCCCTATGCAGTAGCATGACTAATGCAAATGCGCTCCAATCTTTGCAGATAAAAGAAAAAAAAAACAACCTAGTTTTATTCCTAAATCAAACTTAGTTTCAATGTAACATAGTTGCAATAAACAACTTTCTCAAGGTACCTATTGCTCTGCTCCGTAAAACCAGAAATGACCAGGAATCAGTGAAAGTAATATTTGCCTGAATGTTCTGTATAAGCAATTTTTTTTCCTAGCAAAATAATACTAAAAATTCAAAGTAGATGACTATTCTGGGTGTAGACCATGTAACACAATCACTGTATCAGTTTTTCTTGTCACCATTTTCAAAGTGTAATCACAAGCCATACCATTAATCAGTAGATAAAAGCCCTCACACATGTAGGCTTTTGGTGGTGATTTCTGCCCTGCCACCCTCCCTTGGTCCCACTTCATACAGTCTCTCTCTGGAAGCCTTGTGGAAGTAGAAGATTGACAAAAACTCATCAGAAATCAGCTCAAACAGTGATTATAGGGTGCTGATGTACCCACTATCTTCCTACTATTTTTCCATTTCCAGCAACCAGCCTCTTGCACGATGCCTTCAGGAAAGACCTCCAGTCTGCATCAGTCACTCTGCATACAGAGTGTTGATGAAGCAAAGATTTACCTATTCTGAACTCATCAGTCCTCTGCACTATTCTGACATAGAAATAATCTGGAGTAAAAACTCCCTCTGTGACAAAAAACACCCAAAACTACATAGGCTTCTTTTTCAAGCATTGAATCTGATGGTAAATAGAAGATCGCCTTTCTCAAATTATTCATGTAACAAAATACAGAAGTAGTCATAAAAGCAGGCATAAAACACAAACCTTTTGGCATTCCAGGACAAAAGTATGGCTCCATGTCTTGTTGCCTCATGACCATGACCGTATTTCCTGAGGAGCCCTGAATATTCTAAAATGCTGTCAGGTGAATACATAGGGGGTGGCATATAGACAGGCATCTGTAGCACTGTCTATGCAAGTGGGATACCCTGACTTCAACTTGTACTACACATACAAAGTTTGAACCTTGGTTTCCAGACATATAGTCTAGCTTGTAAAATGAAATTGGAAAACTGGGATATTAACAGCAGAAGAAGAAAGAAAAAGTGGCTCGGGGGGTGGGGAAGTAATCTACAGAGGGGAGTCATTACCCACAAGGAAAACATGTAGCCACAGACTAGACCACAGAAGAGGCCACAGCTGCCTTGCATTTTTGAGAAACAGGAGGCCTTTGCATTATTTACATACACACACTCCTCCCACACACACTCTTATCTTCTTTTATTGTTTCTGTGGCCATAAAATGCCTTGGTCTGGAGGACTCTCAGCATGCCTCTGATCAGGGAGAGACATGCAAGGCAGCCTGCAGTAACTCCACTTGGGTACTGGCAGCTGATAAGCCAGCACAGCTCAGCATCCCAACAAGCACAGCACAAGCGCCTGAGCCACTGAGCTTGAAGCTACAGTACCACTCGAGAGCCCATGCCACTGTGTGGTGAGGTGGCACCCCGAGGCACTGACGCTGAGACCAAAAACCTCCATGTGCTCACTCACTTATTGCTGATTCCTGACCCACTAATCCTTGTCTCCGCTCTCACATGCTGCTTTTGCAATTGCATCTATAGTGGATGCTGGCCCCCTCCTAAAGCTGCTGAAAATCAAAATCTTTAGTCCTGAAGGTGCTTGGAGAGAATATCATAGCAACTGCAATCCTGGATGTCCGTCCAACACACTAACTCACTTCATGCTACCCGGCAGGAAACATCTGTTTCTCTTTGCTCAACCAAGTTTTCCTTATAAAGTGGTCCTGAATGTGCAATTCTGGGTCAGTTTGGACATATACTAGCAGATGAGGTATTTTTACTCTGTTATATAAGTTGGAAGTGAATTATGCTGGAATAGCTTCAGGAGGTCCACCTAGAAATGGTAGAACACACATGGAAGCAATTTATTTCAAAAATAGGAGAGGCTGAGTAAATTTACACAGTTCATAGGGGTTTTTTTGAAAGACCTTTTTCTACACTATTCCCAAGTAGGCATTTACCTAAAAATTACTTGGTAGACAGATGCA
This sequence comes from Phainopepla nitens, assembly GCA_013400175.1. Classification (NCBI taxonomy): domain Eukaryota; kingdom Metazoa; phylum Chordata; class Aves; order Passeriformes; family Bombycillidae; genus Phainopepla; species Phainopepla nitens. Next base: position 252,581 of record VXBQ01005208.1, read on the forward strand.
CACTGTGCTTGAGAGTACATCTACTGATGTTTTAGTATTGGAGTTAAATTCCCTTTTCTCCCCAGCGGTGAATTTGCATATGTCTGGAGAAAGAAAGCCTTCTTCTTCAAGGAGAGTGATTCACAGAGATGCACGGACAGTAAGTGACAAGTTGCACTAGATATCCCTATGAATTTACTTTACCCTGTGCTTATAGGTAGGACTAACATATAATCACTACTTTTTTGTAATATTGACACTCACAATGTAAAATTTCAAAGAGTGTAAAACTAGGCTGTTGAAGCAGAGGTTGAAAAGCAACTTTTAAAACCTTAAAGTAGCTGGAGTCTTTAAAAATAATCAAATAGAAACTTGAGCACTAAATTATGCTGTGACCTAGATTATTTTATGTATCTATAAAGCGAAATTTCCATTTTTTGCACTGTATTTTACACATAAATTACCAAGTTATGTTAAAATTACCTAGAATTGAAAGTAATTTTTCATGCATTTACTTCATAGAACACACCCATTCACCTACTCTAGAATTCCTTTTCCTTTATTTGTTAAAGTTCCCCAAAGCAGCAAGCTCACAGACAGCAACTAGGACACTACCAGACTACGTTCCCAGCTACTGCAGTGAAAAAAAACCCATGAGGGGTGTGAAAGTTAAAAAGATGCCATCCTATAACCAGACAGTACATATTCCTTTTTTCCCCTCAAATAATAGAGGAAAAGGCACCTGCCCACAATGCCAGTCAGACCATTTCTGGATCAATTAAAAAAATCAGGTAGTTGCTATCATTTCCAGAAATGCTTAAGCTTACACAAGCATGGTTCCAGGAAAACCTTCCAGTACAAAAAGGTACCAACGAATCATTGCAACAAATATCAGGAATTCAATATCAATTTTGTGTTCTATTCTGAAAAGACATCAAAATTGCACAGTCACAAGCCACTGAGAAGTAAAGGATCTGCAGAAAATACTCCTTCCTAAGGCCATAGAAGTCCATGCATATTAAATAATTATTTAAAGTCAATAGAAGTATTTAAGATAAATTACATGTACAAACATGCATTTTACCCTTCTGTTTTCCAAAGCAGACAAGCCATACATAGAGCTATTAAGAGGGAAAAAAAAGATCACAAGGCAAAAGACTAAGGTATTTTTAAAAAGGGAAGAAAAAAAAACGAACTTCTCTTATCAGAATTTCTCACTAAACTCACTGCACTTCTCTATCAGGGTTTATTTCTCAAACTGGTAGAATCAGCAACCAGATGATGCTGTTTTGATATTTAAACTCATGCCCACCTTCATCTGTCAATGTCATAAAAACTGAGTATATCAAACACCTTTCAGTTAACACAAAAAAGAGGGCAAACAGGTCTTCAATGCACCTTTCTGACTTCCCCTGAGCCTTTGCATTTGTGACTGAGAATGGCATATCAGTTTTCCCAAAACCATCCATGGTAACTCTTTATTTTACTATTCAACCTGAAGCCATTTCTCAGGGCATGCTTCCCTTGCAGTTAACACCAACAATCAAACAAATGCCCTGCAACAAGGACAGAAGAGAGTCAGACCTGAAATAATAAAGGTACACAGTTAATTCTCCCTGTGTCAGATGAGTGAACCAGGGGGGCATTGCTCCTCATGGCTCTCCCACGTTCCAGCCACGAGGCAGGCAGACACCAGCCTGTGCCTGTGCCTGGGCACACTTGTAGTTTTGTCAGTTCTGCTGGCACCCAGGGGTACCAGCGCAGTGACCGCACTGTGTGACCACCCCTAAAAGCCCTGACAGCGGCATCCCTGGCGTCTCGCCCTCAAGAGTGAAAGACTCAGGGAAGGTCTTTCATGTCTCTGCAGATGAAGGTTAACTTATCTTTATTTTTACAAAGCTAAACAGACAAAAACAGCAGCTGCAGATATATGTACAATTCTGAGTAAGCAAAGCTTCTTGACATAGCCTGGCCTGCAGTATCCCTTGTTCTAGCCGAGATTTCTGCTGAGCAAGGATACAGAGACATAAAACATTTCTGCCCATATTCTAAACCAGCAGAGCACAAGACATTTCTAATACAGAATCATTTAGAAGCTTTAATCTTCCTGTTGCAGTCAATCTATATTTGTAGTCTTTAATCTACAGGACCCTGCCCTTCCTCTAGTGCATGGGATGCACCTTCTAGCAATGCCAGAGTCCCATGGTAAAGTAGCTCTTAGAAGCAAGGTAAGTGCAAGAGTAAAGACAGTCGTACAGTTAAAGTTACTGAATATTTCTGGGAACACCAGATTTTGTCTCTAAAGTTCTGACATAAAATGAGATTTTTATGTTAAAGAGACTAAAGTAAGTTCTGATCAAGGATGAAGAAAAAAATAAACAGTATGTAACAATAAATCACTAGACAGCACCAGAACAAGTATGCGCTTAGAAGCCAAATAATGCAATTTTAAGTCAATCTTTGGATTGCTTGGCTTTGCAGTTTTGATGTAATTATTTCAGTATATTTCATGCAACTTAAACTACACCGTATACATTGATAATCACGGAGCAATTTCCCCAGTGTTATTCAGGTAAAGTCTGATGGCTGCTTCTGTTTCCAGATGGGGATCAAACGGCTAAAACACTTGCAAGTTAACCTCCTGAAGAAACATGGCATGTGTGTCTGATTACAAGTTAGCATATACACCTCACAATAAAACCTTAACCTGTAACTTTTCTGCTGCAGCTGTGGTGAATCCTTTCCTGCTTTGTGAAAAATCTTGCTTAGGACCAAGGCACTTTCACATCCTCAGTGAGGTGCTCATTGCTTTGCCAGTAGATATCAGTGTACAAGTTCAGAAACTAAACACAAGGGAAAAAGAAAAACCACCCCAGCCACTAGCCATTTAAAACCTCAACCCATCTCTGAAGCAGCTGTGGAAATGCTGGCAATTACCTCAGAAACAAGAAGCAGCTGGGTTCAGTTCCTGATCTTTACAAAGGAAACAAGGAGAGGGAGGGTCTTATATAACGAAGTGGGTTGGGAGTGGTGGGAGAACAAGTGATACTGGGGGAAAGTGTAGGGTTAGCAGCCTGTTAGTGTACAGTTGGACAAGCTGTCTAAAGGGCCTTGTGGTTAGTTACTGATGGTGTGGGAGAGAGTACAGCCTTAATTAAAAAAAAATTAATGCATGTCATCTGAGTAGAGATACTGAGTGTGGATGTGTGGGTTAGTCATGGTTTCTTTGGGAAACACCAGTAAGAGCCTGGTGGTAGTCATGACTGAGGAAAGATAGTCTGGAGGTGGGTCTGTGTATTTTGTTTATTTCATCTGCTTCTTCCAGGGCACCCTGCAGATGGAGGGGGAAAAAAAGATCAGAGAAATTTTTTCTACCTGCCCTTTATCTTCCTAGCACACAGTCACGTATCTGTAGTTGCCACAAGTGTGGCTAAAAATGGAGCTTTGAAAAAAAGGAAGGGGTTAAGATGAAAAGAATCACTTAGCAAAATATTTTGGTTTTTGTATTTTGTTTTCCTTGGTTATTTGCAGGGACTGAGCTTGCCTGTATAATGATATATTTGCAAGTTTGTCATTGGAAGTAGATTTGTACAGAGAACTCACACATTTTACATCTTTACGTATATTTATGTGTGTAGGGTTCTGTTGGGTGGCTGACCAGGTAGCTGTAAAACCACTGTGAGCTCACAGCACTACGAGCTGTTCAGGACCATGTGATACCACAGTCATACACATGCAGGTAAATGGGATTCCCCTTTAAAGAGCGAGAAGCATTTTTACCGTTGTTTCAAATATGACTCTTCCTTAGTGATCCTTCCTCTCTGCAACTGGTAATTATGCATTCAGCATCTATATATCCTACACTTTCATGAGGAGGATTGTGGCATACTGGGGTGCATCAGGAAGAACATTGCCAGCAGGTCAGTTCCGTGTAGGAATTCAGGTGCTCAGGTAGCTCTATCCTTTCTGATATACATTAGTTTCACAAGAGGTAAGCAGGAAGAAATGTTACACTTCTCATTGCTGGGTGGGCTACATGGTCTTGACTTGAAATAAAAATATTCTATCCCTCTGTCCTAAATTTTTTATAAAATGTTGTAAATGTACACTTGCAAGAGGTTAAGGAGGCAACTCCATAATGAGTTTCAAACAGCTCACAGTAGTACTTCCTAAGAAAAGAATGCTAAAGATTATGTGAATTGTTATGGGTAATTTTCCCATTTTTTATTTCTATGGAGTATTCCTTATTTCCACTAGGCAAGTTAAAACTACTAATCTGCTAATATATACTGCAGATTCATACCATAGTTGATGCTCTTTAACTATAATCAGCTGTATAGCACATTTTACAAAGAAGCAGGGAACGTATAGGCAAATCTGACCAAGAGTCTTCATTTAAAACAACACTGTCAAGCCTGGGTCATTTGGTCTTTTACAGAAGAAGAGCTTGGGAGATCTATTTTCCATTTTCTGGCTTGATACAGCTGTTAGTGCTGTGGCCAAAAGCTGGCATTGATGTCTGAAGATAAGCTGCCCACATGTGTCTCTGGGGTTAGCCAGATGGTCGGAGCATGCTGCTGGTGTACGACTGCACTGTTAGCACAGGCTGAGTGGAACTAATGGGCAGGAGCGTGGGTGGGATGCTCAATGGCTTAAACATTTGTTTCTTTTTTCTTCTTTAGATGATGCTGGTGGTCCGTGCAGGCTAGCAAACCTTAGCTTCAATTAAGGTTGTAGGTGTAGGTTTCACGGGTTTTTCGTGATTTGTGAGTACAGAGAGCTTGCCTTGCTGCACATCACCATCAGATATGCTGTACTTTCAACTACCTAAACCACATGTCAATTTACATTTTGTACTTCCCACACATGTAAAACGAGGCTAAGACTTCTCATACAGTTAATATGTTTATAATACTCCCCTTGGAGACTACATATACCAAATGTCATTTAACAAGGACATACTGAATATTGATTAAAACAGCCCTGAATTTAAAAATTAAAAGCTATATTATATCTTATTGGTTAATTTGACAATGCAGTTAGACAAGAACCCTGCACTGCACACTACAAAATCATACGTGATTTTTTTTCTGCAATTGGTGCTTCACTGCTCTTTTGTCTAAACCATGTTATGGCATTTAAGGATACTAAAAATTCTGAGAGACAGCAATAGAGAAGGGAACAGAAAATCTCCCAGGAGGACAAGAGCAAAGAAACCCAGCACAGAAATAAGCAAACAAGAACTTAAACAATCTGGTGGTTTTCTGTTGGAAGAAGGCTAAAACTGACTTCCGAAGCAATCAAACCAAACCCTTCTGTTCCTCCATCATTCTGCATCATCTATACAGAATCTGTTCACATTACACAAAGCTTCTTGAAGAGAAAGAAAGCATTCTTTAACACCAAACAAAGTCCATTAATTCTAGGGAAAAAGAAACTCTCCTTCTGGGTGTTGTTTAGACATCTGTAAATCACTATTTTAAGCGCTTTACAACTCGGCACTTCAAAATGGTATCCTATAAACCACCAGTTTCAATACAGGAATACTTACTTAGGAGGTACTTCACAGTCATTCAAATTTCATTTGTTATACTAAAAATTAACCTAAAACTAAAATCATACACTCTTCCCTTTTCTAGATATTTTATACTTTTCCGCAATTTCTCTTTTCAACACTGAGAAAACAGGAAGAGTTAGACTGATTTCTTAGGAATATGAACTGTCTGCAGTCACAATAGATCTACATCAGCTTATAGCCTGAACCACAAGACTTATATCCTTCACTGTCTCATAACTTTCAGCTTACGTTTTCCAGAGTTAAATTCCTGAGTTAGACACCACAGTCCCAGCAGAAAATAATGTAATACATCGTAAAGTGAGAATTAGGAGTACCTGAATGGGACCTGCAACTTTGAGCAAACTGACTGGAGAAAAGCTGAGCACAACACTCTGGGAACACCAGAGAGAGAAATATGGTTGTAATTCAGCCATCTCTGAGACCTAGACTCTTCCTTGCAGCTTGAGTTAATCTCCTCTCTCTGAGGCTGAGTTTCACAGCCTAGAAATTCTCCCCATGACACTGGCCCCTGTGCAACATTTCTCGTTTCACGTTTGGCAGAAGCAGAGCAGTGGGTTGTGGTTTCTTTCCTCCCCAAGGGCACAGATACAGTCTTACGGCTTAAGGCAATTTCTGAAAAGTAATTTTCTACTCTGATTCCACTCTTTCAGTGTACATGCCTGTCTCCTGTGTACAAAACCTGATTTACCACATCTGAGACTGTTTCCTAGCCCTCCTCTTGCCTTCCCACTGCCCAAATACATGGAGCACATTTGCCTTGGTTACTTTTTATTTTCTAGGACCCCAAAAAGAAACCCCATAAGTATGTGTTGTCACCTTTGACTACTGTAGCAATGGCAGCATTCATTTTCTGTACTGTTCATAAGTAAACCTCCAGTAAAGTGAGTCTTCTGTCTGTTCTCACACTCTATCATTGAACATGGAGAATGTGGAAAAAGGCTGTCATATTTACATGAGCTGCAATAACTTTTTACTCTTTGTTTTTCTATCACAGACAAAATGTCTTCCAAACCATTCCTAACACTGACAGGAGGTGGAAAACAACTCTTCAAACATTCAAAACCCAGGTTTTTTCTAAACTTTTCAGTTTCAGGTAAACAGCACTGAAATGCTTGGTATATATCAAAGCAATCAAAACTACAAAGACCAGCAGTTTTAAAAACATAAAAACTGTTCATATGATATGTTTTTGTCTTAGTTTGGAGAAGGAAAAATGACCACAAGTCATTGCAGGGAAGCACTGGTTTTTCAAATTCTCTGTAGGATGCTGATATGGTAGAACACAGAAATCAAGGTGTCACCAAAAAGCCGGAAGCCGTCTGCCCCTGCCTCCTACAGGTAGAAAGTTTTCCAATAACTGTGAAGGGTGGCAGGTCTGCTCCTGAAGGTGATGGCCTCAGAAGATATAGACCTTGTGGTCAATAAAAAACCTGAGATACAGCAGTAGCTTTTAGCATAATTTCATACGGTATCGGTAGAATTTTCCAATTTTTAGGTGAAAACTTCCAGCAAACTCATCCTTCTGGGGTCATGCTGATGTCAGAGGTCTTACAGCATGAATCATTTCATATCTGAGAAGCTAAGTAGCATTGGATCTTAGTTATTCCAGGTACTGACAGTATTTATTATTTCCCTGACATACAGCTAGGTTAGAGTCTTACTCATAATTATATCTGTAACCAACAGATATAATTATATGAGGCTTATTTGTAGTCTGCTAAACCAAGCAAAATTTGATGTCCACAAAAACCCACTGACATTATATGTTTCCAAGATACATTATTTATGATGAACAGCAGCTGTGTAAGTGAGGTCCCTCCAAATAAATGCAGAAGGCATCTTGGCAATTTGTCCGACTGGACTCTGGAGTCAGCAGAGGCTTGAATGTGAATGATGAACTGCACAGCAGCCCACTGTGTGTCTGTAGCCTCACGAAGGGCAGGCACAGCCCTGACTTTTAAACAAGGACACATAAACAGAGCCAAAATGCTGAAAGCCATCATTATAAAGCCTGAGACAAAATGTAACAACAACAACAAACAGTTGGGTAACCTTTTTGAAGTGGATATACTCCTCTTTCTGTGTTTTCTGAATCTCCTTAAATTTTGATTGGCTTTAGATTTGAAAGCAGTTGGCAGACAGTCAAAATTTAAAATTGATGAAGTACAATTGGTCTGTTCATGGGATGCTTGGAAAAGAAAATAATGATCTTTCAGACAAAAATGTTCTGAGGAAGCTAAGCCTCCATGTCAACAGATAAGAAAGCAAACAGTGGTACTGAAATGACTGGAACAAACAGTGTTTAAAAGAAGGGTTAGCCCTAGAGGAATTACAGCAAATTCAGAGGGGTCTGTACTTGGTGATATTTAGGATATTCTTTAATGCTTCCAGGACATGCTGGCAGTATAACAAAGTCCAAGGGTTGTACCTAATCTGTATAAATTGCATTAGTCCAGAGGGGAGACCTGAAAATCTGCAGCTCATAGCATAGAAGAATGATATGCCCTGTATTGACCCAAAAAATTTTTAAATGTCAAACCTAATTAGTACAGTCTTAGACAACACTCCCCCCACCAAAAAAAAAAAAAAAAGAAAGAAAGAAAAAAAAGAGGAAAAAAACCCCAACACTAAAACACCAAAACCCACCAAACCATTGTTGAGGTGGCATTGACTTGTGGATGAATTCAAGAAAACATATAAAATTCATGTAAGTTAGCCTCTCCTTGGCAAGATGTGGGGCAGAGCTGAATCACTCTGTGTCTGTCACTTACTGTCCTCCCTGAATGAAAAGCAGTGATCTCAATGGGACAGGTGCTGGGCTCTGGCTCAGCAAAGTGCTTCGCTTCCTAATCTCCCCTGGGTCCTGAGGGCAACCTGTGAGATGCCAGGAGATTGAAGAAGCTCATGGCTTCTCCAGTACTGGGGCTTGAATTTGTATATCACATTTGATCTACTTTTGCCCCTGGATGACATGTCGTTGTTGATGTTAGAGCAGAGCAAAGTGTCAGAGACAGAAAAACTAGATGTGTGTAACAACGCCACTCAAAATCTCAGCTACCTGAGGATTCAGAAGATTTGTCCTGTCTTCAATATCAAGTTCAACAAGATTTGGTGATCAGTGAGGCCAGTGTGAAAGAAGGTAAATATAAGGAATAATTTGTTTTGTGAGAGTGGTGAGACCCTGGAACATGTTGCCCAAAGAAACTGTGGATGCCCCATCACTGGAATTCTTCATGTCATTTCACAAGGCTTTGAGCAATCTGATCTGATCTAGTGAAACACGTCCCTATCCTTCCTGTAGAAGGGATGGATTTTTGAAGGTCCCTTACAACCCAAACCTTTCTGGGATTTTTCTGTGTTAGCGGATGAACTCTGTGGTGTCTTATGGTGAAGGGTTTGTGACACCTCTTTGGCAAATCCAGGCCACTTATTGGCATCTGTCAGACAATAAAGGAGTAATTCCTAGAGTAAAAATGGCAATGATAGCTTCCTTTCCTTTTCCCTTTCCTGACAATACAGGCTGTTAAAAAAAGAGGACTTTATAATTTATAAACCTAGTCCAGGTGAATCAATGTCCCTTTTGACCAGCCCCTCGCAGGGGCAGCAGCCAGTAGGCTGAGCCTAAGGCTGGCTTTTCTTCAGCAGGAATGGAGGAGCAGGGACAGGATTAAGTGAAGGATCTATTCTTATGGGTTTATTGTTTGTCTGCTGGGATCATTTGAACAGGTTGGGGCAGTAAAGGGAGGGCAGCAGGCAGTGAGTGTAGTGTGTGGGGAGTTGGGGAGTGGATGGAAAATCTGTAACTAATAGGTCATCTTTTCATCTTTCTCACTCTGTTTTTTTTCCAGTGGTGCTCAGATAGGGGACAAATCTTCCCAAAACGAGTAATCCTTTAGAAAGTGCTCAAGTATGGCTATTACTTAACTTCCTGATCGGTAACAATCACCACCTGCTACTTCTGCTCTGCATTGTCCAGCATAATGCAAGTGTTCATTTCCCTGGCTGTGAAAAAGTAATGGGAGGGGAGTCCCTCTTCCCTGCTCAGGAAAAAAGAGCAACAGTCCCTCCTTTTCTTCTGTAACTAATCCCAGACCACATTTATCCAAGAATACAAAATTTTATTTCTTATGACAAATAGCTGGATAAGGCAGAATATGATCACTTAAAAATAAACCCAAAGCAAACCAAAACCAAAACAACAAAAAACCCAAATCACAAAAGCAATCATTCTGATTTCTTTGAAATAATTAAAGGTTCCTGCTGCAGGGCTTTTTTATTGCCTGACTATGGCTTTGAGATCTCAGAAAGCACCAAGAAATGACAATATATTCAATATTTTTGACAATTCAAACATACAAAGGCTTTGCAATACTTCTGCTTTCTTCGAACCTTACAAGCTGAAGCTGCCAAGAGAGTTGCACATGTTGCCTTGAAACACAGCTGTTAAAACAGTCTCCTTTGATCAAAACTCTTCCATGTTTATAGCTAGAGCAAGAGAAACTATTATAGGATTTTCTTAGCCCAGACTGAAAATCATAAAAAGAATGCAAAACCTGAAAAGTGCATTTTTCATGAGCGGGCATAACTTTTGAAATGTCAGTTAAAAGGAGACAACCCATGAATAGACTATGAGGATTTTCAGACTTTCTATTTCCCTGAAGTCCTCTTTTGTTTTACACTGGGAATGGTGGTGTCCCTTCCTAGAGAAGCACAGGCAGGCTGTAGATTAGTCCTTATTTAGATGGTAAGTTCCAGCCTATTTGAATTGTATTAAGCATTCTCCTTACTTCTGTGGGATTTGTCATAAATCTTGAGTAAATATACTTAGCACAATCTCAAAGACTGAAGTTTTGATTTCTCAGAGGGCTCAAACCTTTCAGCCTTAAAACTTCTCTTTTTTAAGAGAGATAAAGCAAAAGAATCTACTTGTCAAAACAAACACGGGGCAAAAACCCCTCAGTACAAGCCTAGACTTTATCTCAATGGGAAGTGGCACTCATTCGGGGCTATTCCATAGCATTCTTTGCCCAGGAGGGAAATCTATTATAGGAATTAGTACTGCCCCTTAAAATGGTAGCATCACTAAGAAGCAAATGAATCCTACTCTCTTTCCCTCTCTTTTCCTATCCATTCTCCTCCTTCTAAACAGTATTCAAAGGTTTGTTCAAAGGTCTTCATCCTATCTTTGTTGCCATGGTCTCTCACAGAGTTGAAACAACATTTTCAAAACTAATGCCTGCTCTAAATGCATTGTTGTTGGGATGCTGAGTCAGTTCTCTGCTGACTAGGGTGAAAGAAACAGAATCTTTGAAAATCAGTTTTAACATTCAACTAACCTGAATGGAGAAAAGCAACACATCTATACGCTACTGGACAGAAGCAAAACTTTTCTGGGGTGAGATGCCTTGTATTTTGGAAAGAAACCCAAACTGTCTCTAGGGCTGGTTTTGGTGGGTTTTTTTTGTGTCAGCTATGCTGATTTTACTCTTTCTTTTTATTCATACCAGACCTGAAAAAGACAATTGCTCCTCAGAAGGGAAAAAAAAAAAAACAACCCACAGAGGAATCCTGTTGATTAACACACACCTCCCC
>VXBQ01005208.1:268781-278781 GCA_013400175.1 Phainopepla nitens
GGCCGGAGGCGCGGGCTGTCCCCCTGCCCCGGCGCCGGGCCCGGCCCGCTCCCGCGCCCGCAGCTGGGCCGGAGGCGGCCCGCAGACCGCTCTCGGCACATTTCTTCATTTCTCACTTGAGTGCCCTTCTTTAGTTCCCTTTCAACTGCCCACTTTATATCGGCTTCATTACACCACCGCTCCATTTGTGATGTAAATCGGGAAACTCAGGGAAGTTTTTCTTTTGGCCTTGTCTACGGAAGAATACCGAGAGGTATTCAAAACGTATTAACACAAATCAATGGCACCAATAAAAGCAAAATCTCCTTAGCAACATAATCTTGATTGCAAAAGGAGAACTGAGAGCATTTAGCAGAACAGTGGCCCACATGGAATACGCATTTGTCTAGAAGAATGCAGCACAAAGCCTAAAAGAGAGATGCTGAAAAAATCCAAAATTAACTCACACCGAACAGTTACTCTTTTTTTCAAAAGTACACAATTGGCTACATTAAATCTATCGTGCGCTTTTCTGCTCAGCAACATTGTATCTACCGCTTTGCAAGCCCACATTACAACACCCGGAATGCTTCACAGCGCCGGGCAGCAGCACCCCTCCCCACCCGCACGCTGGGACACGAGCACGTCTAACACACCCTCTCATATATGTTAGGGACATTACACACATGCACACCATAAAGAGGCTGTCAAGACTTCCATACCAGAGTAACCAAAGAGCTGAAAATGTTTCATGCAAGGAAAAGGCGCCGGCTGATGAAAACCAAGGCCATCCTCAGCATGGTGGAGAGCGCAGACTTACTTTTTGTTCTTAAGGTTCAGGTTAACCAGCATTTCATAGTGGATGGTCTGAAAAACATGTGAATTGCATGGATGGGAATGACTCTGAAAAGGTGGCGTCTGCCCCAACTAGATGGAAACCCTATCCTGTTTGAGAACACATGTGAATAAAACAAAAGCGCACACACAGCTTCAAAATCACCATTCAACCATAATGATAGTACATTTAACAAATCCTACTATCATTACGGCTTGAAAAGCTTAAAGAACTCCAAATGTGGACTTAATGAAAAACCAGTTTGAAACACTTAAGGCAGGCAACGCCTGCCTTATTTTGGTAACTCCAGTCCTAGATTCACCTAAATTACTCAAAATCATTTTCTCTCCCCTCTCACGCCCCTGCCCCCATTAGACTAAAAGTATCAAGTGGAAGTAAGATGAGACCATTGCACAGTACAGCAGTTTCTCAAGTTTTTCCTTGTCTTCCTCTCCTTACCACCCTCTCCCCCCAACACAGATGAAAAACAGTGAGGCTTACAAGACAGGTTAACAATTATTTTATTAGTTTATAATACATACAACTTAAGAAATGCTTTAAAAAAAAGTTATATTGGAGTCCATTCCAATTCTGGGTCAGGTCAGGAAAAACCAATGCCGATGTATTAAATACCATTCTATAATTCAACAATAGATTAGCCTCAGTAATTTAGCAGACATGGTTAAATATTCTTAAATATGCATATATACAATTGTGCAGCCTTAAAAACGTCTTTTTATTCCTATCTTCTCCTCCCAAAGCCGTGCACCCTGTAAACATACTACTTGGCTTCTAAGCTTTGAGTCTCTCACCCAGACTTAGGATATTTGAAGAGGAATGTTACAATAGTGGAAATCACAGCTACCCTATCTTTCTAAACTCTTTGTGAGAGGAGACATGCCCAACAGGCAAAATTAACTTCAAGTCTCTCTATAAGTAGCAGCTTCTTTAATTTCCAGTTTTATGTTAAATTATTGCTTACATGTTTTCTGCTTGAAATGGATTTTTAACATATTCCAAAATACTGGGGTTTAAGTTTTCTCTCTTGATGGCAACATCTTTTCAGTGACTTATTTACCATTACTGCTTCATACATTTAATAGGTCTTTCCCTAAGCACACACAGTCTGATGCAATTCTCCACAAATTCTTTTAAAGAAACATGAGTTACACAGGTCTAATTTAGCACACAACATTTAGGCACTGTTTTGTAGTTTACTATTCTCTTTCAAATTTATGTTTGGAATGAGTTCATATTCTGACCACCATACTCCATCCTTTATGAAAACGACAATCTGGGTAACACTTTCCAAATCAGGAATTACTTCACATTCCCTGTTATGCCACTGAACCAAACTGTTCACTGACAATATTAACCAGTAGGTACACCGTGTATCCTAACAAGTTAGAAAGCCTATTGCTAGCATACGAAGATCAGTGATAAACACTTGGAGTGGATGAGTTAGATGTTTATATCAGCACAATGGAACCAGTTTAAACATACAGCCACTAAAAATATCAGTTACATTGCATTATATGACTTTTTGAAACATTTTTAAACATGACTTAAAAAATGCATTTATAAGCCTAAAATACTGTAACAAAAAAAAAAAGTCTTCAGCTGACTACTAAGTCTAGTTTTCAACACAAGGAAATGTAACTTTCAATTATTAAGCTATAAATGAGGAGGAAACAACAATTTAAAAGCATGTTTCAATAAACATTATAAAAATTTATTTGTTCTCTAAAAGTGAGCATTTGTCGATGGTTCCCTTCACCGTAAAAACTACAATTAACTACAGAAGTCTTACTTACCTGAACTTAAATTGTACTAAGTGGATCCTACTTGTGGGCCTTAGATATACTGTCACATGACAGGAGCTGTGTGGACAGGTCAAGAATTTTCTTTGGAAACAATTAGCCATGCATTACAGCCTCCAGCTTAGGAAAAGGCTGTTCTGCACTCAGCACAGCTCTCATCAGCAATTCCATTTTGGTCTGGCTATTTTAAATGAAGAGATGCTGAGTTTAGAAGGAAGCTTACCTTCTCCATTATTTTTCTGCATGGTAGCAGAATTGTCTATCAACTACAGCATAACCAAAATAAATTAATAACACACTTTCCAAAATAAAAAAGTGAACAGAAGTTAACACATAATTACATAATTACTGAAATGGACTGCTAGCTTTTGATTAACTTGCATCATTCAATACCATTTCATTCAGTTTAAAGCTATTTTCTGTCATACAGAACTTTAAACCTAATCCCCAAATCCAGTCTTTTGAGTGTTGCTTCTCCTAATTCCTATGTTTCATCTTTTGCCTCACTAAATTGTTCCTACTGGTCTGTTGTATTTTGAGGAGCCAAGCATTTATGAATCCTTTTTCAAGAAAATAAATATTAATGAAATACTAATGAACTAAACAAACCAGAAGACTTTTTTTTAAAGGACAACTTCCATGAAACCAGTAAAATGTAGTTTTATAGAAGATTTATATTACCCAGGTGTTATGAGGGAGGGATACAGACATATACCAGCACAAGTGTCAACATATGAAGTTTCATACAAGGAATCAGGGGGTTTTAATTTTTTCAAACATGGCTTCGAATTCAGCCTACATTGACTGAAATATCAATGTGCAGAAAGACGAAAGTTCCAAAGTACTGTTAGTAGCAAAACAATACAAATGGGTATCTAATGAAGAATAAATGCATGTTTTCAGTAGTGATTTTTTTTTCACTCCTGGAGTACTTCTCCCCTTGATATTATTCTACTTTCTTAAGAAGAATGACACTATTTTCTTAGTACACCAGTATCCCCTGATTCACCCAGCCGACAGAGAGAATTTTACAAAGAATAAACACAGGAATTATGAAGGTAGCACCATTAGAAATGATCACTCCATCCAAATCAGGAAAAAATCCCTTCATTTATCCCTATCCAATGTACTTTGACATTCAGCAGCCTAGTAATACAGGGTAAAAGAAGCTCTCATAACTTTATATTGATAACATTCATAATGGTCATGCATATTACAATCAAGTTTCTAGGATGACATTTGCAAAGTAAGCCTTCATGCAGATAGGCATTCAGCTCATTAATTCCATGTTCCTATTTCCTATTAGTCCCTGAGAAGTTAATATTTCTACCTACAATATGGCTATTAAAGGCATTATAATGATCATACACTTAGCTGTTTGTCATGGAAATGCAACGTCACTACAGGGAGAAGCACAGAAATTACAAATTAGCAGTGATGAATACAGATTTCTGAAATGCTTTCTTTTCATAAGCAAGGTTGCTGAAGAGCAACAAAAATGGTTTTAGTCACAGATACAAAACTAGCCAGTGCCACTTACCCTTAATAAGTCACTACTATGAACCCAAGACATTAGAGCCTCTGAGACCTCTCTAATTGAGTGTTTCCTTTACACAAAATCATCTGGATTTTGACCTAATGTAGGGTCATCATGATCCTTCTTTTAATTACTCAACAGCAGTGCTGGGAGAACTTAAAAGAACCATGGATTTTCTTTGCTTAACAAGTCTTTCACCTCTTCAATTCAAGTGATCTCTTTAAACTGTTAGGAATTCAAATGGGGTTTTTGGTGGGCAAATTTGCATTATTGCCAGCTGCTCAAAACCCATAAACTAGGGCTCCAAAACAAGGGGACCAATTTAAAATTAAGACTTTGGGGTGGAGGGTGGAGGCAAGGGAATAAAGACAAGTTCTTTTTCCTTGGCTCCTGCCTTCTAAGCAGTTATGAATTGCATTTTAAAGCTCTTCCTACAATCTTTGGGGCTATAATGACTCCTAGAAAAAAAAATTAAAATTGACTTTTAAGTAAGCCTATGTCCGATAGATAGTGTATTACATTTAAATATCATGGTCTTAAGAATTACAAAAACATATCATTTAACAAATTGATTTAGAGATTATGATTTATATCTAAGTACTGTAAAAAGTCTTTACAAACTACTCTACTCAGGTTTAAGTATCATGGGAAATTTTGTATTTGCATAAATAGTTTAATAAAATTACTCTTATTGACCTATTACAAAAAAATTACTGACTTCCTGTAACCTATCTCCATAAACATTTTCATTTCTGGTTAAGTTTGTCAATCCCAATATAAACTTCAAGTCACAGCTATTTAACAACAGATGAGCTCGTCAGAATTCTTCACATAGGGTCAGAGAGAAAGTTCTTCTCCCTCAGAACTTATTTCCACATATGACTAAGAAATTTAAAAGAATTTGTTTCTATACTATTACAGTGTGAAAGAAATCTTTTTTCAACAGTTAAAGGTGACTATATCTAAAAATAATAATTAGCTCTCACAGGGATTCATTGATTGCATTCACCATTAGTTTAGCAGGCTAAATATGAAACAGGCATAACTAGCACCATCTGCTAAATTATTATTATCAGCCTGATACCTAACTTAACTGTTCAAGGAAATTTGAAATAGGTAAGATTATTTGTAGGAATTGTTGAGTTTCAAGAAGCTAAACAAGTTAGTATAATGTAGTAGTTATTTTAGCAAAGAGTAGGCTGTGTCCTGGAAGTCCTACTATAGCTTCTGGTCTGCTCAAATTGTACAATTTTGTTCTTTGCCAAGTGACAAAAAAGGTAATACATGTCTTCTCACTAGCAATCAAAATAAACAGATTTAGTATTTCAGAAGCAACATCAAAAGAAAATCCTGACAACTGCCGCAGGCATTAAACAGTTGATTAAAGCTCCTGCCATCTTTAATTTCCATCATTGTAATTAATGAATTGAAAGGGATTGTATGAAAACGTTTTGTAACATTCTTACTAGGTGAGTGTACTACTTCTGCAGGAGAGTACCACTTCTGATATAAAACTCATCTCTCTATATAGGCAGTTTCTCAAGTTTCCTGATTATATTTTAAGTCAGAGACATTGTTTTAATAAAATATCCAAAATACTTTTTGAGGGAGTAAGTCTGGCCTCCTTACAAAGGGATTTAACTTTTTTACTGCTCAGAGCTCTACCCTGGATCTCTATACTATTTCTTGAAGAGTAAGTCACAGCTAAAATACAGAAATGCCTGCTAACCAAGCCTGTGACTGCTGATGCATCTAGAAGTAGAGAAGATCTTAAGCATCGCTACCATTAATGTGGAAGCTTTACTAATGGGATACTCTGTAAACCTGTAAGCCACACTCCATTCACTGCTCTGGTCTCAGCACACATCACACCCAAAGCAGCTTTACTGTCACTGGGTTCAAGTACTGCTGGCAAGGTAGCTGTGGACATGGACAGAACACATGGTAGGAAGTTTGAGTAGTAAACTAAGGCAAATAGCTGCTATGAGCATATCACAAGCCATATCTTCCACCAGAGTGGAGGGATAGGTTTCCACATGAGTGGAAAACAGCATCCATGACATAATTTATCTCTATAGTCAAATGAAAATTTTTATAAAAATCTAGGCCTCATATGATCCAATATTCACTTTATTGAAAACTGACATTTAAATCAGTATATATTTCTGGTCGTAAGTATTTATCACCAGTTATCACTTCTGTTCAACCCCAACCTCTCCTCTGCACCTCCAACCTCCTCAGTCTCCGCTGCCATCAATGTTAGGTTTCTGTCCTCCCACAGGCTGACACTTGTCCAAAGTTATAATTAATACTTCAGGGTGAGAGGAGTGCAGCAGACCCAGATTTGTACTGAAGAAGAGGTTGAAATTGATTTTTAGAAAACTATAAACGGTTACTTCATAGAGAAACCATGGGGGGCACTCAGAAGACTGAGGCCAGCATAAAACTGGGATTTGTTAATTAAAAACCATATTCTGTCAAGTCAAAGAAACACCCTTGTAGGCAGGTATGAAAAGCATAGCTGAGTTACTTTCAAAGTGAACAGTAGGAATCCACAGATGAAAGCTGAGAAAAGGATGAATTTTGGGAACAGATACAGAAGGCTTAGATTTAAGAAAACAAAACTTTCTAGACCACTCCCACTATGAACAATTTAGCAATATAATACTCACTAGAGAATAAATATTTTGAAGACATAGAAAAATAGTTCACAGTATCAAGGTACCTGTAATACATTACCTTGAAATAGAACTTGTATTTAAAAGATTAAAAAGAGAAGACTATTCTTGTAGTGGTATCAACTTTTCATTCATACAAATATTAAGCAGAGTCTATCTTTTTTTCATATATTCACATTATTGCTTGCTAACACAACTGTACAAGGAACATGTTCTTAACTTACAGCAATTTTGTGTACAGTAATTTTAGATACCTAAAGCAAATTTTACAATATGAGAGTTGCAATGGAAAAAAACCCAAAAAAGCTATGTGTGAAGATATGTACAACTAAAGGATAATAAGAAGTGAAATACAACTGGCCTGACCCAAGCATACACCATATATCCAGTTAAAAAAAGTCTAATACTTTTTTTTTAATGCAGAAAATTAAAAAAAAATAATCTTTGTAAACCAATATGAGCAAAAGAAAGGTTGCAATAACTGTTTCACACATTTAAACTTACACTGTTGCCCAGTGCACCCTGCTTTGATTGCTTTTAAAACACGGCATTTGCATCTTGAACTGCACTGTCAAGAATTCTTCAATAACTTTTTTCTGCTTATGTGGCTTTAAAATAAACAAACAAACAAAAAACCCACAAAAGGTCTCCTTGGGCAATTAAGTTTTAGTAAAACAAGTCCTTCTGCACCCCTGTGTACAGGATCTGGTAAACAGTATGAAGAAAGCTGGCACATGGCAACTGACAGAATTAAAACAACTACATTATAAAATGCAATAATAATATACTTTTGCGATCTTGAGTTCTACTAGCCAGATGCATGCAATGTCCTCAGTCATTCTTCTAGTCTGAATAAAATAATTCCACTTGGCTGCCTTTTTTTTTTTTTTTTTCTGATTTTTTAAAGCCAAACTTTTTCAGAACCAGTTGACAGGTCTTCTTCATGAAAAGCATAGAGATTTCTACTAACAACATCTGGGTTCCAAAAGTCACAGTTTCAAAAAGAACTTTGTATCGTCCTTTTGTTGGGAAGGACTAGTCAATATCCCAAAAAGAAATAAAAGTATTTACAATTGACTAGTCACTGACAGAAGTTTCTGAATATCTCAGAAGGAACTTCAGCATGTAAATGAATGACTAAAGGGATTCACGCAACGTACAGTCAATCAGTTGTATCATACTGGGATAAAAAAATACCTGTTCACTTGTATATCATTTTCAGCTGTGTATTTATAGTAATATATGTATGTACACACGCGCGCGCACACATATAAAAGACTCTTTTGAAAATCAAGATACATTAACAAACAGAAGTAGCAAAAGTAAAAATAACTTAGAGTAGTAATTAACATTTGTGTGAAATTACTTTGCAGGGTTTGACCAAATGCACTTAGAACATACTCTCATTTTAAAAAACCCACAAAAAACAACTAACCAACCAAAAATAAACCAAAACAAACACAAAACCCAAAACAAACAAATAAAAAACAAATGAAACCACCACAAAATTCTGTAGAACCAATGTTATGTCACTACCAGGAGAGCACCAAGCAAGGCACCATTGGAAAGACAACATACTTGAATAAGTCTCTATAAATAAATAGAATGCTAATCTGGTCGAAAAATCGGTGTCTTTGGTAAAAATTCTATAAGGATGACCTGTACAAAAAGAAAATAAATACGTATTAAAGATGGAAGCAATCTTATTATCGCTCACAATGATAATTCACATGGTTTTGGGGTTTTTTTTTATATATACATCAAGTTGTGATGAATAGCAAAAATCATGGCATTTGTCTCAGGTAGGAGACCATTAGAAAAGTCACGTATGATATTGATTTGGGGTTGAAAACCAATTCTCAAAGAATCAAATTCACCTGGAAAAGTTTACCTACTGATAGGAAACATATACAGAACTGAACTAAGTTAATTATGTTAAAGAACTATTATGCAGTAATTTATTTATTGGGAAAAAAGTTATCAAAGAGATAAATGCATTAATTAACAAAAATAAATAAACAAACCTCCTGAATGCACAATGCATGAAAAGTTAATTTTCAATTGCAATTTCACTTTCTTTAGAATTGCTGCCACTTAATACAGCATTCCAAATCATGTTTATAGTTCAATATCTGTATAAAAAAAGTGTATCAACTTCTGCAAAGCTCCCATATCTACAAATGTTCAGGTAGTTAACAAGAACTCGACTAATGGTTTTGCATGATTATTTTTATGGTCTCAATTCAAATTTAAACTATGTTTTTCTGAGCTAAGTACACTATAGGGTCCATTCCAGAACACAATCGAAGTATTTATCCTCTTTAAATAGGAAGCTTAAAGAAAATGGTGACTTGTGCATGTTCTTTCTTCGGAGACAATGGTAATACAGCAGCATGAACTGACTTATAAACAAATAAATGCATCTGGTAACACAAATAAAGATGTTACTTACTTGTAAGGGACACTCACCTTATTAAGAAGTTAAAAATTATTTTTCAATGTTTTTGACTATACAAGAGAATACAACTTAGCTTCTTAGAGAATAAAGACATATCTCGGCAAGCATACTAAGCCTCAGAAAATAAGTCTCCAATTTTATTTCTAAGGCAAGTACTTTTGGAGTAACAAATATTGAAATTGGGTATATAAGTTTACTTTTTGAGATATTCAGAAGTGATGCAAACTGCTCAAAATCCACTGATCACTGACCTGAGTCAACCACTGGATCCTGTAGAGATACCAGGGCTTGTGACACTCAGGCAAGTTTTCAAAAAGGGAGCAAGAAGTAAAGCTGGAGCACTGTGTTCATGCTAAAGGTGTAGGATTATCTTGTCTTTCTTAATTTAATTAATAAATTATTTAATTTTACATCTACTTCAGTGGATTTCAAATCTCAATTTGATGAAGCACCAAGTTTTGGGTACAAGAGTCTAATTTAAATCATCTGTTTTGTGAAAGCTGAAAATAGGTGTTTATTATTTAAAATTAAATCACAAGCATATTAGGGGCAGCTTTTAAAGACACTAGCAAATCAGTTCACTGAAAGTGGGAAAATGTCAGTGAGGTTTTGTAAAAATTTTCTCATTAGGTATACCCAAAGATAATACCAGACATTTCAGAAATTGAAAATAAAATCTTTGACCTTTATCCT
>VXBQ01005208.1:283781-299577 GCA_013400175.1 Phainopepla nitens
ACAGGCACACTGCACTAAACTGCACCAGTAATCGGGCCAAGGCCCCCTCAAGTCCTGCTGTAAATCAGTGAATGACTGGTACAGTATTAAACAAAAGGATCTTACATGACTCCCAAAATGGTGCTAATTTGAGTACCTCCCTTGGTCTTTATTATGTGGGGAAACAACAGGGAGAGAAACAACACGATCCTCCACTAACAATTGTATTTGTAGTTGTTTGGGAAATATCAAACAATCTCCCACTATGTGCATTTGATCTTTGACTTCTCCTCTGAAAACATACGTATACATAGTGCACTATTAGTCCAATAAACAGCATGAGATTTTCAAATTCCTTCATACAAAACTTCACCACAATCAATACTATTGGTTTTGAGTATCACCCTGAAAAAACATACTTTATGCTTAAATTTCAAAATACAAAGAGACAACACTAGGTAGACTTTTGTTAGCTTCTCACATGGCCAGAATTTGTATTATACACCACAGAAAAAAGTCAAAGAATCCTGCCAGAGGTCAGAACTATAGGATCTCAGCTCACTCAAGGAGAGAAATGACAGAAGCAGGAATTTCTATTCATTCTGACTACAAAATTTATGCCCAAGTAATTTAGCTATCAGCACAAATGATGAAATAGAAAGTTAGAAGATAACTGAGTCACATATGCTCACTTTCAACATGCCAGAACATCCCCCAAGCCGATTTTGAGGTCCATACTGATACCACAAAAATGCCAAAGCTGTACTCAAAACACACATAACTGAATGATGCGCATCTGTGCTGAGAATGTCCTCATCTTGAACACTATACCTCAAGTAAACCAATATAAACTGCAAATTGGCAAGATTCCTATCTTGCTAAGGAATTCTCCAAAAGATCACAAAGGTGAAACCTGAGTTGATTTCAGATCTTGACATCCTGGACTATCAGCTTCAGTGCACAGTAGTTTGAAAAGGTGTCTCTTCTACTACATAGATGAAGATGGAGATCATGCATATTAATAGCTAGGATACTTCTTATTTTAGACCATTGTAAGGGTGCTCATCCCAGAAGCTACTACAGCATCCAGGCAAGAAAGCAAGTGAAATCAGAATGAAGAATATCTGGAAATAAATGCAGCAGTCTGATGCTTTTTATATGATCTTAAAATAACTGCCTTGTCCAACAAGATTGCTACTGCTGCATCTTGCCTCACTATAAAAATTATTTTGTGCAAAAAGTAAGTCCAGCCTAAAGCACAGATCAAAGCTCCAGATCACACAGAGAGAAATACAATCAACAGAATTCTGGAGGAGGAGAACTGATGACATCAAGTTGACTTCATGAAACTTCCCGTCCTGGATGATAGCCCTGAGGATATCATCTCACAGGATCCGTGAACCAACCTTATTTGGACAGATCTCAACCCTGGGTTGGTACATCACAAAGAGATTAATTTAAAGCTTAGTGAATCAATTACTTTCTGGAAAGGTCTCTTCCACCAAACTATTTGCTGATATAAAGAGAAGCTCAGTGTTACTTGATACTACTGCATGTAACATTTTTAATATCTAAACTCGAGATGATTCCTCAGTTAATCTGCCTGCCGTGATTGTCAAATTCCTGGAGTGTTCAAGAAAGCAGTAAATCCATTAAACATGTGCAGGATAGAGAAGGTGTACAGAAACATATACCCCATGTATATTATCCAGGAATAAAATGGAGAGGATGTTGTATTATCACCAATGTACTAACTGACAGATACTGAATATTTACCAAAGGCATTTTAGTCTGCAGTAGAAACACTTAGCAGAGAGAAAGTACCAAAGAAAGCCCCAGAAGTTGATTAAAGTCTTCTGTAAGTTTCCTCTCAAATATACAAAATCCAAAAGATTCACGATGCTAACTGATATTTTAACCACTGGATATTTCAGCTGTCCTACAAGAGCTACGTCACCAACTAAGTGTTGCTAGCTACTTTCTATAGAGGTAACACTGACTAGAGGCAACCATTTGTGAAAATTTCATATTATGGAAAAGCCTTGCAGCAGAAATAGTCTTGACCTTGGCAAAAATAACACACTTCCCTTAAGAAGGTCTTGAAATGTGGTGAAAAACACTTTTCACAGGCAGACAGGTGTTGAACCAATCCAAGAAGCATCATGAATACACTGAATGTTGTTACTTGATAAAGATTTGTAACTCATTCATTCTGGGATTAAATTCTAGTCCTGATTCTATCATCATATGGAAACAAAACCCATGAAGCTCAATCTCCAAGCAAATTATTCAAATCTAGCCATGACAATCTAAAGCATCCACCTCCTGCTGAAGGACATTCTCACAGAAAAGGCCACAGAAAATGAACATGTAAAATGGAATTGACCGTAACAGGGATGAAAATAGGATCAAATCTCCACCAAATAACTCATCTGGTGTCCTTCTCGGTGGGAAATTTTACACTGAACATGAATGGAAATTCCACCTCCATCTCCTCTTTTAAGGTTAGAGAGATGTTAATTTTGGTCCTCGTCAATTATTTCCGAAATATCTAGGAGTATGCTATGGAAAAGAGTTCAAGGCCAGTGTAGGTTGAGAAGCTAAAGGATCTCTGGTTATATCTCTATTAAGAAATGAAACTGTGCCCAGAAACATTCCCATTCATTTCAAGCCAGCTGGCAGGGAACAGCTTAAATCTCTATCAGTAAGTTTTTATAACCTCCGAACCACTCATAGTGCCTGAAGCGTTCTGATCATGCCTATGAATTGTTACACAACACAGACCCAGAGCCTGCCAAGGACCTTTCTAAAAGTACAAACCATAAAGCACCAGTTCCTAGGAACACTCCCAGGTTTAGTTTATCAATACATAGGAATCCTTTGACTCCTGCTGTTAGGAGTGTGTAAGGGCAGTGGCCAAGAATGGGAGAGAAGCTACACAGCCAGAAAGACTGAAAGGCAGCACGTCTTGACAAAACTGCATAGAAGCCTGTAAAATCCATCACTTCACTCGTCTGCATGCTGAAGAGAATGATCTCTCTCAAAGGGACAGCTTCTACAGTCCCTTGTACATCTGAGGGCTGAATCAGAAAAATACTGGTTGATCCTGTAGCTACTTTACCAATTTAGAAAAAATACATCTGGCAACTTAGTACCTTTGCCATCATCATTATTGCTCTAGATTCAGTAATTTATTCCAAAATTATTTCTGCAAAAAATATTTTTAAGAGCTACGAAATTAGAAGTACCTGTCACTTCACACTTTGTATGTGTTTGGTATGGTACAAAATTTATTAACTCCTTCACTCTTCTCTTTTGTAGAACTGCTCCCCTCATCCTCTCAACTGTTTTGTCAGCAGTAATGGTTCTTGAACTACTGTTTTCTTCATAAAATAACTTTCTTTATATATAGTGCTTGAGTTACTGAGAATGCTACACTTCAGCAGAAAATAACATTTTACTGTGATTTGTTTTAATAAAGTGGAAAAGCGAATACTTTCCAGACCTAGGATACTTTGAAAAACATCAAGAGAAGAGGCACAGATGTGTGTCACTACTTCACACTTGCCAGAACTTCATTCTGATTTTCTGTTTTACAGTAGCAGCCTAACAAGCTATTGTTCTGTCAAGTGCTTTCTACTTAGTTTAACTCTATCATATAAATTTCAGGTAATTTTGCCATCCAGTTCTTTCCTCAACAGTGTTTGCACGTGTTCCTTATTTGGGATTATCCTTAAGTTGCTAAAGACAGAATCCTAAAAATGTTCCTTTCTAAACTGATTTCCAAATCTGACAACTAACTAGACTATTTTTAGCATGCTCTTTCAAAATAGGTCTGTGCAAATTCCACCCAACTCATCTTTGTAGTTTCAGGAACATGTCAACCTGGACAGGAAGAGCAATATAAAAAGCAACACGAAACCCAAACCACTGCATGATCCCATTATATACCTTAGCCATCACAATGTACAAGAGGCTATAACATGGAAATGTTAATTTTACCCAGATTGTTTTGATTAATATTAAAATGATCAGAGACATAATTCTAATTACAAATGCAATTAAATTTTAAATAGCATTTAGAATATTCACTATACATCCCAGAGATACACTATATTTAGGATTTATATAAAATCAAGAAAAACCAAAATCACAAATTTAACTTCAAAATACATATTTTTGAAGTACTAAAGGGTTTGCGTTTGGTCTATAAATAAACAAACTAGTATTCTGTGATCTACTTTTATCTGTAAGTATTCTTCATGCCAGTCTTATTGCCCTGTCCTCCACCAAGCAAGTCTGCAACTTAAAAGACTAAGTAAAACTAACTGCTCCCACACCCCACTGTGCACCAACTCACTACTATACCCTTTAGGAAAGCATATGAAAACCTGGTAAGCTTTTTTAGGTTGCTGTGAAGGAAATTAAATGTGATTTCATATAGTGAAAAAAACTCCACATAGGTATATCCATGATGATTTCACATTTATTTGTTCTACAAGCTTAGCTACTTGAGTATAGGGACAGTTTAGTGACCCTTCTGACCAAAATTATAGTGAACAATATCAAAAGCAAAATAAACCAGGCCTGAATCTTCTGATGTTCTTAAAGTTTCATTTCATAGTTCATACATAAAAAAACCAAAAACCCCAAAAAAATCCAAAACCAAACTCTGAATACATTTGAAAACAATGGTCAAGAATGCATATTTGATACATACAAGTTCTACTTTAAAAAAGTTAATAATAAGTTGACTAGAGCCAACACAGAGATGGTATGTGCTCTGGTTAGGATAACCATAATAATAATGTAAACTGTCATAACAGATAGTTCAAAAACAAGGCACCTTTTGTCTGCAGTAATTGCCTTGTGGAACTCCTCAGAAAGGCATTGTGCTATTAAGAGTACCTCCAGTGCAAAGTCCCTGGCAGATGGGCATAGGAGAACAATATACATTTTCTTCAGTTTTGAAAATAAATATAATGTATTCATTAATTTAATAAACAGATCTAATGTATTTTAACATTCGTATCATCCACTGACAAACAAGACCGTAGAATTTAAGAAAATTCATTCCAGCTCCTCCACCATATATTTAATTTATACCTTGGAAGATGTAATTAGCTATGTTTATACAGCACTCTGAAGATGTGAACTGCTATGAAAGTGACAGCTAATGATGAGGCTTAAGCAGCATTCATCAGCGTTGTGTGAATTCACAAACAAACAAATCACTCTTGAAAGTATTCCTACAGATCACACTGTTAAATATCTAATTCTATTCATTTTAAGAGATTGCCCATGAAGCACTTGAAACATGCAATTTACTTGTACAATACTAGCTTTTAAGAAATCTAGCAGTACTGCAATTCTATCATAGCTTTCATTGTTACTGTTTCTGTTGAAATTATATATCCTATTTACCCATCAGGAACTAAAGCATTTAGTTAATACTGAAAATGAGTGCCAATTCATTTGAAAAAGTGGCTTCAAATGGGCACCTCAGCCTGCAATGCTTTTTGAATTACAATTCACTACGCCATTCCTTTCATTTCAAGAACAACAACTTAAAGACTTAATGTTCATTTGTACAACCTGGAATTTGTCCCAGAAAAGATAGTGCATTCTATGAGTAAAACCACTTAAGATCATTTATGATCTAGATCTGCAAATGAGGGATTGTACTTCCTGCAACTTTCTTGCAGCTTTTATTCATTAAAATCTAATCAAGATCACATAAAAGGAGAGAAGCAATAAGATACTGAATCAAATAAAACACTTCTTTTACTGCTGATGAAGAGTAGTAGGCTTTTTCCAAATATCTCAGTGCAAACAAAGAAAGGAAACAACACAATACAAAGATTCCAAAACCAGCACTGAAAAGAAAAATTCAGTGAAGGGAAAGCTTTCCCTGCATGGAAATGCATTAAAATTATATAATTAGCAATTAAACTTACATCTGTGGCTTAATAAATTCCTAGCTTGAAAAATACCTGCTGATTTAAGGAGACAAACCACTACCTTATTTTTCACTGGACAAAAAGAAGCAGGTATTCCCAGTATAAACAGAGTTTCAATAACTGTAATTTCAGAAATTGTACTTATATATTTGATAACTTCCCATGTTTGAATTTAAAAAGTCAATGAAAGGCAGTAAAAATATAGAATGCAGATAGTCACTAAGAAAATCATTCTAACTCTGAAGCTGCAATTGACATTTTGTCTATGAACACTTTGGTCTATGAACCAAAACACAAAACAAAACAAAAAAACTTTCTCTGAAAAAGATGGGTAAACTACACCAGCAGTTCAAGACCAGGCTAGGTTGATTGAGACTCATTAGAACAGACATTTCTTAATTGGTCATTCTTAGAAAAATTCCTCTTCTATATTGAAAGTAAGCAATTCTACAGTTTAAACTGTTTTTTAATTTAATAAAATCCTTGAGAAAGCCTCCCACTTGTTAGCTCGCTATATCTGTAATTCAATAAAACAAATTTATTAGTCTTCTATTTCAGCAGAAAAGGGCAAATATGAAGACTTGTATATTTTTGTTGTGCAATTAAAACATGATCTGCACAAATTTCAGGATGGGAACACTCCCATTATGCTTTCAGAAATCAAACTCTCTAATTGTAAAGTTTTGGGAGTATTTTGTGATCATTGGAGCAAAGGCTATAACACAAGTCCTTTATGGGACTAAGTGACTGTCTAGATCTCCAGATTGATTTAAATTACTTCTACTCTGGAAGAATAATCAGATTGTCATCAGTGTCTAGTGCCATTGTGCCACCTACAGCGGCACAAGATACTTTGTTTAGGCAGCTGAGTCCTAAGTTGCACTGATGCTGGACATCCAAGTGCAGAAAAAGATGCAAGGGTCCATAAATATCTTCTGGCACCAGCTATAACAGGAAAAATGCAACATTTACTGATAGTCTGGGCCACACTCTAGGACGACTTACACAAGTTCAGTCACAAATCTGTGTCCATGCTCCTGCTGTTCATACTCTTTCCAGGACTCTTCTCTCCTTATGCATTCTATATTACATCAACAGTGACGCCGTTATCCTCTTTCCAGCTTCCTCTGAACAAAGTATCCATTGGGTTTTTTTTTCCCCCAGATTTATCCTTTCAGAAGCAGCTTACCTCTTTACCTTATCGCACACAACTTCTCTAACTGTTGCTTCACCAGGTTCCCACACAGAACCTCTCTCCTCAGCTTCAAACTGTTTTCTGACCCCAGATGCTAGAAGTCCTTGTACTCTTTCTGACACTGTTTAACAATCTATAAAAAGTTGATTAGAGGGCCCAGTCTAGAAGA
This sequence comes from Phainopepla nitens, assembly GCA_013400175.1. Taxonomy (NCBI): domain Eukaryota; kingdom Metazoa; phylum Chordata; class Aves; order Passeriformes; family Bombycillidae; genus Phainopepla; species Phainopepla nitens. The sequence goes on from VXBQ01005208.1 coordinate 291,085, forward strand.
CGAGACCTTCTGACATCAGCCCCTACCAAGTTACATCCTGTGATCATTTCCTGCTACAACACATAATGTGAGAAAACTGGGTCAAACTTCCTAACACCAGAAGCACTCTCACTTTGAAGTTAAACATGGACGGCAGCAATGGACGCTTCCCTTGTGTTTGTCACCTGGAGTGCTAGGCCCTGAACAGTAAAGGTCTTCTCTGCAAGCTAGCTAAGTCACCTGCTTATCTGTTGAAGCAATCACCAGATTCTAATTTCTTCTAGCAGATTTTTGAGCTATGAATATACAATCATGCTACAGGATACTTACTAGTTTACAACAGCTTGAAGACAAAAAACTTAGAGTTTGATATAATTCACACCGACACCAAGACTTTTGCTTTGGTTAGTTTCTCCCCAAACCCCAATATTACCAGAAGACTTTTCTACTTTATTTTTTATACAAATTAAAACTACCCTTAAGTAATCTCTTAAAGGGACTAAGCGTTAAGATCTTAATGCAGATAGTTAGATGATACAAAAATGCATACAGGTTTTGTCATAATCAGTGTTCATCCTAAAAGTATTTTTTTAGAATTCCTTTATTTATTAACTCTGAAAAATGAGGATTTTGATAACGAAAATCATGATAATGTTCAACGTACTGAATTGTACACAAGTTGTAGCATTAAGAGGTATTAGACAAGAGAGAACATATACAAGGCATGACATGAAATGGAAAGATGAACAGTACTAAACAGTGAGGAGATGATGGGGGGCACAGAGACTTCCTGCAAAGTAGTGAAATAGAACTAGTCAAAGACAATTTTTACACACACACAAACAAACAGAAAAGGTGGAAGGTTAGCCTAATTAACTGCACTGAGAAAAAGGAAGTGAAAACTAGGCTTGTGTGATCAGCTTCTATTGTGAACGATGCTCAAAGTGCCAAGTGTACACAGACAAAAGGCTACTTTCAAGTTCTTCATGTTAAAAAAAAGCATCTTACTCATCTACGCCTTGGAAGAAAAATTCAAAATGAAAAATCAATTATTCTTTTCAAAAACTGCCTTTCCAACAAAAACTATGTGGCTCCTTGGGGCCACAGTGTAATTAAAAGCTCCTCAAAAACAAACTGCCACTCATTCAATGCCAAATTCTGAAAATCTCAAAGACAGTATCAAACAGAAGATGCAACTATTACAGAGTATGTTGAAAGCTGGTTAAATAACAATAATTGCTTTACAATAGATGGCTCTAGGAGGCCTCTCATGGAGTTATAAGCTCAAAGTCCTGACTGGTGTCTCCTGTAACTTTAACCAGTCCAGCAGACAACTGATAACAAAATGTATAAAATAAAAATTATTTAAGTAAGTTCTAGCAACAGTTTTTAATGGTGAAAGAGGAAAAAAAAAAGGAAAATCAAAATGAGAACAAAAACAGTACAATTCTAACTATCAAAAAATATATTAATAATTCAACTTACTCTTTTACTGAGGCAGATAACTGGCCACATACTACAACCTAAAGTGCAGCAGCAGCAAAGGCATCCACATAGCAGCCATCTCACATTAACTGGAAGATTCTTCTTAAGACAACTGTTAACTCTACTGATGCTGGCTTTGAATTCTTCAGGTGCAACCTACAAGGGAAATGAAAAAAGAATAAACAAACTAGTACTACAGCAGTGTAATTTATTACCTTTACAGTACTCTATACTTGGAACACTTGTTTTTGTAACAAAACCTGAACTCCAATCCAAACTTCTATTCAAAAATACTCACCTTTCCAGTTAAAGATGAAGGAAATTCTGCTTCAAATTTGTTGCTTAGTCCAAACCTGCAAGAACAAAATTTAGATTGTAACAAAATTATAAATAACACTTATCCATGCCACAAATTACACGCACTTCATAATACTCTCAGGGTCTGTATCAGTAACAGCATTAATTTCAGGAAAACACTGCTTTTTATTAAGAGTAATTCTTAAAGTTATACTAACAAACAAAAATACACCATTGTACACAGATTGAAAACCATCCTGCCCATAGTATCTTCTCACAGTTCTCTTGATACTATTGACTCTTCCCCAAAGTCAGCAAAACCTATAAGCAACAGTAGAAAGTGAGGTAAGTGAAGTACCTAAGGGGAAAGGGGAAGCAACTTAAGGCTGCAGTTTGAACTACCTCTGTCCTGCACCAGTACAGATGTATCTTGAAGAAAACCTCATCCAGTGCTAACTGTTCAAAGCATAAAAATGGAATAAACACCAGCTTGATTCTGAGAAAGGAAATACACAGTAAATTTCAAAACACAAAATGCTAAGTGACAAAACATGGCTTAATCAATAACTAATTATAAACGTAAAGTTGTGAAGCAGTTTGAAATGAGCTAGAGTTATTGAATCTACTGGGTTTCACAAGATCTAAAGATCAGAAGTGTCAACTTATCTATTAAAAAATGTTTTCTACCTTACAGTAGTTTGGTTGTATTCATGAATAGATGAACCTCAAAGAAAATCTGAGTGTTTTCTGACATCTGTGCTGGGCTTCTCCACTCTCTAGTAGAGACTATACAGACTATAAAATCATTCATTATACTATGTGACTGGCTACTAATTTGGTATACAGCAGTCAGTGTAAAATTTAAGTTGTAATATAAAAAATTCTGAATATAAACCAGAGCAGTCTATCAGATATCACAAAAAAAAAAAAATCAAACTATACTGCTCAAGACTTGAAATATTGGCAGCAACACCTATCACACATTGCTGAGTTGTATGCCGAAAAGCTTTCCTGAGCCTTGACAGCTGAAGATTTTAAACACAGAATTTGCTTTCACAATATGCTATTGAGCAGCTAGGTACTTCCCAGAGTTCTGGGGTTGTTTTCTTATTTTTCTTACTGAACTGAATGATCTGCATCCCAATGGAGAACTCTGTCCAAGTAATCAAGTAGGCAGTTACACGGTAAGCTGCTGTGGAAACCTCACAAAACCCAGTGGACAAAAAGTGGCAGATGAGTTTCTTTGTAGATAAATAAAAGGTGGTGAATTTTGGGATTCCTAAACTATGCTTATGTGACACTCACCTGAAGTTTGACAGGTACAGCTCACAGGATAGATCTTTTATCACCACTCATGATGCTCTTGATACTCATGATACTCAGCTCAATGCAAGCAGTAGCCACCAGAAATAGCAATAAAATACTGGACCCCACTGGGAAAGCGATTAACGTAATTTTGACTCTCCATAAAACCCTCAGATACCCACATTTTCAGTACTGGGTGCAGCTCTGGCATCCACATTTCATGAAGGACTTGGAGTTAGGAAAAGGCAGAGACAAGGTAGGCTAGTACAATAAAGGGAATAAAGCAGCTGCCTCAATAGACTATGGGTGACATTAAGCTGGAAAAGAGAAGGCTCAGGGGGACATATGAATAAAGTGCAAAGTTTCAGGAAGGCAGTGGGTAACGGGAGTGTTCATCACCAAATCTCACAACAGAGATTGCTGACTGAAATTAGTCAGAAATTGGTTTAAAACAGTTAAATGAAGTGCAGCTAAAAATAAGGTGCAAATAGCTAACTTCAGGGTTTGTTTCCACTTGACATTACTAATGCAAACAGTGCCAACAGATTTGAAGCAAGATTACACAAGTTCCCTGACAAACACACTAAAGCAAAGACAATGAAGTATACATCACTCACACAGCTGCAGATACCAGGGAGTACAAGAAGAATGGACACCAGGAACAGCCAGACTTACAGGCAATCCACACCAGGCAATGCCTGTTGCCCAAGTTTGCAGCAGCATGTTGGGCTACATAGTTTGAGGCTGTAGGTGACTTTTTCATAGGGTCTTAAGGCAAAGTAAGCAGGTCATTTTCCTGTCATTGATTACAGGCAGTAGAATCATAGAAACATAAAATTATTTGTGTTGGAAGGAACCAAAAATCATCTAGTCCAAGCTCCCTGTCACTAGATCAGGTTGCTCAAAGCTGCATACAACATTGAACACTTCCAATGATGGTGCATCCACACTTTCTCTGGGCAACCTGTTCCAGTGCCTCATCACCTTCATCCTTATACCCAAACTAAACCTATGCTCTTTCTGTTTAAAACTATTCCCCACAGTCCTGTCACTACAGGCCCAGGCAAAAAGTCTTTCTCCACCTTTTTTGTAAGTCTCCTTTGTACATTGAAAGGCTGCAATAAGATTTCACAGGAGATCTTATTTACACAGATGTTATCTACCATATTTCAGTATTTGTAACTAGAATAGTAGCTCTGCCAGTCTGTAAGTCTCTCAAAACTGGTGAAATAACAAATGAGAATTGTTATGCAGAAATACATACAGCAGGTTTACTGCTTCAACACAGAATAAAGGAAACTTAACTTACTGGAAATATTGCTACCATTGAAAATTCTGCTGAATATTTTATGACAGGAGGACCATCCATCACCCTTTCTTCAAACTGCTGAGTGAAACTAAGTGCTGAGGCAAAAGTTATGTAAACGACAGAGTCATGCCCTATCAGCTAAGTAACATACCCTACTTAAAATTGCCAGTAAGCTGAAGTGGAAACCAAAGTCTGAAAAAAAACCCTTGGATTCACATACATTTTAGAAGCAGCCAAGCCTGGAGAATGACTCCAAGCTCGAGATACACAGCTGCCATCACAAGTCTCAAAACTAAAAGGTAACACCACTTTACTATATAATTAGTTTATTAAATCAGTATTCGTGAAGTATTCAAATGTTGACAGCTCCATCAAACACAAACAAATATTCATAAAGCTCACAAAAGTCATGCCTGACAAAAGCAACTCCCACTGGAAAAGCTCTACAGCTATCTGAAATTACCAACACTGAGGGACAGTGAGGCACGTTCCAACCAATGCAGTTACACTTGGTTGAAGTTATAAGCAAAAAACTGAGAGCCTGTACTCAAGGTTTGTGGTAAGGTTTAATACATGGTGGGGTAGCAAAGCTGAAGCTAACTCAAACAGTTAGCAGCATAATTTTGAGCTTGACACATCAGTATTGTCACCATATGCAGGTAGTTAAAAAGAGTGACTCCATACATTAAAAGCATACCACACATGGTAAGCAGTTATATGATCTCATAATTGTCACTCCTGACTGCAAGCTGAAATTTGGAAATTAAAGTATTAGAAACTCCACAGAACACTACTACATGTTCAACATAAATACATAACTGCTCTGACAAAAAGAAAAAAAAAAAGGGCAAAAAAGAAGCCTTAAAATAAAACATTGGAAATCAGTATTTTGGAGATGCATTTCCTCAGACAGCTGTCCTACTATAACACTAGATTTCTTCAGTACAATACTGCACCTCGGGTGACACGCACCCTTCTCTGCTTGCTCTATGCCTTTCCCACTTCACATCACGTCTTCAACAGATCCATGCTCACCTCACGCATGAGTACTTTCTTTACCCTTCCTGGACCTGAACAAGCATTTCTGGAAACTGAGTCCACTTGAAAGGTATAGAAAAATTCCTGCCCTTTTGTACAGTGGAGAAAGAAATGGTGAGAAGTTGAAGCTTTAAAGTACAGAAGTTTACAGTATTGGACACAGACAATTTGGAACTTTTTCCAGCATGCAGCTCAGATCATCCTAACCCAAAAATTGACACATGTTATCCTCCTCCTCTTTGTCCTCTCTTATGGGGACACTACACCATTTTTTCACTGCCCTTAACTCTACTCTTTAGGTCCACATGCTCCCAACCCTTAAAAAATAAATATATATTTCACAAATCTTCGTGCTCTGTGATTCTCACATAGCCCTGTTTTCAGGGACTCATATGTCCTTGATACAGAGTAAGGTTAAAAAAATTTCAGTTTAAAGAAACTTACTTGGGTAAATACATCTTTTGTAAGTTGTTTTCCCCCTACAAAAAGTTACCTCACATGAAGATATAAGGTGCTGTAACAACAGCACAGAAAGGCATTCATCCCAATGGGTCTCAATCATTCCAGTACTGCAAGAATAAATCCAGTATTACCAGTTAATACAGCCTGCTATATATATGGCACATGTCTCAACTGGTGGAGGAACAGGAAAACAATCACTGGAAAACACTATCAGATACCTATCATAAATATTCTCTTCACGATTTCAAACACATCATGTACCTCCATTCCTACCATAATATGATTTTAGAAACAAGTATGAAACACCTTGGACTTTCAGATCAGTTGTAAGTAGGGATCTCTATTTTCACAGCGCTTTCATTTAGCCATTACAAGAGAGAACCTCAAAAATTCAGCAACCAGGTGATGTTTCTCCTGTCTACCAAGCTATCAAAACTCTGCTGGTGTGAGTATTTAAAAACAATGTTAAAAAAATATTAGCATTACCTGCAGCATGCTTCAAACAATGAGTTTAAGGAGAAAACTTAGCGCTAACCAAAAGCTCCAAATCCTCAAAAGGCAAAGACTTCATATGTTTTATTGGATAATATTTAACTGCTTTCCTTTAACTGATTTTAACTACTCTACTTAGTGTGTGAGAAAAGACTCATACACTTCCATTCTCTGTTGGATAAAATCAAGTAATGGTAAATGTCTTTTTGATGTTAATAAGTAGTCGTGGAATTGACATATTTCAAACTCAACGTTATGACTCCTGTGTAAGATCAGAAAGGATACGACAACAGACTATGAAAAGAGAGCTTCTGTTTAAATATACACACAGCAGAAGCAGTCAGCAACTCTTGAAACTGCAGAGCCAGGGACAGATCAATCCAGCATTTGCTTAACTGCTGATCATTTTTGTCAGAGCTTCAAAATGTACACATGCTTTTATACTGGCAAAAATAATTCATCACGTACACAGGACTTGACCTATTCCTTATATGCACCAAATGAATGTTCTAAAAGGGATTAACTTTAATAATAAGCTTCTGGATCAATGACAAAGAAAGTTATAGGCTGTACAAAGGTAAAAGTGGCTTAGGCTACATAGTTAACTGTTAACACCTGGCATAGGAAAGAAAGTAGATGAAGATCAATTGCCTAATTTTGGAGGCACACATTGGTATTTCGTTGCTCATTCAAAACCTAAAGAACAAGTACTTTAAGGAAGATCTTAAAGTAATAATGAGCTAGTAACTGTGAAGGAAGAATTAACAAGGTAGCCATCCTCCAACCACAAGGCCCTTACTAGTCAGAGCCAATGCTTCACAAGCTTCCCCAACATTCCACTAACGGGCCTTCATCTTGTCTTGCACAACCTACCTTGAAGTATTGGAGAAGAAACCAGTGTTTGCCTCTGTTTCAGCCATTTGTACTTTCCCTTTGCTAATACGGAAACTATCTAATTGTGGTTTTGCTCTGATTTTCAGAAACAGACTAAGGCTACCGGCTTATTTTCAGTGAATCACTGGGACAGCTTCTGCTCACAATAAACAGTCATAGGCTGAACACACTGACTACATGCTTCTATTCTTTCACAGGGCCTCCTTGGCCTCCAGCCCCATCTATGTCCTTCTAACTTTGCCAATCTCTCTCAGTCTATCCATGCCTTACTTCCTGTTTTTAACTAGACAGCGAACTACAATGCCCAGCTATTAGTATTTGTGTCAACCAGATAATAAAGCAGCAACGTAACCAAGTGCCAAAAAAACTTGTCAGGTCAGTGTCTGAAAATCAGTAGAGTTTATGAAACTCAGAGCAACAGATCACAGTATCTTCAGCTTTTATGTCTGTACTACAAACCTAGTTCTGCTGAACATGGAATACAAAAAACCAAAAGTTTGTGCACATCTGCTGTGTCTTGTCTCCAGGTTTGTATTTCAGCTTCTGACACTATACATTGTAACTGACAACTACTACACTTCAACAGAGTGAGCCTGACAGAACTGATGGAAGGAATGATACCCTTATCTCTTACATTATTGAGAAGTACTACACCAGCTCATGGTCACTTGCTGCTAGACTCAGATACCAAACACACACAAAACAAAGTTGCTTCCATGTCGAACACAGTGAATCAACACACACCAACCACAACATAACTTTACACGTAGCTATCGACTAACTGACGGCTTTTCTTTGTTAAAGTCCTCAGAGCTATATTATCAGCCACAAGTTAAACAGGAGTGGGTAACAGGTACATAAACAACCTTGTTCAATAGTCCAGCCGGTCATGTGCTGGCACATACCTGTTATACAGAGGAACACAGGCACCTTACTTCCTGACAGCTCATCATTTTGGACAAATACTTCACATTCCTCTGCCAGTCACAGCCCAAGCCAGCCTTGTTTCCTCAGCGCCTAGAGGTTTGCACCCGCCTGCGAGTTTCCAGGCGGCTCCCAGCTGCCCTGTGGGGCCGAGAGGAGCCCTCTCGCAGCTTCATGGACGTAGGGGAAGGGCAGCAGTCCCGGCCCGGCGCTCCCCACGCCCAACCCCCGACGTGCCCCAAGTTGTACCCGCGGGCTCGGCGCTCCCGGCCGCCCCCATCCCGCCGCCCGGGCCTCCTCCACCGCCC
>VXBQ01005209.1:0-59688 GCA_013400175.1 Phainopepla nitens
AAATTGGGGAGGGTTAACTGGCTAGGTGAAAAGTTTAAATAAGGCACTTCTAATTTTTTGTAATTTTAGTTGTTTTAGGATGTGTGGTTTTTAGCTGTTTGATATATTTTATTAGAAAAACTATTAAGAAGTTAACAGCAAAAGCCTGGATTGTCCAAAGAGAAAAAGAGATATTTGTAGAAGAATTTCTTATTGACCAGGGGCACAGNTAGAAGAATTTCTTATTGACCAGGGGCACAGGCTGCCCCTGGACAACTTGAACAACCCAGGCTTGACCTCAGAAGCCTAACAGAGGCCTGCAGAAGCCTACAAGGGCCTGCAGAGGCCTGTGCCCTTGCAGTTACGTTGAAAGGACGGAGTCATGAGGGTAGGAGAAGCCTGAAACTCTATCCTCTTTGTTTGGATTTGTACCAATAATATAATAGATTAGACACAGGTCGAGAAGTGAGACCAATTAGGTAGAGTGTTCTACAGTAAAAAATGTAAACTATTTTTATCAGTATAAAAGATAAAGTCGTGATGAAATAAACTGAGTCTACCATGAAGCTGTATCAATGTGAGTGGTAACTCCGGCCAGCTCCTCGAATTCGGGACCCTCTTCATATGCCAGCTCTCTTTCGCATTTAAGTTGTCTCGCTGTAGGAAGTGGGATTTTTTTCTGTCTTTGCTGGCTCAGCTACAGCTAAAGACAGCAGCACAGGGCAAGACTGTTTTATCTGCAGTAAAACACTGGCTTCAAGGCAAATCTTCTATGTCTAGTTCAATAAATTAGGAGGAAATTGAGCTTGGAGTTTGAAATCTTGGATTCCTGCATGGCAACAGCAGTTTTCGTGATTGTTTATTACTGTCTAGCTTTGTACAGAGATGGTGGAAGGTCTAATATCAGATCAGGTGATCACATTGTCCTTTTTTGGCCTTAAACATATATGAATAAAACACTCCAACCTCTTTGTTGCCCATTTTTCCCATTTTTAAATTGAAATAATTCTTGTACACATGAATCATGGGATATGCTAGGACTGTTCGGTTTTTGTGAGCACAATGAAAAGAGAAAGGCATTTCTTTTTTAAAACAGAAATACTCAAATACTGTTAGAGACTTGGCTTAAACATCTACAGTATCATCTGGCTGTCAGAATTAATCTAATATGATTAACAATTTTATTATTGTGGTTGCAGTGCAGGCATTTCAATACACATTCACAAGGGATTCCTCCTGCTTAATTTGTATGGTAATCTACAGTCATTTATTCTACTTTGTGCCTGTTTGTATGGGGTGGTTATAGTCTATGTTAAGGTGTTTGTGAGCAGGATAGGCAGCTGGATTCATGCTCATTAAGCCTCAAAGCCTCTCAGTTTCTCCCCTGCTGGCAGCATTCAACGTGCTGTGGTTTTGTGATTTGGAAGTACAGCACTGAGGGGACTGATCTGAAACCACCAGTCTAATTTCACTTCGGTCTTTTTTCACTTGACTGATCAGAATGATTTTCAGTCACTTCAGTCAGGGCTGGAATCCCAGAGGTGAAAAGTCAGCAAGTAATCCATTTAGCCACCAGGTCCACCAGGTGGAACTTAGCAAACTATAACAATTACTATAGTCTCTTCTCTCATATCATGGCATGGCCATTACTAGTGTTGTATTGGAGCTTCCATTTTAAAACATGCTTTGCAGGAGGTGTGGAATTTGCTGTAAAAATTCCCTACATGATGAATCCAGGCACAAAAGGTTGCAATGCAAGAACCATTTTTGGCACCAACTTAAAGATAAGCTTCAGTGACTTTTAATGAAAAATTGACTTTTCCATCCAGAATATTCTCCCTCAAAATCCAAGCACAGAAGGAACCTTCTGTGAGAGGAAAAAGGTGTATTTGGTGGATATGTGTCATTGTTTCTCTCCAGCTGCTGCATAAGTTGCCGGGGGCAACTTCCATATTGTAAGAAATGTAGAAATAGCAAAGGAATACCTATGGACTTCCCTATCAGTTAAACAATGTAAAATAAATATCTTTATTTATTTGACCAGCAACACATCATTTTGTTATATCTAAATTGCCTTTTTGTCACAGGAATTGCTTCTCATGTTTAATGGTTTTGTTAAGGTCCTGCACTTCTTTCAGGGTGTACAGTGCAGAACTGAGAAGTTGCCTGTGTGAATAGGCAGTTATAGTTTTTCTGGTGTTACTTGAACATCTGGGAAGCAAAACAAAAATTGTTTAGTTAAGTACAAGATCATGGAATCAGGATGACTTCGATGTTTTTTTATTAAATGTAATTTTTGAATCCTTGTTGTAAAAGAAAAATTTAAATTTTAAATATAAATTTAAATTATACTCAATTAATATCCATCCTTAAAAAAATTTTTTGAAAAGTCATGTGTGCCTGTATATATATGATGTATATTTTCTCACGTGTCTATTTTTAACTCATTAAGTAATCTGTCTTGTAAACATGAAATGGTGGAAACCAGGTGGAACTTGGAAAGATTACTTATTATTTTTAAATAATCAATCTTATGTTTTGTGAGGCATACATGTGAAACTGAGGGAGCTAAAGAAGAACTAAAATCAGTCAAAGGAGATATTTCTGATTAGTATTCAATTTAATTTCAGTTGTCCTCTTAGGACTTAGATTTTAACTCAACTCCTTATACTCCTGTCACTCCCAATAAGAAAAACATTTTAAGGTCAGTGGCATTTTTTTTTCCCCAGGCAAGGAGCGGGATTATACCTTAACTTGTTACTGCTGTTAATCAGGCAGATACCTTCCCAGAGATTCTTTTTCTCAAGTACTGCTATTTCTCAGGATTTGATTGTCGCCAAAAAAATATAACTGATGGGGGGAAAAAAATCCAGCAGGAAAACACCCTTCTGTTTCATGTTACTGGCTTTTTATAGAGTTGCTGTGCAACCCTTACAATTTTATCCCGATTTGCAGTAAATGATGTAATACTTACGGTATTCATTCTAGGTTTTTATTCTCTTAAATCCTTTGCACTTTGATCTACTTTTGTATGTGGGAACAAGAAGATATGCATTAATTTTATGCACCCAGGATATTCCAGGTGTTTTCTCTTTGGGAATCGAAAAATAGGGAAAATTATCGAATAGGACAAAATATTTTGAACGTATCTTTTCAGTGTACAGAACGCAATAGGAAAGCTGACAAAGCATTCCTCAACTGAAGATGCTTTATTACAAATCCTTAACACTCTTGGCTGTTAGAGGCAAAATGGATTCAATTATTTTGAAAGTGACAAACTCTAATCAATATTCAATTGTTGGTGTGTTAATTAGGAGATGACACCTTGTCTCTATTATTAGTACTGGCAATTTGCTGATGAAGCTCTTCTCTTTTTTGACTGCTGAGTCTCCAGTTAAGAGACTGAATCACTACTGAAGCACCAGCACTTGACTTCTTGGAGCTTTAGGTTAGCATTTGACTAGCCAACACTGAAGAAACATGAAATTTCTCAGAAGAAGCAGTTATGTGGGATTATGTCACCTGCAACACTTTAAAGAGCCTTTGTTCATTCATTAGGCAGAGACAAAACTGCAGGAGTTGTTACCATATCTGCCTGTGCTTGTTTCTGAAGGGCAGGTGCATTGCTTTGGAGTCCTTCACTTCCGGCTTGGATTATTTGTGTGTGATTTAGTTGGGATGGTCTTTCTATGAAGATGGCTCCCTATTAAATTCATGTCTGGACTTCGTTTTCAAACTCTTAGGCATTGTACATACTTTATTGTTTACTGAAGGCACATTTTAATTTAGCAATCAGAGTGGAGAAAAACAAGAATTGGAATTATTTCTCACATATAGAAAAGTCTAGAAATTTATTTCCTATCAAATGACTGAATTATTGTTTGCACAAGTAATTTTAAAAAATGCTGCTAAATTTACAAGACTGTTAATGTGTTTCTTCTTCTGAAAGTTGATTTGTTTAATTAGGGCAGTAGAAATAAACAATATATTTAGGAGCATCATCCAAAAACTTCTAGTTACACAGGTTAGTTCTAGATAGTTAGGCAAGAAGCAGGGATTTGTCTTGATGATTGTTGTGGCTGCCTTCCAATTTGAGATATTTTAGGATTCTATGAAATGGTCTCAGTCAAAAATTGTTCATAATGAGGCAAAGTCAAATGCAGGCTCACTGTAACCTGTGGGGTGTCAGTAAGTACTAGAACTCTGCAGCAACACGCTTTTTGGGAATCTACCTGTTCTTACAGATGTTGGACTCTTGATACATTAAAAATATTGTATACTTTCCAAAACTATTAGAGTACTTCACTTTTTATGTTAGTGGGAAGCTATATAGTTCTAGAAGATAGGTGATACTTCATAATCTATTATTAATTCATTATTAATAAATAATATTCAATGTAATAATACATTAAACATAAAACTATTGTTATATACTACAGTTACATAATTTTTATTTTAAAAAATGTGTCATTTATTATATTATTAATTATTTTATTACTTGCTATTAATAAAAGGGTATTAATTGTGATACTTAGGGAAAACAGTGCATCATGTTAGCATTTAGAATCATGGTCAAAAAAATCAACTATTTGTTTTAAAAATATATAAATTCTGCAAAAATTTTTTGAGTACCATCGCTTTCCAACTCCAGTATAACCCTGGTACCTTTTCTCCATGGTTGTTCCATCTGTGTTTATGTCTTCTTTTTTATTTCCCCAAGACTTTCCTGCTGGGCTACTAAATGTGCATTGCACTACAGCTTTGTAAATATTTTTAAGTATTAAATATTAATTCAGTGACATGCAGTTCATCCTTACTAGTTTTTCCTTGTTTTTATGATACTGCTTTTCTCCTCTGACTACAAGGGGGAGAAAATGATTGTTGCATGTGATAAGGGAGGAATGAGGATGAGAGCTTTTGGTCATCAGGAAGTGATGGTGTATAACCCACTACAGCTCAGTATAGTTTCAGATACAGCCTTTTGCCTGGCCACTCTGTCTTACCACCTCCATGCAGAGATGGAAGTCCTCAGTATTTTCATCACCTTCCTAGGGTTTTATCTGTGTGATTTAGCTGGGCAACACTTAATTAAAGTCCATTTCCTCTCTTTACGCTTCAGATATTATTATGCAGCTCCCTTCAAGAGGTAATTTGTAGGCTGTTTATCAAAGCTGTGAATGTAATAATATTAAAGACATGCTACTGCACTGTCACTATAATAAGATGTATTAACATTTCTTATGAACAAAATTTTCTGTCTTTAAGTATGTTGTTCATCTGCCGAATATTGTGGGCTTTCAAAATAAGTAAAAAAACCCCACAATATATACATTATTTAGTCGTATTATTCCTTTACCCTTACCACCTTCAGTTAGATACTGTTGTCTGAAAAGCAGAACTTCAACACTGTAGTACTTTCATTGCAACAGGAAAACCGTGATTCATTTAGCAGTGTTAGCTGCACCACCCAGCTAATGTTTCTGTTTTGAGGCATGAGGGAAATGACAGCGGTGCCCTGTCAAACTGTTGGACACACAACTCTGTTGTGGTTCCAGAGCAGCACTGATTATATAATTCTAGAACAGGTCCAACTCAGACTTCCTGTGGAAAGTGGATATGACTTGTAAAAATGTTGGGAATTAGTAGACGACACAGGGTACCTTCAACGAGGAGCTGGCAAAGATGGAGGGAGAAGAAGGAGACAACGCCTGCACTGATGCAGTGAAAATGGCGAAATCCCGTTTATTTGTTGTGCTTATCTCTTATATATGATAAAAGAGTTTACATACCAATTGTCACTAAGGTTCTGCCTAATTGGCTCATTTTCTCAACCTGTCTCTAACACACTCTATAATTGGCATACTTACAAAAAACATAGATTAAACTAATTTCAACTGGGCCACAGACTCAGGCCTTTACAGGCCTTTGCAGGCCCCAATTAGGCAGCAGTTCAGACAAGGCTGGATTGTCCAACTTCTGCAAAAACACTCCGTGTCCCTGCTCAAGGAGGTATTCTTCTACAGGAATTCTTTTAGGAGAGAGAAACTTCTCGATAAAAATAGTCATTGTATAGAGAGCAGTTGCTTTCTTTAATATAATGTAAAATTACCCAGTGTTTTTTTCTATGTAGGTTCACACTACTATGTAGCAGGATTACAGTGTTTGCTCTTTCCTTAACTATTGTCTATAACTCTGCTTTTTGTGCAATTTGCTGTCCTTTCTCTAATTCTTCCTGCTGCATGCAGATGGTCTGCTAAGACTACATATCTAAAACACCCAAAGTGCAAACACTGAAAAAAGATTGTGGAAGGAAATATAGAAAAAAAACCCAACTTCCCAAGTCTAACTCCTGCTTCCTTTTTTTTTTGCTTCTCTCTCCTTTAACTTTCAGAAAAGTAGTAGAATGTCAAAAGGAAAACGTTGCGGACATTATACAATCAGCAATGACTTAGGAAGTTTAAATTTGAAGCTCATCATATACAGTTAGGTATGTACATTAATGCTTATGTCCTTGGCAGTATTGTGTAAAACCTGTGGTATTTTTGAACAAGAAGTATTCTTGATTAGTCAATCTATATTTTTTAATAGGGTTTTTTTTAATAGATTTTAAGTGTTCAACTTTCACATTTTGGGGCTGGTTAAGCTACCTCTTTTTAAGAAAGTATGAATTAATCATTAAAGTATTAAGAACCAGTGACCCAGTGACTGATATTTATGATAGTCTACAAGGACAGCCCAATTCTTGTATTGTTTCCTCTTTGAATAAATATCTACAAAGTTTCTGTATTTGCTTAATGTGTGACTGATGTACATGAGACAAGATTTATTATGGGTTCTGCTGTACAGGCTGTGGTCATGGATGCTGTTATTTCAAAATTCCTGGCATAAGATTACCCTTGCCCATGTAAAAACTTCCTGTCTATTGACAGAGTACTTTCTCTGAGCAAATGCAGTTGTTTACTGGCTGCAGAATTTCTGATAAGCTAGTCCTAGCTAGGCACTGTGACAAAAGATGCAGTATCTTGGAAAAAAACTCAAAAAACTGGTCTGTCCTGATCTGCACTGTCCTGTAACCTCATCTGCTGTCTCAGTGACCATAAGTGCTGGTATAATCACCAAGTCAAATCCAGAGGGCCTTCTCACTGACAGTGCTCTGAGACATTCTTCAGTATTGCATGTGAGCTAGGGTTTCATTTGCATTGGGCTGAGTACTTACAGAAGAAGGCACTCTAGGATTCCCAAATGGAACTTTTGCTGCCACTTACCTAAACAATAAAAGAGGAGCTGAAGTGTTTGACAAACTCAGCAGAGAAAGTTATGCAAGGACAGCATAACTAAAAGTAGACTCGCAGGGTAGACTATAAAATATTTTTAGGTCATCCTGAAATGCTCCTTTGAATTAATCCTGTTAAATCAGTGTCAGGATATAGCAACCAGAGGCTTGGTTGAAAACAAATCAATTATAAGATTACTGTAGTAATCTTATACTGTAGTTTGTAGGTGATGCATTCAGGAGAGGGAAGAACTTCAAAGAGAATTAGTCACTACCTTTCAGTTTTGCTAATTAGTTTAGTACATTTGTAAATGTGTTTGTTCCTCAAATGTCTGTATGTTCGTGCATGAATGTTAACATAGATTGTAAGAGTACATCACAGTGAAGAAATTGTTGTTGACCACATCAAAAGACCAAGTCAAGCTTAGTGTGAAACCAAATGATGGCCACGTGCTTTGTCTCTTCTGTGTCAGAGCTTGCTTATGTGAAGGACAGTTGCGTGCTCATTTTGTGACTGGATGTTATTTCTCCTATTCTTTGAATTCTTTGAATTGGTATTTCAGAGGGAAAAAAGTGACTTTGTGCTTCTCTGTAGACTTACCTTCTCCCTACTGATTATGCTTTTCAAGAGATTACTATGGCAGATCCCTAGTCCTCTGGCTTTTAGGGCTGCCTGCATAGTCATCTAGCTTGTAACACCCTTGTGGCTTCCTCAGCTCTGGACACGGTTGAATAATTTGTTTATAACTGCTAGAGGAGCTAACTGTTTCTGAGAAGCCAGAAAAAACTTCAAGTTTGCTATTGTCAAGAGCTGTTCTTGATCTAGGCTCATTATTCCAATGCCTGTGCCTGTAAACCTGAATGTTTTCTTTTTCACAATGGATTATGATGGTGTTTTCTCCTCTGCAGCATCTCAGACACAGACACAGACTCCTGTGATTTCCACAGGCTTGATGTTAGTACCCGTCATCTCTTGCCCAGCCACATAGCTCAGCACTGAGCATCATAGAATATCTTGAGTTGGAAGGGCCCCACAAGGATCCACCTGTCCCTGGATAGCACAACCTCAAAAATCACATATCATGGCTGAAAATGCTCACAGTGTTGGCCAAGCTTATGAGTTAGTTCTGTGTTGAATTTTACACTACTAAACTTCATGAAAGGTATGAAATTGAGAGAGATGGTGGCTCCAGTTCCACTTGAAACAGCATGAGGTAAAATTGACACTGCAGATCTAGGCTGATGATTTTGTTCCTCTTTCAGCTGTTTGTTTGAAAAGAAACCAGAGTACTCTCTCCAGGTTTGTTCCTCTTTCAGCTGTTCATTTGAAAAGAAACTAGAATACTCTCTCTCTGTCACAGCTGTCATAGAAATAGACAATACACTGAAACATTTTCAAAAGCAGTAAAGGAGGCATTTTCCTCATATTATCAGTTCATCTACTCACAGTGTCCAGTGTTCATCAGGAGCCCTACAGACTTTGGATGTTTAAGGCTCTCTGTATCATGAATTTCTTTTAAAGAAAGTTCTCATAAATGATCCTACTGTTGCAAGGCGTCTGTCAGAGAAACTGCAGTTACATCGTCGCATTTTGGACCCCTGTTTTTCAAGTGTCAGTTACTAGAAAGGAAGAAGTACTTCATAAAATTAATAGTAGTACTTCTTTTAATAACAGTGCCTCTCCTAATTTATGGGGCACTTCTCCTCAGGTGCTTTCCATACATGGTCTGCCTCTGAAAATACAGTTCAAGCACTTATGAAAGGATGAACTGCAAAGATAGGTAGACAAGGATAACTGGGGAGAGGTATCGCATCTTCCTTGATAACATACAACAGCATTAGAAAAACTCACCAGTTGACAGAGTGCTGTAAGCACAATGAAGTCATGGGGTACAGTCTTACCTTCGCCAGAAAAAGGAGTTGAAAAGACTTCGAGATCACAGCCAAGGAAGAGGAGAGATCTTGGATGGTAAAATTTAAGGAACGGCCCATACACTGGGGGATATATGAAGGATGAGAAGCTGTTCCTGTGGCAAGAGATTACTTTAAGAAACAGTATGTGTGCTTTCCTTCCCAAAACCATATTCCCACTTCTCTACTTTGCACTAGATCAAGTGATTTTATCATGAGAAGGTGAGTCAATAGATCTTGTTGAACCATCAGAAAACTTGCCTTCTCCTTTTTCTGTGCTGGCAGAGTTGGTTTTCCAGAGTAGAACCAACTGAACTAACTCATCGTGTAGTTGTATAATTCCCTTAATCTGACACAAGGCAGAGGGGAGAATCCTTGACACAAAAATGCAGAAAAAATTGAATTCTTTTGGCTGTAAAATACATTCAAAAGCTAATATCTAAAAGTGAGGTAGCCATTGCTCAAGGTCTCAGTCTTTAAATCTTTCTCCTGGGACCCCTTGAAAAAAGTTGATTTTGTTAAAAAAAAAAAAAAGACGTTATTAATATCTTATCCAAACAATGTGACACACTAATGGAAAAAACCCTAAAAAAAAGTATCTATTAAGTTGAAATTTTTATATAATGAACAATTTACACATTTTTCAATAAAATACACATTATTGCTGGTGCTCCCTAGGACACATTTTCTGGATACCTGTCTCTCTATTTTTATACTTGTTTCCTCGTATGCACACAGACTGTATTATGGATCAGCTCTGTTTTGAGCCAGACTCCTAAACTTTTTATTTTACACGTGTTCATTAATACCTGAACTAAGGTCTGAAAGGAAATAATATTGATGCTTTTCTGATGCAACAGTGTATTCTGTAGTCTCTTGTGGTGGTACTACTTACTGAAAAATGAAAATATAATTTCATTACAGGGAAGGGCACATTACATTTTTAAAACTCACTTTGGAAGCTGAAGGCTTATCTTTGAATGTGCTGCAGCTGTTCTATGATCTTGTGAATCAAAGTCTAGGTTGCTGAAAATGAAATGAAGCAATTTGTTCTTTCTAGCCAACAAGAAACAAAATTAAGTCAGATCCCAAATTTCCTTCTGCTTAGCTTGTCATGTCTTTTAAGACTGTAGTGTCTTCTAGTCATGTAGTATAGCATTTGAAGAGTGGTTTTTTTTTTTAGCAGCAGAAACATGTATTATTCCAGAATTATATAGTAGAAGGGATTTGAAAGACAAGCATGTCCCACAGGTAAGTATATCTTTCTAGAAATGCTGGAAACAATTCTTGAGATGAAAAGCCTGTAGAAAAAATAAATTTATCCTTCATTTTGATGTTTTTACTTTCCATTGTAAAAACTGAAATATAGGAGCTATTAAATGACAGTTGTGAACTCTTTACGGCAGACACAGAAAGTTTTAACTCTCTGCTAGGCCACAAGGTAAACTCCAGAATGCTGTGTTTTCTCTGAGCTGATCCCAAGCAACTCGGTTTATGCTTTGTACTAGGAGTAAGAATTGTGTGCACAGCAGCATCTTACTCAAATAATGCTGAAAATATCTTCAGTTGTGTCTCTAGGAAAGTATTCTCATCTGCTGCATGAGAATAAAAATGTATATGGACACTGCCCTCATAAATTGTCCTTGTCCATATTATGTCAGTGATAGTCAGTGCACTGAAAGTGGAAACAGAAGTGAAAGCTCTTTTTCTCCCTTTAGTTTGGAAATCTGACAAGGACAGGCTGTGCTCTTGTCCATTAGTGTAATTTTGTTTTGCAGCTGGAAGGAGACACCTTTATATTCAAGTAACTTCTTTCTCTATGTACACCAGAGGGTGTCCCCTTTTTGTTTTCTTTCTGTAGCCCAAAATACTTAATCTGTGGCTTACTCAGCCTTCTGAATAATATTCATACTACTTTTTGTTCTCCTTATTTTGTCTTGCTGAATTGTCTATTGCTTTAATTATCTGTGCCCCCCATGGGATATCACAGAGTGTGCTCAGCCTAGCATGGCAAGAGAAGGGCTCATTCAGTCTTCCTCTCTTGTGCTTCTCCTGATGGATTGGTGAGGTACATTTTTTCTTTGGTTGTATAGCCACCATGAGAGTCATAGCAGGAATAGAGTTAACCTCTAGCCCATGGTAAGGGCAGGTGTGAGTACCAGCATGACATTCAGGGATTATTTTGAAGATGGCTAGAGATGTCTTGTTTAGATTTGGGAAAACCAAAGTGTAGGAGCAATACATAATGATGTGAAAGTGGGATCATATTTTCAGTGTTAGGAAGAAATACTAATGGAAGAAAGGAAGGACTTGGACCATGCTAGATGACAATGGGAGGGTGTTCTGGAGAAACACAGAGGGAGATAGGAAAAGGTCTAGTGATAGGCCCAGGAATTGCAATGTAAGAAAATAATGGTAGTTGGGAGAAATAAAGGATTGCATAACAAAGGGAAATAAGAGGAAAAGGAATTAATACAGTTAAAAGGGAGGAAGTTTTGAAATGAGATCAGTATGAAAAAGAAAGGAAATGCACAGGAAATGAAACCAAATTTTTTCCACATTTTATGTTAAAATAATAAGCAACTCAACTGTAATGATTCTGAAGAAAAAAGGCAAAAGACTTGGACAAGTTGAATTGGACTGCGTGAATACACATAAAGACAGAGTAGCGGCAGTATTTGTGGGAGATGTGGAGCGACTCTTCTGCAATGTCCGGTTTTATTTCTGAATTCTTATCTTTCTAAATTCTTTATTTCTAGGTTCTAAAATTCTTCTATCTGCCTGGTGATCAAGTTTCTTCTTGATAAAGATGTATTTAAGGTCAAACCAAATGTGAAAACAGTGCAGTGGTCTTATCCAAAGCTTTATTACAAACACTTTGGTGGAAGGTCCATTCAGAGCTTGCATTTTTCACCAAAAAAAAGTCAAGTCAGAGAAAGAGCATAACATACAAAAGGAGCAGGATAATAGCAGATGTAATTTGTCCCTGTGTGCGTGCACCATGTCATGCTGTGATGTCCTTTTCAGGAGAAAACAAGGGAGGATTTGTTGTTTACTCCATGCTTAGTTCTTTCCATATTGCCATAGATTTTTGGACAACCATGTGTCTAGTTTTACTGAGAACTTAAATTTTGGCCAGGTTTTAATTAAATCAAGAATATTAATATATCTACATCATAAATGCATTAAGTGCTAATATTTTAAAATCAAATGTCTGGTTATGAAATGTTCCACAAAAAAAAGCACAGCAAGGCTTTAAAACCAGCTTTTACTGCCATGTAGAACATCAATGCATTATAGTAGCCTTACACAGTGTTTTATATTCCTCCTCTGGTAGCTTCTCCATGTGTGCTGCCATCACTTATACAGATCAAAATATTCTAAAAAAACTCATGGTGCTCTACCAGGATAAGCAGACTCAGCTGTGTTTTCAGCTTCATGGTTGTCCCATGCTATAGGTAGGTAGCCATGGCCTGGGTGGTGAACAGCAAGCTCACTGCTCTAGCAGCCTAGTGCACTCTCATGGAAAATTTCATGTCTTCTGTTTTTTCTCAGTTTTGCAGGAATTTCATTGTCAGAAGTAGGCAAGGGATCAGGATTTTTTTAGTCACAACACAAGATGCTTATGGACAAATTAATTTATTAATAAATAAATAAAGTCTAGTGTTGCAGCAAAACATCCTGTTCATGCTGCTGCCAGGTAATGCTGCTAAAAAGAAAAGGAAAACTGTTAGGCTGTGAGATACTTCTGATCTTAACACTTTAGAAGAATATTTTTTAGTTTAATTCAGTAATATTTTAAATTTTATTGCAGTTAATGGCAATATTAATAATTTTCAGTGCTGTATTTCTCAAGTCCACCTTCTGTAGTTTTGCTTATGTGTTTTAAAATTATTTTCAATGCATGCATTACTTCTGTAAGTAAAAAATACACACATATTTAATTTCTCTCCCCTTTAAATCTCAAATCTGTTTCTCATTATTCACAGTGACTCTTTTCTCTATTCTTTTGGCCACTTGTCAGCAAAGAGGTCTAGCAATTATTTCCTTGGGAGATCTGCCTCAGCCTGTAGCATTCTGAGATTGTGGTTCTTTTCTATTCAATTCTCACTTAAAGCAGAAGACTTAGGGTTTAACTTGGAGAAGTACTTTTCTGAACTGCTTTTCTATTTTGAAGTTAAAACTAATAATACAGTCTTAAAGGGAAACACACATTATACTGAAATT
Source organism: Phainopepla nitens (assembly GCA_013400175.1). Classification (NCBI taxonomy): domain Eukaryota; kingdom Metazoa; phylum Chordata; class Aves; order Passeriformes; family Bombycillidae; genus Phainopepla; species Phainopepla nitens. The sequence goes on from VXBQ01005209.1 coordinate 13,391, forward strand.
TAGATTAAGTTACAGATGTAAACTATAGGATGCTCGAGTATCTTTGTTAGACTTTCCTAGAAAGCAAAAGATACAGAATTTGCTAATTTCTAATAACTGTATGAAGTTTTATGTTTTTTATAGTATTTCCTTACATTTGGTATTTTGTGTAGCTGCTTCATTTCTCAGCTGTTGATACCTATCAAGCCTGAAGTTTCATTCCAGTTAACTCCTTGGATTGAGAGTAGGTACATATCTTCCATTGTTTTGCAGTACTGGATTTAAGAAGAAAGGAAGGTATGGAGGTGGAACGTCCTTTCTCAAATAAATTCCTATAGGCAAAACTAAAATATGGTATATGCTTAAATCTTTTAAAGATTGGTGTGTCAGAAAGTTTTCAATTATTTGGATCCTTTGTAGGACATGATACACTCAATTTTGTCCACTGTGAAGTCAAAGATTTTGCTCTTGTGAAACTGTTCAAAGATCTCTGTTACCAGCATAAGTGGCCTTGCTACTCCCCTTAAATCACTCTTTACCCTGTGGGATTTTATCTTCTTTGGGTTTTTTTGGTTGGTTGGTTGGTTGGTTTTTTTGCTTTGTTTTGTTTTTAATTGCTACTTCTAGTAACATTCTCATATGAAGTACCATCTATGTCTTTTTCAAAGCTTTTAGCTCATTTCCTTTGTAAAATCTTAAGGTACATGCAGGAATTGTAAGTTCATTTATGACTTTGCAACTGTTCAAGGTGTTGGGTCTTTCTGAATCTGCGTTGGATGAAACATTTCCATGAAATGTTATTTGAATGTCAAAATAATTACAGTATTTAAAAATTATAGTCTGTGCATTTTTAGTGAAAACATGCAGAATTGTATTTAAGAGTTGATTATTTTATAATAGCCTCTAATTGTATTATTGTTTGCAAAAGCAAGGTGGTGTTTGTACATACAGCAATTTGAAAACTATAATTTTCCTACATAATAGCCTGGCTGGAGTAAGACAAATTTGACTCCAACAAAGCCTGTGATAACTCCAGCATAGCAGCTTTGAGAAAGAGTGAAGAGGAAGGAGAGTGTGTTCAGCTGCAAGCTGAGGCATGTTGAGATTTGTTTGGAATTCAAACCTCTCTTTTCAGTGGTACTCAGTGTGTATTTAAGGTAGGAGCACATTCATCCCGGTCAATTTAAGAATTACTGTAATTTTCTTTTACTACACTGCTCCATGCCTGGTAAATTGCTTTATGATACAAAAATAATGTAGCACATTGCCTTTGTCATATCCAAGAAGACTTTCAGTCCCTAAAAGATGTGACTGACTGGGGCTTAATAAATCCCATTATAATTTCTGAAAGGACAGAATGGTAAAATATAATGACTTCATTCTCCTCATAGCATCAGCTGAATTCACTTTCTTGTTAAATTTGACTAACACAGTAATGCTATTAAAAGTATGTCTGAGACGTTCTAAGGCCTTTGGCCGATGATATTTTTGTATACTGGCATATAGACTAGGAGTGTTCAACCCTTCCTCTTCCAGGGCTGTTAAAATTCAGTTGCATATTCACAGACAAAGTCTCTACTGTTCTGTGTATTGTACAAGAGGACCTGTTTGGCAGGAACATCTTAGTAGGTGTTTTCTTGGATAAACAATAAAATCCTATACACACGTAAAATGGCAGATTGTAGCATGCACAGAAGTGATATAAGGTTAGGTGGACAGAAAGTCTGGAGAGGTTTTCTGGTATGCTATGGTGAAGGAACTGTGTCAGTATCCTTGTATCCTTCACAACTCCTGCTGTTTCTGTGCAACTGTAAAGGATAGCTGAGTTAGAACCAAAGATAGTGCAGTATGAATAAATGGGGACCCTGCCTGCATATTGCATGGCTACCATACTTGTGATTAAATACATTACTGAAATACTGTCTTCTTTGAATCCCAGTACAATACACAACAAGGAACAGCTGCTGAGTAACTTAAGAATGTTTTTTTACTTCTCTCCATAGTCTGATCAAGTGCCCAGAGACATTGTTCTTAGCAGAAAATATTTCAGGAGAGTGGGTTTTGTTTCAACATGACTTTCCGCCTTACGTTTGCATGGGAAGACATCTTAACTTTTATTAACCTAAATATTTGGACTATACTTTGCTGTAAGGTGCAATAAAATAGAACATAAATATGCGAATATTAAAACCTGGTGAAATATCAGAATATTTTGGCTGCTGACAAATAATTTCTGGAGGCTTTAGTGGTTTGCAGATGAATGGAATGGTGAAACCAAGCTCTTAGCTACTTTGATAAAAAGTCTGATTATCCATCTTTACTATGACTTGGATTCATTACTGCCTGAAAAACTTCCCATAGCTTCTTCAAAAATAGTTGGACATACCAAGATCAAATTATTTTCTAAACAGTAAAGTGTTTTTAAGCACGCATAATATACGATTTTACACAAGAAAATTTCCTGTTATTCTAATGTGGGCATAAGCTATCAGAAAGGATTATGCAGAAGCAAGGATAATTTCATGAGGTTGCTTTAAAAATGGAGTGTTAGTTTACCATTTATTTTTGCAATTGATTCCAACTTTGTATATGCTTGATTATAGTTTTACCTAAGGAAGGACCAGTGACTGAGAAATTCTAAGGTATTAGGATAGTTCTATCAAGTTACCTGTCCTTCTGTGTGCTCCGGCACCATTATTCTCCACAGGAAATTTTCCAGTGGTTTGTCTAATTTGCTTTAAAAACCCTAGCCAAATTATGCTTTTGCTATTTCCTATGGGACGATGATACTGAAAAGTTTCCACAACCTTATATATAATTTATTTCTGTTATATATGATTTAATCAGAACTTTATCATCCAGGTAAAATTATAGCAGGAAAAGTATTTTTATATTTATTTTTTCATAGATGTTCCGGTATTGTGTTGATGTGTTATTCTTCATACTATAAGTTTTATACCTCAGTGCACAGCAGCTGCCTATACTGCCATGTCTAAAAGACACTTCAAAGGATATAGATTTATACAATACAGTCATAATTTACAGGTATTATATGAAGATGTTTTATCAATTATGTCAGCAAAAATACCCTGCAGAATTTATACCTTTTAGTTATTAAACAGCAGTGAGTTTCTAAATTAGTTACTGGAAATAAAGAATTCAGCAACAGAAATTAATCACTGTCACATTCTTGTGCATGTCTGGCAGATGCTAGGTAGTGTGAAACATTTATTTGGAAAATGGAAAAATATTATTATGATACCCTTAATAGAAACAGACAATCAAAGAAATCTTAATGTGAAAAAGTTTTTACTGTCATAAATCATAATGAAAGTGTGCTGTAATGGAGGAAAAACATCTTCATAACTGTATGATCTTGGTGCAGAGGGCCACGTTCTGGAAGAGATATGCTCTCATCAGACATTTTTTGCACTTTAAAGACAGATGAAGCATTTACCAGAACATAGAGTAAAAGACAAGCACTATAGCTCCTTGATAAGATCACATTGTATTTATCCTTACATTTTTTGTCAATTAAGTATGTTTTCCTCATTTGTTGAGATTATCTCTCTCTTTAAAAGGAAAAATTTAAAATGGAACTTAGGCTGTGCCAACCTCAGCCGGGGATGTAACACACCTTAGCTGCCATTCAGCCAACGTGCCCGTATCACTGAGAGGGGATTTATTTTTACATACATATGCATATGAAAGCTATTTAATCTCTAATAATAATTTCATAAATTCATTCCTGTTGAAGGGGAGAAGATAGTAGAATATTGAGCAAATTAAAAGCTGAATGGTGAAGATATTTATCTTCAGCCAAAGAAGAGATTAGTATGAATTTAAACTAATGAAGAACCAGGTAGCCTATTAAGATAGATGAATAGTTATTTACATACTTTATTCTTTGTTTGCAAAAGATACTGTCATCTCACCTAATGTATCTTCAGTGGGATGTAACTACCACCTCTCTGGGCAAACTGTTCAATGTCTCACCAAATTCATTGCAAAAAATTTCTTCCTTGTATCTAGCCAAAATCTACCATCTTTTAAAGACATTATGTTCTATCACAACAGGCCTTACTAAAATGTGTCACTACTGAAGCAATGAAGGGCATAGCAAAAGATCAGTGATATCGTTTCCTGGTGAAGATTTGTCATCTATCAGCATGTGATAGATGTGATGTGCATGTCTGCTGGTCCTTTTTCTTTGTGTAATGTTATGCCATTCCTGCAGGTTTTCTCAAACAAGTATTTTTGGAGTAACATTTTGGAGTAATTTTTAAGTGTGACAGGTGTTGTGCTGTGAAAGGAACAGGCCCCATAATAAACAGCTCAGCAGTATAACGTAATTTTTTTCAGGTCACCTTTAAAGACAGACATGGTGTTCCTACTGTGCTACATGCCCCCAACAAACTGCTTCCTTAGCAGGAGCTCTGTTGTTTTATTGATAGCACAACTAACTACAGATAAATCCTCTGATTTTGTAAGTCTCTTGTTACCTCCCTGATACAAAGCATCTCCTACTGTGTTTCCTGACTATCAGATGATCAAAACCCAAACTCTGAAAACAACAGTAACTGCGAGTCTTTCTTTCAGAAACCAGTTTTTGAAATAAAAGTCTTGTAATAAATTAGTAGATGAATAAAATATATCTCATTAATACACATTATAACAGTGAGAGAGAGCAGATTTTGAGTTAATTAAGGAAATTGAGCAAAAGGAAGAGTTCAGCTTTGCTCTGCTCCTAATGAGCTATATTGGTCATTTAAATTACAGCTTTAAAGACAGCATTTAAAGACAACTACAACTGAAGATTCAAAGAGTAGGAGAAGAATAATCATTGTATATCAGGTGGTGCAGTGCCTAGCTTTTCTGTATACAGGATCATTCTGTGATCTTGGGATATTTTTTGGTGAAGAAGGCACTCACAAGATTTTAGCACCCACTCTGAAAAAAGACTCTGGTAAGGTTACTGACATGATCGTGTGTATCAACTGTTTGTCAAAGCTTCATAACTTTGCTTTAGCAAATCTCCATTTTGAGATGTAATCCAGTCACATCTTCTAATGAAATTTCACTGCAAAAGTGTACTGACTGTGTCTGGTGTCTCACACACCTCCTGTGGCCCTGTCAGAGGGATTTTAAGAATTCAGTCATATATTAATTATTTTGCAGATTCCCGTGCTAGGAACTCTTCAGCTATACTGTAGTATTTACTCAATAGGGTTAGGAACTGGCAGGTCAGAAATGCCTTAAAGACATTACTGGGGCTTTAACCCAGTCTTGGTAATAGTCACGTTACATATTAAAAAGGTTGTTCAAGTCTCTGGAACAGCTGCTTCATTATAAGAAAAGTGGGTAGTGGGTTGGACTGTAAATTTGTATAAAAGTGGTCATGTTGTTTTTCTTCATAGTTTTTGACTGGAAGTGTTAGCTAATAAAATGGCACTTGCTAGAATGTAAGTGTTACTTCTGGAAGAATCTCAAGCAATTTGAATATGTTTGCAGAAATCTAGGGGAACATTCAGTCAGTGCATATAGTGACTCCGCAAACCAGTCCAGCACAACTGAAAAGAAACCTCTGCTTTTCATCAGTCTGACCATAAGAGCTGCATCTTGTCTGATATTTCTGTGTTCTGCAGATCATTGCAGAAGAAAATGCTGATTGGAAAAGTCTAGCCAAGTTTTTCAAAGCTCAAAAAATGTTCAGTTTGACTGTGATTTGGGTTTTGGATAAAGAGATTGAAAAGAAAACACTTCTCTGTTGTCAAGACCAGTTTTGTTGCACATCTGATTTCATGTTATTTCTGGACCTTGTGTATTATGAAGATCTAAAAATCATTGCATTATATTTGTAAGAAACATGTATAGATCTATAAACACCCCAAGTTTCTTTAGGAACCCAAATCTGCATTTTATGTCTGACATAAAATAGTTAAATAAAAAATTATTTGAAGGAATAAGTTAATATTCCCTGACCAAGACTATAATTAGAATACCGACATTCTGTTTCAGAAACAGACATATGTTGAAATATTGGAATACAGCACAAAAAGCCTCAACAGTGGGTGTAATTGCTTTTAGTGTGTTTTCTATGCACTGGAGAGATATTAAAAAGAAGGAGGTAGGGAAGAAAGTAATGAAAACCAAGAGGCTGCTGAAACTTCTTAAAATGCAGTAACACTGTAATCAGCACCTATGCAGTATTCCCTGAGTAATGCATCCCTGGACTTAGGAAAAGGGCAGAAGAACTTGCTCTAGATTTTTCTCCTATTGGAGAAAATCCTTTCTAGATTTTATTGATGAGGTGCTCAGGAAGCACAGGAAGCTGAAACTGTCACTTTGATTATTTTATGACATTAAAGGGCTCAACATAAAAGGGTTGAAAAATGCTAGGGATTTTTTTATGTCTCTTTTCATAAATTATCATTAAAAATAGAGCAGTCTCTTTTGAAAGTAGAGAACTCTATTGTCAACAGTTGGACACAGTCATTGTAATCACATTATCTTTTCACTAAGGACAATTACATTGATGATTTAAGATTCAAACCCATAAACTAGCAAAACAAAAATGAATTTTTTGTTCTCAGAAAACTTAAAAAACGATGTGTGATGTTCAAAACTGAAATTGTCCCATGACCCATAGGAAGAGAGCACAGAAGGCGGCTTTCATTATGTACTGATCTAAAAGCTTTATTCCACCAAATTTATTCTATGATGAAACAAGTTTATTATGTTTTGGTTATAGATAAGAAGAATTAGAATAGCATATAACAGTTGGAAGCTACATCTGGACTATTTTCTGCTAAGCAGAAAATTATCAAATGTTTATCCAGTGCAGATTGTGTCTGAGGTTATCACATGCTGGAGTTCAAAACATACAGCAGACAACAGACGTCCAGTGAAGATGTTCCTGCTCTCTCTTGCTGAAAAACATACATACCAAATTCTCAAGACTTTGGGGGTCTAACTATAAATATGTCTTTGTTTCACAGTAATATACAAATGTTAGAGAAGCAATGTATAGGTGGCCTGAAAATGACTTGGCTCTTTTTTAATTCAGTGGATATTGTTAATTCCACAAGATGCTATTTACAATAATAATTTCCAAGCCAGGTAATGATCTTTTAGACTTTATGTAATGGTTTAGATGTTGTATCATGCTCCAATGCATTTGGACTTACTATCAAGTCATTACAACAGGAGTAAAGCTTTCATAATTCACAGAAGTGATTATACTGTGTAGTGTAGGATGTCATCAAGTAAATAATTGAAAATGGTGTTTATTTTCCCACAGGTCCCCTGCCACAAGCACATTACTTCACTCTGACTATTAGAAAACTGTGTCTTGAGCTACTGTTCAGGCAATTCAGAACATGGTTACAAGCATCTTTGTTTCCATCAGTCTAAATGTGATATGCGCTGAATTCAGTCTTGCAAATTTTGTATTCTGATAAGTTCTGATGTAGAGAATGGAGTTTTATTTTTTGTTTTTCAGATGTTTGATGATTTCACTCCATCACTTTGTTTTACAGTTATGTATGTTGTACAGATTATCACAGCTTTAGTTCTGCAACCCATATCTCATTAGGGCTTTGGCCTCAGGGCAAACTATAACTCATGTTTCCTTGTTTAAATTACTTTGTTTAGAGTTTGTTGCAGGAAGAGACTGAGTAATGAAATTCAAATCCTGGCTGTATATAAAAAAAAGATTTTTTTTCTCATTGGAAGATTTGAATTTGTGTACTAATTTTGGGTTAGTTGTAGGAAAATCTGAAGCACCAGTGCTAGACTTAGGAGCAGTTCTAGTTGCACACTAGACCAAAAGTGCTCCAGAGAGCAGCCTGGCTTCTGAAGAAACAAATTAGAGTCCAAATTTTAATCTTGTATTTTATTTTCAGCCTTTTACAATTAAAATTTTAAGTGCAGGTCACATGGCAATCAGCTGCAAAAGTTTAGAAACAACCTCCTGGACATAATGTGTGTCAACAGGTTATGAAAGTGTTCATCAACCAGTGCAAAGTTAAGTGGTTTTATTTTATTTTGTCATGAAAGTGCAGCTTCGGCTAAGCTGCTGGATTTCATAGGAAGTGGCTAAAGAATGCAGGTCGATGCAGTAATCTCCAGCACTATATATTGCTGTGGAACTGCAGCATTTTCAATTATTGCAGATGCTTGCCAGGCAAGATATACATGTAATCTGTAAAAACTATATTCATTTACTAAAGACAGCAACTCATGACAACCTTTGCCTCAATTACACCACATAGTTTAATAACCGGATCTTTGAGCTGCTATTTTCATTTACTTTTTTAAAATAAAAGGGTTCATTTTCTTTTTTTTTTTTTATTGGTAATAGGTTAGTGTATATACCTACTTTCAGAGATCTAGCTGCTCTGCAAGGAGGATTTTAAGATCCTGACAGTGTTTTCCTTGAAACCTGATATATAGCTTTTCATATGCAAGAGTGAAGTGATGTGTTCGTTATAAGGGCCTTCAACTGAGAGACATTTCCCTATTACTATGACAGTTTCTCATTGACTAATCACTCCTTACAGAAAATAGAGGAGAATGTGTATGTTTGTGGGGAAGTAGTATGGGGAAGGCAAAGCCCTGAAATTGTCCAATGAGAAGGAATCACAGTTGGACAGAGTGTTCAGAAGTTAAGAAACTTGATTACTGAGACTCAATTATTGCTTCTTGCCGTGTTTCGCCAGGAGTCTCACACATTTGCAGAGAAGTAGATGATATAGGGATGGTATTTATGGGTAAAGCTCTACTCTTTGGCCTTAAGCTCAAGTAGCACAGCAGAGTTTGTACCTGTACAGTATAATTTTTCCCTCAAAAAAATATCCTGTCCTCATGTACACAGGCAATTAAGAACAGCCCTTGCATTTTGCTGCAACTAGACTATTACTCAATCACACCAGTGCTACATGGTGTGAGCAAAAGCACCAGACAAGACATTAATTACAGCTTTGACAGTAAATGATCATGGAGCAGTGCTGGAATCTATCCCCAGCCCTATTATCCATATACGTTGGGGAAATATATCTAAATATCTCAAGTGACAAAGTAGGAGATACTCTGTCTAGACTCAGAGAGATGACTAAGCCCTCTTTTTTCTGGGATGCCAGAAGTGATAAGCGCAGTTGACAGCACATGAACTGTGGTACTTTCTAAGTCACTAGATAGGCTCAGTGGCAGACTCAAGTAGATCATATGGGGAGGAATGTTGATCCAAGAGAGGACTGACTAGGTAATTTCCATGTTTTTACAGTATCTTGGTTAAAAGCCTATGGAACCATAGGTGTGATAGAGGAAAGCCTTCACAAAGAAGGTAAAGGAAATATGCTGTAGCTGCCACAGTGTCACTTCTTATTCACGTTTGCATCATTAAAGGACCAGGTTTACTCTTGCTTATATAATGCTTTAAAAATGTTCTAAAATTGCACTGACTGATGGTTCTTTCACTCGGTCTGATCTTCAATTGAAAATAACTGTAATGTAAATTGGAAGAAACCTACAAGGCCATACAATTACTATAAGGGTACGTTTGAAAGTTTTTAAAGGATTCATTGTTGATACACAAAATTCATCTTCTCAGTAGTCTTTAATATGTAAAAAAAAAAAAAATATATACATCTCTGTGTGCATATAGGTTATCTTTCAATTTCTAGTGGGTGCTTGATTATAGGAACTCTAATCTCATAGCAATTTTCATCTGCCTTATTTCTGCATGGTATACTCTATCATGAAAATACATCACATTCTTTTTAAGTATATTCACAATAACTATAGGGAAGTGCATTTCATGGTTTTACAACAGCGCTTCAGACTTCACAAAGCAACTGTATTGCGTTTTATGCATCCTTTCAGCATGTAAGTAACTTTATTCAGTAGTAATCATGAGTAAAAGGCATAGCAGTCTCTTGAGATGTGAAGACAGTGATTGTTAATCATAGTTTTGTAGTCATTCATTACAGGAACTAGGGATATCAAAAGATATGTATTATTTTTATTTAAGTGCTTGACTTAAATTATTTTATTTACGTGACTAACTGTGGTAGTGGAGGGTAGAAACTAAACAGAGAATGCAAACATAAGAGGAACTGCCTTTTTCCTGTTCAGCATGGATTAAGATCAGTATAGGAAAGTGCCATGACCAAAAGTGACATAGACCAGGGTGGTGTCTTGCAGGTGTGGGCTGTCTTGGGCAGCTTCCTGCATATCCTTACTCTGGTTCTGCTAATTGCCTCCTGAACCATGTGGGAATTTTTCTCAAACCAGGCAGCAAATATGCTCTCTTTAACTGATATTCTTCCTCTAGTTTTTTTAGTTTCTCAAGTTAGATCAGAATTATTGTTATTTCTAAATTTTTTTCAAGATTTTTTTAGAACCTTTCCAAAAATTATAAGCTGATTCAAGTGAAGGAGGGGAAAGAGAAATGCATCTGTGTGGGCAGGACAGGAGTGCTTGTCTAGGTGTTAGAGCAGGTTTAACCTGGCAAAAGTCATGAATGTACACTGAGTATCTGTCTATCTGTCTCCCTCTTGTCAGAGTTGAGGACAAGACTTGGTTGACATGTGGGTTGAGAGAGTAGAGCAAGGTTCATGCCTCTGAAGTATTTATATGTGCTGCAATTACTGTAGAGCAAACCACCCTATTCTCCAGACCAGATTACACTGTTAGAGCAATGTATCAGTATTAATGTGACAGCAAGACATTTTTGGTCCATGTCTACAATGGTAATTTTTTTTTCTTTTGAAAAAGAGAAAAAAGCTCTTTTTTTGAGTATTAGCTGATTTGGCCTTCAAGCCTTCTGCACTTCAGATCTTGAACTTTGCAACACATATTCATTTTTTTCTCACACTTCAAGAGAGTTTAAAATCAGATATATGTTTAAAATTATGAAAATTCAAATTCAAAAGTGTGAAAATTGCCCCCTTATTGTTTTGCAGAAAGGATAAGAGATGGTAGTTGAATGGGAGATTTAGAAGATAAAAGGCACTGAGAAAACGTCAAGTAGGGAGAATATATAGAAAGTAGAAGGACCATTCAGGAAGTCTGGGGGGCTCTGCCTGTAGGAGACTGTCACCTTCTGGATTTCCTTATATAAATATTTCACAGAATTTAAAAATAATGATGACTGCTTTGATTCAAGCGATAATAGCAAGCATAAAGCCAGATCATGGCTTAGTCCTTCTGTGAATACACCAAAGCTTTTGCACCAGTAGGAGTAGGCCAGCTGACCCACTTCAACAAAGCATACTTCCCCCCTGATGCTTAAAAAAGCAGGTTCTGTTGGCAGAACCTTAACTATTGTAATCGAGACTGAATGCGCCAAATTTCAGAGCTTAAAGCTTTCAGAAAGACTCAGCACATGGGGAACATCTTTCAAAGGTTTTAGGAAAGAGTTCCAGCAAACAAAACTGTAGCTCTTCTCAAAAATAATTATGTTAAAAAGCGGAAAGAGATTTTTTTCTGCATTTCTCACAAGAATAAAACTTATGTAAATTACCTCATAGGAGTACTGCTTTCATCTGGGAAGGTTAACACCTCACAGTAGTCCCTGTTTATCTCATTGGTAATTAATTTCCAGGAATGGCCTGGAGCCACCAGTAAGATAATAAATAAATAATATAAACCTCGTAAGCCTTGGAATTAAAATATAGCAAACTGTTATTAAAAACTGTAGTCGTGCAATAAATAGGGTCAGCGGTATTAGTCAGCTATCTGGGAAGACAAATACCATCACTCTAAACATCCCCTCTTCCTCCTTCTTCCTTTATATACCTTATATACGGAACATCATGTCATATGGTCTGGAATGTGCCTTTGGTCATTTTGGGTCAGCTGTCCCAGCTGTATCTCCTCCCAGCCTCTCATGCACCCCCAGCTTCCTCAGCAATGTGGCTGTGCAAAAAGCAGAAAAGGCCTTGGCTTTGTGCAAGCCCTGCTCAGCAGTAACAAAAACAGCTCTGTATTATCAACCCTGTGTTCAGCACAAATCCAAAACTGTTGCAAATTAAAAAAAACATTTCTGGATCACTTCCTCCTGCATTAATGTTGCCACTTGGCCAGCTGAATCACTTCTGCTATTGAAATTATAGATACTTTTAAGTGAATAGCACCATTCCTTAGTGAGTTTAGGTTTTGTATGTATTCTGCAGAAAAATGTCCTTCAAGACATGGAATTAGATAAACTAATTTTAATGAAAGTCTTCTGTTTGGACATTGAATAATCATGCTGGTGTTGTCTTACTGAGATATTTAAATAAGAAATCTAAGTCCACACTTACACATCAGAAATACACACTTAAGTTGATTATCAAAGGATCCCGATTTCAGAAACTGTCAACCAGGGAGGTTTCATTTTTTATAGAACTTGGCCATCCAAATTTGAAAACATTGATCAAATTTTTTCACAATGCCAACAATGGTTTTATGCTTTTTAGGAAATAATGTAAATTAAAATAAAAATATTTTTAAAGTTTTTGAGATTTTTTTTTTCTATAGTAAGAATGTACCTGTGCGCTCTATCAGTACAGGGATACAGATAACAAAGAGACCTGGGACATGATCTTGGCTAAAGGCCTCCACAATGCTTCTACAAAAAGCCCCAAACAAAGGCATTACTTTGGTCTCTCCAGTTTTTTCTACCTCAGACGCAGCTGATTGGAAGATTCCTGAGCAACATGAACATAAATAGAGTAGTTTCTGGCAATTCATCATTGTGCAGGAAAGCTTGTATTTGTGATTCATCTGATCCCTGTTCTAAGTGAGGATCCAGAAAGGAGGCTGCCCTCTTCCGGAGTACTCAGAGCAGCATGAACCACTGAGGACCTCAGAATATACCAAAGGCCAGTGGAGTTCTTCATGAAGTGTGGCTAAAACTACCAAATGCTACTGACAAAAGCTGGCCTGTAGGTCTGTCTCATCCTCTGCCATTTTACTGACTGCTTTTGCCTTAGGAACACATCTAGAAGCTGCCAGGGTCAGGTTGACTCCCTTCTCAGTTTTCAGGCCGAGCTGTTCATCAGCAACTTCCTTATTTTCCCAAGCTTTTACTGTCTAGCATCAGATTAAGAGAATCTTGCCTGCTTCTGCCCTGCCAAGGGTGGCTTTCCCCTCAGCCTAAGGAACAGTACTAAGCGTGATGAGGGCCTAGATGAGCAGCTCTTTTTAGCAAAACTGGGGGCTAGGTGGGAATTAGCCAAACCAGTGCAGGAAAACCTCTGCCTTCTCACTATCTTGTCTTCCTACTGCAAGTTTATTTCTGTTACTTGTAACATGTGGTTAATGCCCAATCAACTTTTGTTTCTAAACTTTGGATGCAATTCTGTCCCTGGAGGTGGAAATCTCTGCCCTGGGAGAAGAGAAAGGGAACAATAATTATAATTTTTTCAGTTTTTGTTTACTGCTGGTCTTTTTTGCTGATTGCTACAGTTAAATATTTGGCTCTGAGTTTTGAACTTATGCTGAAGCTGCTTGATCTCTGCAAGGTTGAAGGAGACTCAGAAGGGGCCACAGCTGCTTGTGCCATTGCCATCACTTTTGAGCTGAGCATCAAATTGTTCTGCTTATAGCCACTCTTAATTCCTATGGGTTGTGATGGCGATTAGACACTTTTTTTCCAATTATTTCAGATTTCAACGTATTTTAAGGAGTTTTCTCCATTATGTTCTCAAGAAGGACTAGATATGTTAAAAGAAAACAAATAAATAAATTATTCTAATCCATACATGCAGAGGAAGTATGGTGACCCTTCCTTGTCTCCACTGCAACTCTCCATCTTCAACTGTTTCAAACAAGACCTGCCCTGGGTTTTGTTTTGCACCTAGTTTCAGCAACTACTTTGCTGCAGGATTGGCCTGTCATCATTTTGAAGTGGTTTCTCATATCCTGTTAAGCAGTTTTCAGTTTATTTAACTGTATAGGACGCAAATTACAATATTTGTAAGTGTAAAGCATACAAAGACTTTTCTTTATTTTGAAGTGCTGTTTCAGATAAAGCATGATTTAGGCAGTAGGAGCAAGGTAGCCTATGAAAACCTACATTATGTTTATATTTGTTACGTATGTGACTGCATTCTTTTGTACTTGTCATACACGGAAAAGGGTCTGTGCTTAGACTTGGAGTTCAGAGCAAAGACTACTATAATAGAAATTATATGTTGAGATTTAACTGCTCCGTGGATTGTAGTACAAAAAAGTAGAAATCCGTCTCTCCCATGATGGTTCTAATTTTTTATTCAGCCGTGGCATTCTGTACCATGCTGTTTATCTTGTATTTTCACTCACTCGTGGATCTGATAGTTGTGAAATTGGCAAATGGTTTTTGGTGCTTTTCTAGGAGTGGTTGCATCAATCCCTGTGATTAAAAGGCTTGCTGATTTGCTTACCCAAAAGGATTAATGGCAGGCAATGAAGACTTTGTTTGAAAAATCCATGCCACATGATTCATCAAAGGGTCAAAAAAGTAGACTGGAAGTAATCCAGTATTAGAGCTGCATTATGGAGAAGCTTTTTAAAATCTTACTGACTCAGCAATTAGATGTTTCTTGATGAGGTCTGAACTATCAAGGAAAATGCAGCTTCACAGTTTTCTCAGTCATTCCATGAGGTTAAAGTTCAAGTTTTTAAGCAGGTCAGCACCAGAATTGAATGACATGTAAAACTTTGGAGACCTGCCCTACATATTTTTTTTCTGTAGAAAATCAGGAGTGTGAAGTACAGAAGTATGACCTTGACCCATCCTCTCCCACCTATGTAATTTAAGCATTCATAAACTGCTGATTTTTTTGTTGATATATTCAAATGCTTAGGCAGACCAGACCGAACACTTTGGCCTGCTGCTTAGACTTTCATAAGTTATTGTTATGGTTTCCTAGGAAATTATAGTAGCAAATTGCAAACTATATCCCACCATGATAGAAAACTACTATATTTAAAGTTAAATGTCAAGTATACAAGTTATAGCCCAGTGAAGAACAAACTTCTCTGGGAATTAGGGAAGCTAGTGCCTGTTCTGAAAACCATTTTTAAGCTGTATGCAATGGTCTGTGAATAGTAACAAAACTACCATATAAACATTTTTCATGCTCATTCTCTCTTCAACCCTTCACCTCTACCATTCTTAGTTTCCTAGCTCTGAACAGAGGCAGCTCCCTCTCAGTTCTGCCTCTTGTCGGATAAACAGGGCACTCCTGAGCGTGGGTTTCAAATAGTCTCAGGCTGGGAAGGCCTGGGTCTGGCCTCTGTCAGCAATTGTGCTAACTACAGGATGTCCCACCAAGGTAGGCTTGGCTTTGTCAGCCCAATGTGAGCTTCTCTTTTCAGTCAGGGAAGGTGGCCTTAGTCATTTTAGCATGATTTGTTCTTAACACACCAACTGACTTCATTGTTTGGGGAATTTAGGTGGAGGTAGGTACACTCAAGTTTAGGTGGTAGGCACCTCCTCACAGAGAAAGGTGCTTCTCTGTATCCATTTTGTGACTAGGGAATGGAGTTGTTTCTTGACCATGCATTTCTGAAAATGGACAAATATACCTGTTTTGGGTTGCTAGCATATTGTACACAATTGGTGTATGCTGTTGTACAGACACAGTGCTGCCACCATTCCTTCTGTGATTCAACTGGATCTGAATATTGGTATTCTTCCTTAAAAATAAACTGCATCTCTTTTTTTTTTTTTTTTTTGCCTCATTATATTTTCTCAGTTTTTGCACTTTGTGCAAGCTCCAGGTATTACTAAAAAGACATTGAACTGGGTTCACTTGCTTTTGCTTCCAGCCCTTGCTTGGACCTTTGCATTTTTCATCTCGCCAGTGTGGTCAGAAAATACAGCCTGATCAGCATGGAGGCTGTTCCTGGGCAAATGAGAATCTCCCTGTAAAGAGCTCATTCTAAGTGTCCTTGAATCTCACTTTGAGGTTTCTGTCCTTTAGACTGACCAAGATTTGATCTTTTATCTCAGCTAACCCTCTTAGAATTCCAAATAGCTTTTCAGTCCTGGGTAAGCTAAAAACATTTTTCAAGGTTTAGTTTATCTTCAGTTATCAAGCTTAAGACATACATGTTTTAAAGCAAATGTTGGTCTTACCTGAAGTACAACTCTCTTCAGTCTTATACAATGCATTTGCACAGTCAGCTGCCTCTATGTGATTGCCAACCAAAATAAATCAAGAACACAGGAAGCAGTTACTATCAGACTATTCTCTGCTGGTTCTAACACCAGCACCCATTTTTTAAAGTGCAGAATGTGATTTAGATTTCCTTCAGTTGTCTTTATTACATCTAGTGTTTCCATCTTTGCTGCTGAGATTATTTTCTGTAATTTCATTTTCTCCCTGGTGCTAGATGCTGTTCAGATATCACTTTGGACAACCCTACTTGAGAGGAAGGTCCTTATTAAGGGGTGCGTTTTCAGTCACTTCTGCTTAAATGGAGCAGGTGCTTCATCATGAGATCTTCCTGGATCTTCCAGAGAATGAACAGAATTATGTAAAGGTTCAGTTTTTCTATCAAGAAGTATTTGTGACTATATCAACCAGATTACTCACCTGGAGTGCTGTCTACAGATTCTGTGCCCCAACTAGAAAACCTGTCTTATAGACCAAAGATAAAATGGTTAAATGTGCCCAAATAACCTAAGAGCCTACCTGAAAAAAGAAATAAAATAATTAGGATTTAAAATTTAATTAAAAATATTTCTACATTCTTTTGCATTATTAGCTCTGCTAGATTTAAATCCAGGGATTTTAAATATGCATGTTTTCTGTCTCACTATATCCTGGAGATGCTCTATGTAAGCTGTATTTAATTAGATTTGTGGTTTAAAAGAAACTGCTTTTGACCTAGTTGAGTAACTAGATGTGTTGAATACTTTCAATGGCACTCTATTCTATGTGTGTGATCATTTACTATTTTTTTCCAAGCTATAAAAAGCTTCAATTAATAGAGGCGTGATACTGGTGTGATTCTGATATCACATGTAGTAGATGGGAATCAGCTAGTGAATAAACATCTGAAAAGTGAATGAACTTAAGATGCTAATTTATCTAAAAATTAAGGAGAGCTTCCACAGAGAAATAATTTTCCTTTTGGTTAATCCCTTCAAGTGTGGGCACTTCAGCACACAGATACATTTTCCATTTGCACAGTATCCCTTTCCCAGAGGAAAGTTTGGCAGTATCTTGCTGGGTTGCTAGTGTTTTGGCCAAGCTTGGGTTTGAACCATGATCTGGTATCTTGTTTTGGATCCATGTAATGTAATGATGAAAGAGAGGCATTCTTAGCCTTGGCCTAATATACTCTGCTTGTTTGATGATATGATAATGTGGTGTCCTTATTGAAGCTAGTCGGTGATGACTTCATTTGAGATGGAACCAGCCTTAGGCTACAAAAGAAGACCAGCCAGATATTTTGGGGGGTTTTTTAATAGATCAAAAGATTTTTGAAGGTATCTTCAGCATCCGGGTCCAGTGAAGGACTTTTCTTCCCAACATCTTTTCTATGTCTGTCTATATGACATTAAAAAGCAAAAAACCCCACACCACTCCACATACACACGCACCACGCCTCCTTGCCCCAAGTTAAATCTCCAAACTGCATATTTACAAATTGGGATTCTGTACAAAATTTGGAAACAAGGTCTTTTGAGTGTGTAAAGAGATAGTTTTTCAATAACTGATGAAAATCAAAAGCTAGAATATCCTACTGCTTACTAGTGAGAAACTGGGGATGTAGTTATTTGAGAAAAATTTCAAATAGAGACTGGAAGTTAGTACAAAAATAAAAGAAATAAGAAGAATCAGAGAATCCTTTTCCTTTTTTTTTTTCCTTTCCCAAACTAAATCTTGATTACTTATTTGATTAACACTTTTTTTGGGAAAAGCCAGCTGTTAGTTTTTGCCACTGTAAGGAACAGTAGACTGGTATGAAACAAGAGATTTGTATTACAGATGAAGATCACAGAACTGATGCAGTATAATTACAGGTGCTTCAACTTCAGCTGAAGACATTGTGAATCTTTGTGTCTGTTGCCATGCTCATGAAAAGGATGCATTTTTGTAACTTCTCCAGAATTTTGGTGTCTCTCTCTCCCCATTGCAGGTATCTTGTCTGCAATAACACGATGAAAATAGACCTATGATTTTTGCTTCTTGTTTTGTGCTGGTTATTGTGTGACATTTGCAAGCTCAGCAAGTCATATGTTTTTTAAAAAATAATAGTTTTGTACACTATTTTAAAAGCGGCAATGGCTTCAGTCTGATTTGGAGTGGGTGACCATATGACTGAAAGGAGAAATTATTTTCTGTAAAATACTACCATACCATAGATGACTTTCAATCAATCAAACAAACCTATTAAACAAAGTTGCTGACACAGGTGGTAACTGTTTTCTGCCAAATATCCACAGAGAAAGTGACTTCTCACTTCATCACAACATGATACAGAATAGGCTGCCTTGTGCATTTCCTTTGTGAAGGAGTCAGGCGAATATTTTTGTAATGCTATTGAAGAAGAGATTACATCTCCTCACCTGAATTGGTAGCTGTCATAAGGTTTTCCAAAAACTATAACATAAATCTTAGTTTTTGATGATTTCTGAGATTGAATTCAGTTGAGCTGAGGCCTTTATTGCATTGAATCGCAATGAGAGTCAAGGACCAACGGACATGAATAAGAATTAGAGATGCAAGAAAATAGTCCCAATAAAAAAGTGCAGCACTTGGATGCCACAGTTAGATTGAGTCTTGAATTGCCTTTGATGGGTTTCTCAATCTTGTCAGTAATGATGGTCTCCCATGGTGCCAGCAACTGCGAGCAATTTTCTGCAGCAGCTGCTGTGACCAGATTGTATTAAGATGAAGTGTTGTCAAGAGACATATACAAAATCTTCTCCTTGCCTTGTGTCTGATGCAAGGAAGAAAACCATCTTTCTCTGCTTGGTGAAGCATAGAGAACCCGCCTCAAATCAAGAAGAAAAACATGTTTGTGCTTCGCTCATAGGCTGTTTATTTTATCTTTATTAGAGACAACTTCTGTTATTGGAATATAATGAAATTGTACAGACTATTTTCATGTATGTGGATATATTATCAGCAGTGATGTTTTTTAGAGTAACATAACCTAGTAGGAACATTTGTAGGTAGCACTGCGTTGTGCCTAATGCATGCTTTCTGTACATAATTTAAATTTTTATTTCTTAGAAGTAAGCCAGATTAGCAGTGGATGGATAGCATAGAATATTTCAGTTGGAAGGGACCTAAATGATCATCTAGTCCAACTGCCTGACCTATTCAGTTGCTGATGAGATGGGAGAACAAAATTGTTTAGATGTTTGTTGAGGAGCACTGACAGAGATGACAGGTATCTACATCACAGATGTTTAGTTCCGTTAAATCCATTGCAATCTTCTATTTGATACTTTTAAGATGATGGAAGTTCACAACGGAACAGTTCTCTAATGGAAATTTAGTTGTAATTACTTTGCCAGTAGTGAAAGAGACATACCAGCAGGTACTGCATGCAAAACCATTTCTGCTCATAACTAGTAAATCAGAAAATTTCTATCTTTGCATAATTGTGAGGGATACAACTTTCAGTTTTAAGTGGATAAAGTGCATAAGCAGTCAGGTGTAGCTGAAAGTAGAGCAACAGTTCTAAATCCTCCAGACATATCATTAGCTGATAGAATTAATGGACACATGGGTAATTATCATGAACACTTATGATGGTTATTTAAATAAAATGTTTGACTCATAAAGCCACTGGAATTCTTCAAAGTTGATAGCAAGTACATGAGTAAAGTACTGTCAGAATTTCCAGGTGGCTTTCAAAAAGGTGGCTTCCCAAAAGTTTAAAGGAAATTACGTGATTAAAGGGTTGCTGCCAATACCGTTCCTTTAGTAGTCAGGTAGTGAATAAAAGAAAAAGCAAAGACATAGAAATAATGAGACTGAATGCAGATCTGACCAAGTCTGTTCATGTATTAAGGTTAACTCAGCATAGTAACTACAAGATTCATCAGCAACCAACTACAAGATGAACTTACAGAATCAGTGACTGAGCAGTGAAATAGCAGATGAAATGCAACGTAAACAGATACAAAGTGATACAGGTAGGAAAAAGTCGGAACTTCACACAGAAAATGAAGACCTTGAGCTCACTATTAGTACGCAGGAGGACCAAGAGTAGCCTTGCTGAGCCAAGCTGAGCACCATTTCCTCTTTAAGTAAGAGGGGGCTGAACTGAAGCCAGCAGAAAGCAAGTCTGGAACATTAAAAGAAGGCAGGTTTTCAACAGTCGTGGTACCTCTTGAGGCAGAACAAAAGTTCTTATGTGTTAAAGCTAAGAAGCTAAAATTAAAGGCCTAAAAGTGATTTCAAGGATAGTTCTCTCTCTGATGGTCCTAAAACATGGCCTATATTAGTACTAGCAGATGAAAACATAATCACCTGCTGTGGCTGGCACAGAGAGCTTCTGAACTGTGCTGCTGTCAGCACCTTTCACAAGTAGCCATCTAATAATTCTGACAAATCTGTGATGTGTTGCTTCACTGATGCTGTTTTCAGTCTTCTGAAGATAAAAAGGACAAATCTTACGGGTACTGTGCTCTCCTGCATAAGAAAGAGGCCTAAACTCTGAAGCTGAATCCCTCATGGGTGAAGAGGTCAGCTGAACAAATAGAATGCTTCTGAAGTGGTGAAAGGGAGAAACTGCATTTCTGAACTCCTGGACCTAAAAGCTGAGATAGGATAAAGTGAAATGAAGGAGTTGAAAATAGGAGAAATGCACCAGTCAAGGCAATTGAGGTTGATGGGTGCATGTGAGCAAGGTGCAATAATAGCTCCCTGTTAGAGAATCCCTGAAGCTGCATGACTTTTCAGGACAATCTCAGTTTCTGATTCATAGACTTTAGCAAGATGTGAGTAACTTTTCAGATCTCTGCCAAAATGAGTACTTCTAAACACAATTTATGTGCATTTGAGTAAGTATGCTGGAAAGAAATTCTTCCAGAGAGTTTGTGAAGTTTTTTTATTCTGACATGACAAGATGTGACAGCTTTACAAGTGCAAACTCAGAGGAGGAAAAAAACACTATGTTTTTTCTTCTTTTTATTGTATCAAATAATTTCCTGTTAACTGAATGGAAGTAATAACTCATCTTTTCGTATCAATATCCTAGTGCATGTCCACTCTCTGGCAGGTGTTAAAACCATAGTAAGTACTTGTTGGATAACTTGTTGCTTATTATCATCTTCTAAGATTGTTTTGAGTCCTTCAGTAATTTAAGTTGCAGCTTAGACAGGAAGTAAATATATACTTCAGTGATCAGTTTGAGAAAACTATTTGGACAGAGGCATAAACATTTAAGGGTTGTTAGTATATCCTTTATTTTGCAGGTGTACAGCATATGAAAAAAATAAAACGTAGCAGGTGGGAATGCTAAAGATCTCTGGAAATTGATGACTTGTGGCTGTTCATCCTGAGAAAACGTGGCTAACTACTATTAAATATGATTTCTTTATATGATGCCTTGATTGATTAATTCCTCACTTAGGAGGCTTAGATTGGTTACTGTTGGTTCTACCATTTGTCATGGATGCAGGTAGTATTGGTATCTCTGGTTAACAACATTCATTTAGTTCTCTCCACTTTCTATATCTCTAGTTTAGCTTCTGATGTTTTTTAAGCCAAATCAAATGTTTCATCCCAATGTTGTGTACTTCAGGCCTCTCTCTTGCGTAGATAGTCTGCTTTTTGAAGTGGAAAAATCCCATCCAATACCAATTCCTTGAACTGTTTACCTTAAACTACCCATATTTTCCATACAATTTTTCTGTCAATTGTCCTTTATTAACCATTTCATTCTGAAGCTACTTTTTAAAAAAAACCAAACCCCTTATGCTAAGCATGTTTTTCATTCCCCTTCAAGCCAAAATTGTATTTTCCTTTTGCCTGAAGCCTCCTGTTATTTTTTGTGTAAAACATTCATCCTATCCCTAGATAGTTTCCACTTCAAAATATCCCTTTGCATCTGCCTTCCAAGAGTGTGCCCTTTGTTCATTCTCTCCTTGGAAGCTCTGACATCTTCTTACCATATCTTATGGCTACACAATGTATTTACACATTTTTGCCTCTCATATGTATATTGCTGTATTTTTACTGCTCAAGATCTCTTCTGTTGTAAAAATGCAGGTGCTTGCTTTGCTTCCATGTATTGCCTTTGTAACCCTCTGCCTCATCTCAGTGGGTTCTCTTCTTTTCTGATCCTTGTATTCTTCTCCACATCTGAGAGGGCACTTATGTTTTCTCATCCTGTGAAAGACCTTCTATCCTTTAAGAATCCCTTTGCTAGCTCTTTTTTTTTTTTTTTTTTTCCATCTCACTCTCTTTTTGGGTTTCCTTCTCAGTCACAAAGAATGTAAGCTATGGAAAAAGAGGGTTTTTTTGACAGCAGTCCTAAAAAAGTGAGACCTAGATTTCTCATTCTCCTTTGTGGCTTTCATATTGTGTATTGCTGGCATAAAAGGATGTTCCTGTTCTCTCATGAAAGCATAGCTGCCTTTTTAGGACCTTGGTATGAGGAGAATTGCATTCCTGAAAAGCTGAGGCTGTATGTGCTGCAGTTAGTGCCCAGCCACAGGATCAGTTTGTGGACCAGAAGATTAATTTGAACCATTTCTTACTGTGAGACGAGTTCTTTGGATTTGGCTAACCTCATTTATAACTTGAAGGGAAACAGTCTATGTGAGCATTAACAAATAAAGCCTTTGCAACAATTAATTGCCACATTCTGATATTACTTCCAGCAGTGCACAACCTGAATGCTGGATCTGTCGGACAGGTACACATAAAAATGATTGGTCAAGAGATTAAACTTCTCTGTCAAGTGCTCAAAAGATATTAGCTGCCTAGCGTCTAAAATATCAGCTGTCAAAGTCCTTAAAATCCTGCTTTTTAGCAGCATGATCCAGAGCTAGGGTGAGAGGAAAAGTTATCACATATAGAACACTGAGATGAATGTGTATTGTACTGGTTTCTTTCAATTGCTCTTTCACCAAGCTTTCTGTGTGCAAAAGAAGAAACAAATTAAAGTGGAATAAAAACTTTAAAATGCATGGTAGCTTAGAATTTAATTTGATTTATAACCAGTTATAGTCCATTCCCCACCAACCCATCTGAATTTTGGAGGGCTTTTTTCATAAAAACACAGTGGTTTGCAACTTTTAATAGGACTGCAAATAACAGAATAGACTATTTATTTAATAGCTTTTAAATATTTGCATCTTTTTTTCTGAAAATATATCTAAGTGCCTAATTAGAAAGGCTTTTTCTTCCAGTGCTAATGCATGTAACTGAAAACAACTCTTCTAATGACTGTGTCTTTAAAATTCTGTGATATTTGTAGTTGAGTGAATCTAAAGGTAATTATTAATGGAGAGACAAGTGTAGAGAGGAAAAAGTTCCTATCACAGCTTAAATATAGCAAGTATCTCCTATATTAAATTTTCTGTATATGACTTAGAAATAAGTATGTCAGTATTCTGTCTCTGAGTCAGAATTTCCTTGGCTTTCATGGCCATAATTGTTCATAGTGCACGTATTCTGCAGTTACATGGGAGGTATTCTTGACTTCACTTGTCATGTAAGGGATGGAAAGTTACTGTTATATTTCCAGGGAATCTGTAATGTAAATGCTGAATGTCTTACAGTAATTACAGAAAAACCTAAATATATTTTTCCCTTAATCTTTTAAAAACATTCATAACAAACAATGTCTTCCCATTTTAGAAATAAAATTTTAAAAGATAGCCTGTAAAACATGGCTAATTTTCAAGTAGATTTTCCCCTGCCAAGATATTTTACCTGAACAGGTCAGACAAACATCAGTGTTTCTGCAGAGCAGTTAATACTGAATTGACTCATGATGAAAAGCAGGTGTGGATATGTTCTGCAAACACAGCATGACTTTTTCCCAAGTTTCTCTCACTACTGCTTCCAGGCTGAGATGCCATTTGATGGGCACAAACAGGGAAACTGAAGTGCCAAACACCTGAGCCCAGTGGTGGTGGTACCTGTGCATTCCCACAGTTTAAATGTCATGCCAGTTTCCCATCGAACTGTCTGGCTCCAGCTATTTCTTTTTTCAGGGGTTAGCACTGATCACTGCAACCTGCCTCAGGGCTGTTTTAAACTGAGGAGTTGGGTGTGTGATCTGCCTTTTCTTACAGGGGGTCAGAAAATATGTGGGCTAGGGAGGGGATACCCCACCATTTTTGGGATGATTCCTACCTGCAGAACTGCTGTGTGAGGCAGTAGCACCTTTCAGGCATGGAATGGGATAGAGGCACTAGGGCAAGATAAGGAAGAATCACAAAGCTGCTTATCTGATAATCTTGAAATAAGTTTCTTGATGTGTGGTACATATGGATTGGTTCTGAATATTTTATGTAGCGATATCAAAACCAAATTATTGTTTTTAAAATTCTCCCTGGAGTTTCTTCAGTTTCTGAAAATAATTTTTGGCTTATGCCTGCCAAGTACATGTGAAATGCTCTTATGTCAATTTAGCACTGTGGTGAAGTGATTAATTCTGCTTAATACTTCTTGCTTCTGCCCAGGAATTTCATTAATACTTTTTATCATAACATCAGCCTGCGAGTTTATGTTCTCTCTGAACCTTTTCCAGCCTCATCATTTTCCAGAGTTCAAACTTCCTGCTCTGTTAGTGTGGGCCATATTTGTGGTTCCTAGATGTGCTTCCTGCCCAATAACTGGTTTCTTTGCACTACTTCCTTCTGCAGATCTGAATTTACAAGCCTTCTTTGTGTAATTTGAAAAATCAGCAATCTTGCTTGTTGGATTTTTTTATTTACTCCTTCATGCTTTTTAAAATTTTTAGTGGGATTGTCTCTAGTACTGAGCATTACTGCACTTTCAGCATTTTGAGAATCACTAGATATTAATAGATAATTTTAGGTAGTTTGGTATTATCTGGTGTTGCACTATTTTCTAGTTTGTATTTAATGTGATTCTAGCTGAATCAATGCAAAATTCTAAGAATATCCCAGGTTTGAAGTTTTATTTATTTATAACCTCTTAAAATAGTAGAATTAGGTATAGCTGCCAAGACCTTCACTATAGAACCACAAATGTTGTGTTTAACTCTATTCCCATCCTCTAGAAGTCAAATCTTTGGTAGTCTTTCATTATGCACGGTATTCATGCTTTGTTTGCCTTTGTTGGATAATGAAATGCTAGACTGCCTCCAAATTTCTTAAATATCCTGAATGTTAAAGGGTTTTTATAAAAACTGGTAGTAGTGGTTGAAATATCTCTCCACTCATCTCCATAGAGTTTTGAGAGGTCACTATGAAAAAAGAAGCAGTTTAAGGAATTCTTTTTCCTAGTCCATGTTGTGTATTTATATCCTTAATTTACTCACACAGTGAAAAAAAATTTTCTGCATTCTCATGTGATGAGTACCACATTGTGCTCTTTATAAGTTCAAGTATTACTTGCATATTTGAGTCTCATTGGCATGTCATGAAATTTTATCATTTCCGTTTTTAATTGAAGTTTTTACTATTGCTAAGTATTCTCATGTTACTATATTTAAAAGCCTTTTTGATAATGGCTGTATAGCTGCCATCTGTGATTTTATTTTGGTTGATCTTAGATCGCATTCCCATGTTTCTGATAACATCCATCCTGCTAAATAAATTCCCCTTACTTTATCATTCTCCAATTTGGCATACAGCCCTTGGGGAAGTGGTGATAAAAAAGGAGAAATGTCATCTATTATTTGTTCCAGTTCAGTCACTGTGTAGTTGTGCTGGAACAAAGTGCATGGCTTATTTTTAGGTTTACCAAAGCAGTGACATATTTAATATTTTGTTGTTTGCGCAGAATATTAAATGAATTCCTAAAAATCATGAGAGGAGCAGCTCCAAACAAACAAACAAAAAAAAACAACCCCCCCCAAAAAGAAAAAAACCTAAGTATTTTTTTCAGAATGAACCATACATGTCAAATAAAATAAATTTTAGCAAAGCAACCAAGTTTATTAGTTTAGTCAAAGAAATGACATAGTCATCTTGGAGATAGTTGAGGTTTGACATAAAAATTGTGTTTATCTTTTGAAACAAGCTTTTATAACCTTAAACCTCAGTGTAGTTTAATTGCTTCCATTTTCAAACCCTTTTCTAAATATGCCTGTATCAGTAGGCTAGGTATCACATCATGAATCAAAAATCATGTTGCTTTTTGCTCCTGCTGGAAGTGAGGTGTTGATATTTTCTGAGGGGCTGTTTGCTGTGTAGTTGCTGTGCTGGAGCAAGACTGAAGACATATTAACTGTAGAGTCTGTGGCTTTTTGAACGTAAATGTAACACCCCTCCAGCTTGCTGTGACAAATTTCCTGCACAGTCATGTCCTTGAATCACAAGCAATCAGTGAATCATGGTTGCAGGAGAAGATTCTGGGAAAGAAACCTGGGGGATAACTACCTTTTAGAGGAAAAAATATAAGCAATAAAACTATAGCTCAGATAGCACACTCAGCTCCATGTTAATTCTGGAAATTATGTGTATTGAACCTGACACTGGATCTTGAGATGAAAGAGCACATGTTGGTAGCAGTGATTTTAATCTTAAATGATACAAGAACTGTCCTACTAAATTAGAGATGCTTTCATTCTTTGATAGACATGGAATAAAAACCTACCTTCAATTATTTTATCAGGTGATGAATGCCTTGCTGTTATTTACTCATGCCAAAAAGCTAAACATCCTGGATATCAAAGTACAGATATAGATCAATTTTAGGCACTCCTGTAAAGAAATAAAGAAATTTCTGAATGCTCATCAGGGCAAAAATCTCTATATTTTTCCTCTCGGTTGGTTAAATGGAACTAACAAAAATTGATACAACAGATAATAACAGTAGAGTTGATATCCTATGCACAAAAATGCAATTGAATGTATTTTAATTGCACTCCTCAAAGGGAACTGGCTTTTTATCCATACAAGAGCTGATTGGACATCTTCTTGTTCTTGTTGATTTTCTGGTTTTTGTTTTGGGTTTTTGTTTTTTTTTTTTCTTTGATTGCAGCTAAATTCAAGAAAGAAGTATATCTCAGCGCCCATTCCCAACTAGTTTCCATTTGATATGGACTTCCATAGGAAAAAGAAGGATTGAGAGTCAGTTTATATAAGGTAACTGAAATAAGGTAACTGTTAAGGAAAAAAGAATAAAGATAGCCCCAACAGAAAACAAAATATTAACTATTGAAATACAAGGCTACCATATATATTTTTAGAATAGGTAGTTTGGGATAGAAGGTTATTGTGGAAAGTAGCTGTAAAATCTAAACTGAAATACTGATAAAATCTTTCCATAACCCAAATAAAAGTCTCTCAAATGCTCCTTTTTTTTTAATATGGTCTTTCAAAAAATACTTGCCCAGTAGACCATAAAATTCTTAAGTGACATTATAGTGTGTTAATGTCGTAAATATTATTAATAATTAAACTAGATATGTTGTTCTCTTTAAATTAGTTATCCATCTGAATAATTGATAACATAATTTGTTGTGTTTATTCCTGTTACCTAGGGGTTTGTCTATTTGCTGTTTTAACATGACTATCTAGAAGGAGGCTACTGATAATGTGTAGAACAGTTTTTAGTGTTTATTGAAGAGGATAAAAGTGTATTATGTATTGCTACACATTTCTACAACAACTATGCTATACTTGTGTTTCAGGGAGGAAATGTCACTTGATTCACTTGGGGATATTATAATATACAGCAGGGAGTTAGCACATTTTTGCATTTCTTTCTTTTTTTTTCAACCAAGTGGTTGTTGACCTCTATCCCTTATGCAGTGGCTTTGTCTAACAGCGCACATAATCACACAGCACTCTGTTTCCCGCATCTCAGATCAGATGGCAGCATGCAAAGCAGCTTAAAACCAGCAGAATGGCTGTCAAGAGATCAGAGTGGCAAACTGGCAAGGCTAGGAGGAGGGAAGTCAGGATGAAGAGGAACTTCACCATCTCATGATACATGTAACACATGGCAGCCATTCTCAGGTCCTTCAGACTTGGCAGATTTTTGGCTAATACTGTGAGAGCATTATAAATTGATAATAGGATTTACATAGGCATTGTATAAAATTTTCCCTGGTCATGTGGGAAGATTGGCTGTTGAGCACCCAGGCAGTGAACTGGGTTACCCAGCTGATGGCTAGGCCTCCAGTCCATACTGCAAAGTGCAGTTTGCTGTTTGGACAATCCCACTATTGCATTAGACACCTGCAGGAGGTAATATGTGGTTTTTAAATTTGCTACTATAAGCAGCGAGAAGAGCAGCCTATGTAGTTAAGTTCAGCTCCGCTAACCATCACAGTCCATAGAAAACATGGTGAGTGGCTCCCAATTCATTCTTTGGCTTACAGAATCTTTGACCTGGGAGCATGTTGTATGGAAAGGGAAGCTGCTCTTTGCCTTCTCATAAAAATTGAAAGTTGTCTCAGCATAACTGTAAGAAACTATTAAGAAAAATATGAAGGAAGACATAATCTTTATGGGGAGTGGTTTAATTCTAATGCTTCAGGAGGGGAGTAGTTGTACTAACAGCTTGAGACCATTCTCAGCTTCTATATTAGATTGCACAAAATAGATATAATATTATTGTTTCACGATAAATTTTTGAGAATAACTTAAGACCACAAGGTCTGGAGCAATTCTAGGTGTCTATTGCTTTGTAAAGCTGTGGAGAACCCATTGCAGAAGCTTTTCAATGGAGATGCTTGCTTATTTTTACATGTTAACAAAAAGCTACCACTTCTTCCTAGTAAGTGCCACTTCCTACTAGGTAGGAATTGACAAATTTGCTCCTAAAGCTCCAATTTAAACCACTGTTATGCTGAATACATAACAATGTCTGGGCTGGTTGCCTCCCAAAACTACTTTGACAGCAAAACAAGTACCCCCTCCATTCTTAGCAATGGAAAAAAAGGCCCTGTCTGTTTCTTCAGAAAATGTAAAATGCCACATCTGAGAGAGTGTCTATACAGAAGAGCATTCTTTTGTCAGAGAAATAATGCTATATATAAGAACAGAAAAGACAAAAAAACTTTAAAATCACAGTGTACAACATTAACATCTGGCTTAAAGTGTGTTAAGAGCCAACAACTCAATGTCAATTTGGTCTGACTTTACAGTATTACTTGCTTGAATTTGGCTCTCACTGGGGGAGTCAAGCATTTCGATATCATCCAAAGCCCCTGAGAATGATTCAAACCAGCTGGTATTCCCTATATTACATAATTACAAAGCACGCGCCGCTGTTTGGCAGACTGAAGAGGCACTGGGGGCCCACTTCTCAAAATATTTACAGCCTTTTATTCTTCTCTAAACAATCATTTGCATAGTAAAAGTGATATACAGCACACAAATGTGGGTCTACTTTATTTCCACTTCCTCAAACTTACCTGGAAGTGGCTGTGTTTAGCAGTGAGTAGACGGAAGTGAGATGGAGCTGGCAGGGGTAAAGGCTGTAATTTTTTCAGGAAAAACTTTGCGTTGCCTCAGTCAGTGAAAGATGGTGAATGTTTCAAAGAAAACCTGAAAGATGTATAAATATTTTGCCTATGTGAAAGCATATTGTGAAATATCTGCCCTGGAAGTGGAAAAGTTAAGAAACTAGGAAAAGCTGCACATGAGCAAGTTGGTCATGGCAGGGTTGCTAATGTGTAGGTGAGATGCAGTGGTTGCATCTTGTTAAGAGGTAGGTGTGTGTGTGTGGGGGTGTGTGTGTGGGTGTGTGGGTGTGGGTGTGCATCTTTAAGTAACATATTTTTGATTGTTAGATTGGCTTCTTTCCATGGCCAACTTGGTAAAATTCTGTTTTATCTAAAGTGAACAAAAAGTCATGGAAATTATCAATAGCTGAGATGCTGGGGGAAAAATAAAGGGAACAAAAGAAAAAAAATCTGTTGAAATGTCTACCCTTATGTATCATTCTGAAAGATTTAAAGTTGCAAAGGGGTAGGAGAATGGTTAACTGTCTTTTTTTTCCCTACCACACCAAGAAAATGCATACACTTCTTGTACACACACAACTTTTGAGTTACAAACCTCTGTCTGATCTTAGCACCCACAGCTTCCCATCATGCTATGTATGGGAGGCATCGTACAATGTAGCTAAACTCCTTTAAAGCTCCAAATTCTTCTCAAGTTTTCTTGTTTTAAATTCACATTGCTACAAGGGAGTTACATAAAGCAATGTTAAATGATTAATGAATGTTTAAAAGATTTCTATGCTGTGTAATACAGGAATTTTTCTCTTTTGTAGTGGTTTTAATGAAGAGATCATTAAAAGTTATATTGTGTTTAGTGCTAAACCCAAAATCCTTTGTCCTTTTAATCCACAAAACTTAAAATCTGATTTGAACCAAACTTTTACATCTTATGAAATGGTTTTGAGGCGGAAAAGCTAAAAGTGAGCATAGGCAAATTATTTGAGACACTATAGGGAGCCTGGTATTTACATACTGTCCAGGATTCTGAATGGTGAATCATTGATATGAACAGACATGACTAGCTGTAAATCTCTACAACCCTGTGGGGGGTGTTGTCATTCAATTTCCACACAGCAAGGGTTACTGAAATTAATTTTTGGTGCCTGTTTGTTTCCCACTATCAAGATGTTTTATTGCATTGCATAATTTGGACTACAAGTGAATGGATTGTAAGTGCAGAATCAAAAAGAGAAATGTAGTGGCAGTATGAGTGGGGTGCTGTAAGTGACCTGCTGAGCACAGTGACATAGCGTGGCAGGTATCAATGTGTAAACCTGCAAACTGCAGATCTTACTGAATTCTGCACTATAGTTTGCTGTCTGGTCCAGTGCAGAATTTGACTGAGTGCAAATCAAATTCTGCAGTGGACAGACTGCACAGCCAACTTCCTAAGATGGGACAAATAAAGGATGCTGCTGTCACATGGAACAATGAGACAAACACCTTCATCACGCAGTGCAATGTTAAATTATCTGAGTAAGCAGATCATCCATTGCACTATTTCTGAATTTAGGCATACCACCAGAGTATCTGCCACAGAAGATGCTAGAAAATTTATTTTGAGCCTGCTGAGCAGCCGGAGATGAATTGTGTAAGAAAATACCTGACTGCATTTTAATGTATGCTGGTTTTTCAAGTGCTGCATGAATGCTCAAATAGGAAACCATACCATTGGCAGTTGCTTTATAATTCCCCTTGTCCTTTGGCTCTCATTCTTTACAATTCTGCTGGCTTTGCCTTGCAATCTTTCCTGCGCAGAGACTTCACCACAGAGGAAAAATGCAAATTTTAGGGAAAAAAAGGTTCACTTATAACAAAAGTGATCAATTAGCCAACAAAAATACCACTCTGCAGAACCACATACTTACAAACAAGGAAGAATTCCTTGGGAATTTGAAGCCCAGGGCAGGCAGCCTTTTCTGCCATGATCATGAAATAGAGAAGTTCAGGACGTTGCAAGGCTTTAAAAAGACAAAAAGTAGGATCATAACACTGTGCTTCGAGAGGACAGGCTCTTACATGTTGATGGATCTTCTTGGAATAACACCATGTGATATGACCCTGGATAGAAGAGGTGTCTGGGAAAGCTGGTTGATTTTCCAGAATCTCCGCTTTCAAGCTTGGTAATGGTCCTATCTAACATAGAGGAAGTGAGGCAATGTTAGCAAGAAACCTGTGTGGATGAACAAGGAAGTTGTGACAGAAGCCAAATACAATAAAAGAAGGTAGCTGTCAAGAGATGTAACTGACTCAGCAGGGAGATAGAGACATCACCAAGTGCACAAAAACATCTGATTCAGGAAAGCCAAAACCTTAAGAAATAGATGCTGATATAGATTAAAAGCTTATCTCTGGAGTCTCACAGACTAATTTCTGTTCAGAAGTGGATCTGTTTGTCCTGGAACATGTTATCCTAATAACAGCCACAAAGCATAGAAGGAAATCCAGATTTCTTTGTTTGTTTGTTTGTTTATTTCCCCTAAATAAATGAAGTAACAAGTACATGATTGACCTCTTTATGAGAAAAATCTAATCTGTTTGTGAAGAACTGCAACCTATGGGAAGGAATCACACTGGAAGGGTCCATGCAGGACTGTCTCTCATGGGAGGGACCCCTTGGGAAAGGGCAAAGGCTCCTCTTTCTGAGAAAAAAGCAACAGCAGTAATAGTATATGGTGAACTGACTGTAACCCAGTATGGCAGTACGAAAAATAAAAAAGGGCCTTAGCTCTGTGCAAGCCCTGTTCAGCGATAACAAAACATCTCTGTATTATCAACGCTGTGTTCTGCACAAATCCAGGACACTGTTCCATACTAGCCGCTGTGAAGAAACAACTCTACCCCAGCCAAAACCAGCATACCCTTATTCCCCATCTCCCTACATCGCTGTGGGGAAGGAGGTAGAGAATTGGGAATAGAGTTGAGAGCCTGGCACTGTGTAAGAACGCTTCATAATATAAGTGTGATTTCTAGTAGTAAGACAGATCCCTTGAAGAAGACTGCACACAGATTTCTAACCAGGCAATGGGTCCTTCCATGTTGCTGCTGTAAGGTGGTTGTGTGTTGAACACTCTCCTTCCTGAATGAGCTCTGATCTGAACAGCAAAGTAATGGCTTTGCCTCTCACCCTGACACTTCAGATACATATTTTTAGTATAAAAAAGGATGTTGAACAAGAGTCAGATTTAAAATAGGTTTCTGTCCACTTGCTTGTAGGTTTTGTTCAACAGTCAATACTGATCTTTCAAATAGACAGACTCTTTGTCACATTTCCAAAATAGTATTCCTTTGCATTCTGACTTCTTTTAACAGTTGTGGTCCCTCTCCAGCCGCATTAATAAAGGTGTGACACCTGGTTCCATCCTGTATGATGATGTTGTTGTTTATGGAATCTGGAAAAGGCAGTGGTAGCTGGAAGCCTGTCTCTCTTGATGTAGATGGATCTTACTAATAGTTACTCAAGGCTGGCTGAAAATTCCGTTAATTATATAAAAGTATTTTTGTCTCTACAAATCTAAGATATTTAATAGTCTAATCTAATTGCTCTGAAACAGAAACTTCAATAAAAAGTAGTCATAATTTTAGTGATACAGGCAGAGTGGATAATGAGTTGCATGTAGAGCAGACAACATACATCTCCAAACTTACGTAAAACAGTATTGCTGCTTTGTTCTTTGCTAAGTTTAAATCCATTTTTTAGCAGGCAGATTCAATAATCTGTGTTGTGCTACTACATAATTTAATAATATTTAATGATTGCATTCAATACTATTATTAATAAAGTTCAATGAAAAGAACAGTCTAGTGAAAAAGCAATAATATCCCCTATGACAGCTCAAATAAGTGACACTTATTCTATTGAAATATGCATCATATCCTGATATGATTAACATTAATTCTGTTTGAAAAGACTTTCCACCTGTTTTAAGAGAATAGGCCTTTCACACTTTTCTACTGGCTTTAATAATTATATTTATCAGGTACTAATTTTTCTCCTTTATAAAAATATGCATAATAATTTTTGTGTACGTATATTAAGTTGAATTGCCTAATTTTTCAGTTCTGTAATACTGCATTTTAAAAGTCTGTACATCTTGCAACAGGAAAAGAACATCTTTTGTGCACAACTAAAGACGTTTGTGCACAACTAAAGATTGTACCGTCAGTACAAGGTGAATACTCAAGGTGGATAATGCAGCTTGTGTTCTTCTGAATAGTATTTGTGCAACCTGTAAAATTTGCAGTGTGCCATTGTTATAAATCATGATTGAAACCTTATTTGCTGAAAGTTTCTAAGAAACAATACTTTAAAA
This sequence comes from Phainopepla nitens, assembly GCA_013400175.1. Taxonomy (NCBI): domain Eukaryota; kingdom Metazoa; phylum Chordata; class Aves; order Passeriformes; family Bombycillidae; genus Phainopepla; species Phainopepla nitens. The sequence continues at coordinate 47,284 of VXBQ01005209.1, forward strand.
TTTGTCTTAAGCCATTGAAAGTGATATCTCTTTAAAATGCATGTCAGCTAGCATTTTACTACATGAAAAAATAAATAAAACCTAAAGCTTAATGAAGCAAATGTATCAATTAGATAATTAGCTTAAAAAGCAAAAGGGAATTTCATGTCACTTTTAGTTACTAAACCCTAGGATGTCTTACTAATTTACGCACTAGATTTTTCTCATGAAGAGGTCAATCATGCACTTGTTACTTCACTTATGAAGATGCTAAAAATAGCAGACATGAAAAAGGAAATTTTTAAAACCTGTAGAATTGTGCCTACTATGGACAAATAGTTTGCTCTAAAATAGGTCTCATATAGGAAATTTAAGTGTTGATTAATAAAATCATGCTTAATTCAGTTGCAGGAAGAACTTAAGTAAAAATAGTGCAGAGAGAATATTATGTCTTGAATGCTATATTGCAGAACTGATAACCATTTTTATAGCAGAACATTTTCGTTTTCCTGTCTTAGAAGCTGATTAGGGGGGCAGTTTCCAACCTTTCTTTCTCTGCCTCTGTATTATGGGATTCAAACATGACTTGCCTGTTAAGACTTTGCTTACTTAAACAGTTACGGTTCTCACTGCTGGATGAGGCCAGTGCAAAGGGTTCTTGCAACTGTGTGCTGGTTTGTAAACTGATGTGACCTCTTTAAAAATAGTCAGTAATCTATATCCTTCACTAAAAAGCACCTATTACCTCCCCCTTCCTGTGAAATAAATATGCTGGTTTTTTGATGGGTGAGGGTTGTTCTTTTTATACACACAATATTTTTCAACTTCAGAGTTCTAAGAAACTTGCGCAAGACTGCATTGGAAATGAAGCAAAAAACTTTTTCCAGTTTCATCTATTTTTTAGTACTTTCATGTAACCCAGGAAGGGCCACAGAAAGGGGCATCAGTATAGAAGTGTGATGTTTTTCAAGTAATGAAATTACTGAAAAATGTTGCATGTCTTTCTAAGCTCTTCTTGCAGGCCTTTGATGTAATCCTTAACTAACGTTTCCTTAACTCGCATGAGGATTTTATAATCAAGTACCCTGTCTGTGCTGATACAGTGCTTGATACTGTCATTAGAAACTTCTTTTGGATCATGTTTGGATAACTTCTAGGCTTTTGTTACTGCTTTTTCACACTGATTAATATCCAAGGAAAATAGCTAGTGAAAGAGATTTTACCTAGTCAAAATCCTGACCTTGAATTCTGATATCTTGCCTTTACATGCAATATCTACTCTTGGAAACTGGTTGATAACTGACTTTTCTTTAATGCCCTAGGTCTTACCTGTTTTTCTAAGAAGGGGATTTTCAGAGGGTTTTTTAACTCTTCTGTTAAAATTCCAGATAAATTCTTGATTCATTTGGCTATTGACTGCACAGTTCTTTTTCCATTATACTGTTAGGCTCCAAGTTCAAGTAAATTAAATTGTGTTTAACTGGATTTTATAGCTATCTTTCTTAGAGGTACTTGTAAGGGCTTTTAAAACTCAATTTATAACAATTCTCAAAGCTTAACTCTAACTCAAAATTGTAAATTCCTCAGACTGACCAAAAAACGGACTCAGACGAAAAGCTTCCCATCAGGCTGTTCTATAAGTTAGTTTCTTGTACATAAGCTGCCAACCTGGCTGTGTTTGGGATGTTTCTGTACAGCTACTTTAAGCCAGCTCAGGGCTTCTGTGCCACAGCAGAGATGCAGCAGAAATGCATGAATTTGCTTTACTGTATCAAATTTCTGTGCAAACACGTGTAAGCCTATTTGCAGCTAAACCACAATTTTTGACAATAAATCCTTGTAAAATATGCTTCAAGAGTCAGGTTGGTAGTTTCATATACCATGAGGCAGTGTGCTTGGACCAAGGTCACTCAGATGCGATCAATCTATTTCAGTTCCCCATCTTACCTTTGCTTTCAGCTCTTTTCCCTCCTTCATTTTCCACATCATGGTTCAACTACAGACCAGAAAGATCAAGCACACTCTGTGAGCCTGCACGGCTGCTGCTTGGCCTCCCCTCTGCCGAGGGACCTCTCCTCCCCACACCTGTTTTTACTGTATTTCCAATCTGCATAGGCCAACAGGCACAAAAGTGACTGGAATATGCTTGAAGTTCAATTAGCTTTTTAAAAATTTCTTTCTTTCCAGTTTCTCTTTATTCGTGCCAGATTGGCTTCACTTGCAGTCTTACTAAGGCTATCAATGGCTGTTATCTAAGCAACATTGCTGAGCGTGTCTAATTTCTCGCCCCATTGGCCTGCCAGCTCCAGTGGACTGACTAAACAGTTGTGGACCTTCAGCACCAAAGGACAAGAGGGCAATATTTTGTTGCGTAGCTATAAAACCACTTCATCAAAGCATTAAGAATTGCAGAATTTTATTGTACTCACACCGATAATATCATCTGAAAATTTCATATTGTTTTCAAAAAGTAAGAATCATGCTACTTCAAATTCTGTGATGCTCTGAAAATATTTAGATTTTGTTTTAAGAGTCTGAGGGGAGTCTCTTTCCTTTCTAACACTGTTGTCTTCTAGACAGTTTTGGTTTTATTGTGGACATGAGGACATTCTTCTGGGAGATTTTTGTTACCAGCTCTTTTCCTGCTGCTTGTAAGTGCTCTCTCTCTTATCAGTGACCCCCCNGGTTCATCCAGCAGCCCCTGACTCCACACCTGGCATTTTGCTGGTACAAGTCCCTTTTGCTGGTGTGCACAAGCCATGCTTCCAGCACAGTCCTCATGCTAGGCCCAGCTTGGGATGGGCTTGGCATAACAAAACATAGTGGCTTAGCAGAGGGCCAGGCCACATCTGGGACTACAGGATGAGACACAGGTCAGGTAGTACCAGTACCACAGCAACATTAATATGTAATATTAGAAACAGTAACAGGTTTCAGTTTATTGCTGTTGCAGAAAGAGGCTTCAAGCGACCGAGTTCATTCCTAACCCATTGTCTATTTCATGTATCCTCCTTATCTTCCCAGAATGATCAGTTATCTTGAAAGTGGAAGTATTTCAGGGAAAAAAGGATATTAGAGGAGTTCATCAAGTGAACAATCTTATTTAATATTCTCCTTAATGACCTTGATTCACGAATGAAATTTGCTGATATAAAAGGGATGGGGTCAATCTCAATGCAGAGTTGGAGTTGAATAACAAGTAGGATGGTAATATGAAGAGCTGAAATGAATAAAAAGAGATGGATTTTAATAGTACAAGAGACAAAGCCATGTATCAGAAGCATAATAATGTCTGCTGTATTCTGAGCCCTCATCATTTAGAATAAAATAGACTTAAGTGCATTAAGCATTCATAGGATATTTATGAAAAACTGATAAGATTTTGTTGTGCAAAACACACAATAGCAAAAGACATATGGTAAGATATTTCTAGTTCTTTTACTGCATAGTGTCAACTACTTAAAATGTTGATGGAGTTCCTTCTGAAATGCCATGAACCTGTGTGTCTTTGAGAACGATAAAAATTATCTTCAAATCACTGTAAATAAGGGCTAAGATTGCAAGTGATCAAGGAAATTATGTTTGTTAAGAACAAACAAGTGTCAGCCAGTTGAATATTGTGTTTAAGTTTATTTGTAACAGAAGGAGAATTTGCATGGTATTGCCTCTTCCCAGCTGATGAGAAGAACCTTTTCTTCAGAGAATCTGAGTCTCCCTGGTTTGGCAAAACCAAAATTTATGTCCTGGAGTTTCATTGTATCATCCTAAAAGGAAGCTTGCCCTTCTGTGTTAGTTTCTCTGAGTTGAATTTTGCCAGAATACCTACTGATTCAAGGCAATACCTTTCTGTCCACTTGGGTTTTTTTCCCTAGCTGCATCGTGTGTTTGGATTATGACAGAAAATGCGTAAGCATGTTGAAAATGATAACAACTGTGTAAAGTGACAGAATCTTTCCGCTGAAGATACCTTTCAAATTTTTTGTATTTTTTAATTCTCAGCCCAGATCTGGCTATTCTAAAAGAAATATTCCTAGTTTTACTTCAAATAAAGAAAAAATTCCCATTGTTCTTTTTCTGAGAATTTCCAAGTATTTGATCTCAAGGAACTCTAATTACTTTGACAGTTACCAGACATCTAATTTGATCTACTGACGTCTACTTTCACATTTACTGGCATCTAATTATTACAAGTGCCTCCATCTGAACAAAAAGGTTAGTGGTTTTACTAGATCCAGTAGGATTCATGAGGATGAGAATAAGAGTCCCTAGACAGTTCACAGAAAGGTAATAATTCAGTTACTGTCAGAGTTTTAATAGATACCAATTCAGTATCAACAAGCACTTTTCTATCACTCTCCTAGATATTCATACCTAGGTTTCAGGACAAGAAACTGAGGGATTTACCTTAGAGAGAATAAGCATTATTACATTTCTCAGTCAGCATTAGAAAATATACACAATTTTTTACTCATCCTTATTATGCTTCAGAAAGGACAAGATGTCCAAACACAGCTGAGGTATAGCTTTGTGTACAGATACTGTCCAATACTCTGCTTTGAATAAAAGTTTGCTGTTTGTTAGGATTTCCACAGGCTGCTCCGTATTAACTGATAGGAAAGTTGGTGAAGTATGAGAAATGTATAGCCCTTCTTAAGCATAGTTGCACTCTTGACCTTTGTTAAAGAGTGTCTTCTCCTGTAAGAGCTGTTCCCAGCAAGTAGTGGGTGATTGAACATGTGACAGAAAATAAAGGAATTTCTTTATTTAGGTGGTATAAAATCTGATGTGCAAAAAGAACTGATTTTTTTTTTTATTATAGTTCTCTTTGTATTAAGTATATCTAGGAGTTTTGAGCCCCTCTCCTAACTTTAAAAACCATAAAGTCCCTATGGGTTTTACTCACTGAGAATGTATCAGATGATTCACTGCCATTTTAATTAATGCTACCTTTCTCCTTTATTTTTCCATAGTTTTAGTACCCCACTCACACACAGTTTTTAACTCGAAATACTCTCTTATAGCTATTCCATCTTCAGGTAGGTGATTACCTTGAATGATTACCAGCTATGACTACCAGTTCCAATGAAGAAAATACTGGGTGGGGTTTTCTTCCTTCTTTCTCTTGTGTGCTGCTCCAAAAGACACTGACACCTAGTACTTTAGCCTTTAGACACAATAGTTGCCATGGGAATCCGAAAGTTTACCCCCAGGCCTTTACAAAAGTGCACCTTTCTTGCAGCAAAGGTGTTTCTATGGTAACATTTTACTGGAGGCCATAGAACTTACATGGTTTGTGCCATAAGGCTTCTTTTGCACATTATCTCTTAAATATGTCAATATAGGTTTAGCTATGTTAAGGCAGGAAACAGTGAGAAGAAATGTTTCCCTTGCTGACTGGACTCTCTAGGAGTTATTGAACACAATTCATCTGAATTTTACTTTATTTCATGATTTTATGCTGTGCTCTTTCATTTTTTTCCAATGGAGTTCCCTGTTATTCAGTGGCAGTCATTGTCTGAATAATATGGGCTGATTGTATTATTTTCAAAGAACATACTGTATCAGTCTGATTTCTAGTTCTTCTTTAATAAACCCAATAAGACGTTTGATTTCCAAGAAAATGTCATTGATGTTTTTCAGCTTCCTAAGATGTTTTGGTGTTTGTGAAGAAGTTGCTATCTGTAGTAAATGTACAAGACTAAAGGGTTAAGTAGAGAGGTTTATTGTTTCTTTTCATTCACTATAGATCATTGTCACCTCTGATAATAGCTAGCACCTTAAAAAATGAGATGACACTTCCCAAATTAAAATGGTCCATGTTTTCTCGCTGAGAGTCATCCATTGATGTCAACTTCCATTTACAGCAGAGCCTAAGCAAGCAGCAGCATTCTTGCCTTCTAATAAATAATTTTTGGTTATCATCATTATTTTATTGCTATGCTATCAGCCTTTATATTTATTCCTATCCATCAATGAAAGGATTCCTATTGCTGGCAGGTATGTGGGCTCATTTCATTTCCCTGCCTGTTTTAAAACGCTGGTCCTGGCTTCGCATCAGCCTTTGCTTTAACTATTGGGAGCAGCTACAATCTGGGTTATTATTAATGTTGATCATTCTCTGCTGGCAAGGGTACAAATGAAGGTTGCAGCCAACACCGTGCTACTTTAACAGGGGTTGTAATTAGATCTTCTTCCTTGGCTAGGGGATGGTGGAGAAGATAAAATGAGATGAGCTCACAGAATAAGGACAAATAAAAGCATTTTGTGGATGCATTCTGAGAAATTAGCTCAAACTGCAAATAGAGATTGATTTGTTTGGGTGAAACAAATTGGTTTTCAGGAATGTAAGGATCAGACTCTTTTATTTTAAGGTGAAGGAAGGTATATTTAGAAGCAATGTTAGCTTTTCTTCTTGCATTAACCCTAAACTGAAAATTCTGTCTGAAGTTAGCACTGTGGAAATTTCTTCCATAAAAAGTCTGCTCAGGTAAGGAGCAGCTGTTCTCATACAGAAGTTGAGTAAAACACAAATTCTGAATGTGAGAAACAAACTGAGTCACCCTATAGAATTAATACCTTAAATGCCTGCCACCTTAAACGTTCTGCCGTGACAGAGGAGAGTGCCAGCAACCCTCATGCTCACTTGCCCAGAGGACTGCAGAGTCTTACTTGCTCCTGGTGCACTTGGATTTACATCTACTTGAGATAAGTTTGCTCATACTAAATATGCTAAGCTGTTAGCCAGTGTATGATTAATGCTAATTTTTGTCTTTGTCATGTAGAAGCAAAAAGAGGGGAGAGGAAATTCTTTTCATCTAACCTATTGGCATTTGGATTATTTAATTCAGACAGCATTACTTTATTCTGCTTTGTAACATAGGTGTCATACAATTAAAAACTTCAGATGTGAAAAATTCATGCACATACGACTTTATCTGGCATTAAATCTAATTGGAATAATTAACAATTCAATAAAATAGGAAGCCATATTTTCAGTAGGGGCTCAAAGAGGCACTTTAAATTATTCAGATACTTCTTAATCTGCATTCATTGCCACACATAGGTTAGGTGACTCTGCATAATTTGATCAGTATTGTACCATTTGGTGCTCAGTTTCAGACTGACTCCAAATTGGAAAATTTGTTTACTTAACTGGATTTCTTAGAAATGTGTTTTGCCAAGGGTTTAAGCAAGCCAAGTATTTACAGCTGCTATTTGCTAAGGATTCTTCCTAGGGGAAAATCTGCCAGAACCCAGAAGTTAAAGCATTAAGCGAATTTATATGAAAGGGGATGAGAAATGCTCTATGATGCTACCTGTCCCTCTCCTCTTTGGAAAATTTCCATCCATGTATCTTTACTTCTGTGAAATAAATAATTTCTGTCTTCAAAATCAACAGTTGAACCCTTTTGTAATTGAATTGCACCCAGCCAAATGAATACTCAATTCTAGTATCTTGGCCAAATCAAATGAATTAATGCTGGTCTCCACTCCTTCCTCAGGTCTTCTCTGCTGTTACCCAAAACTGCACTCTGGATATGTAGCAGGCCTTCAGGGCACCATTTATTTCTCTTTACTTAAGCCTGCTTCTCTCTCTTCTCAGCAGTTCAGAAACTATTTAATACTGCATTTTTGTGTCCAGGAAGAAGGATGAGGCACAAAGGTTAGTATAAACCTTGTTCTCATCTTGTAGACTGTGGGGATATTACTGCTACCTCTCTTCTTTCTTCTCTTCCTTTAACGTCTATCTCTAGCAGCATCTGTATTGCTGCTTTGAGGTTTTTTTTTGTTTGATTTTTCTTTTTTTTTTAATATTGATTCTGTCCTCCTACCCACATTTGTTGCTCTTGGAGTGCAGCGCACTGATGGAAGACAGATTATGTGAAAGGGTAGCAAGGCTTTTTTTTTTTTTATGACTTTCAGGAAAAGGGTATTTTAATGTTTTGTCTAGTGGTTCTTTTTGTGGTGTTAGAAAACAATGATAAGGTTAAATAAGGAGGTAATACAAAATCTGCAATTTGGCCTGCAGGGAGCTCTCCCTTGAGTTTTCATAGCTCCATCTGTGCCCTATGAGCTGAGACGTTTTACAGAAATGGAGGGAGAGAGGGCCTGGTGATAAGCCAAATTCTTGTCCTTTTTTTCCTTTGGCCAGCCTAAGTTTCCTTACCCCTTGAGGTACCAGATGAGAGCTGTCATTTTTGTCCTGTCATAGGTGTGGAACTGGCACAGGGAGGCAATCCTGTATCTAAGGAAAAAGGAGGATGTATAGAGGGTACCGCAAGTGCTCTGGGCTGCAGCCTCCACTAAGGTTTCTAACATTTCCTGCAGAATCTAATTTGAAGTAAGGGTCCAATTTAAAGCAGAAAATGAGTTCCCTGTCTTTGCTCATTGTCTCCTGTGGAGGGAGATAAGTCTGCAAAGCCTTGGCCCTGGAGAGCCGTTTCTTAGGATAAAGCAAAACTGCTTAGTCATGGTGACTAGGCTGGTGAGCCCCACATGCTTTTGGTACCTGAAGTAGTTCCTTTTCCCATTGGTCCATTTTCCATCCTCATCGTCCCTATAAAAACCCCAGCTTCTGCCCAGTTCAGCATGGTGCGGCCGTCCCTGGCCTCCTTCACAGAAGCCTGCCAATAAAGGCTACCTCTGTGGAACAGCTACACAGCGCTCCTATCTCTTGTCTCTGCGTCAGCCTTGCAAGCTGAGCTGAAATCACTAAAAACTGAAATTACTACTAAAGAGCTCTCCGCCTGAAGCAACAGGCTGTACTTGCTAAGGTTACCCGGCAGCTGAAGAACTGCCTGAGACCCCTGGAAGGCTGTCCCTTGCGGGAGTTCTCTGTCTGGGAAAGTTGGCAGCAGTTGGAGGTTGGACAGACCCCTAAACCGGCCGCAACAGTCTCCTCTAACTTCCTTGAAAATTTTTGTAATATTTCCATTTAATCCATGTGGAATTTTGGTGAGAAAGTTCAAACACTATTGCCTTGGATATCACTGAGAGCCACGATAACCTAAATAACAGCCCAATAATGAACCTTCCCTTGTGACATCAGTATTTGCTCCGTAATTAAAGTAGAAGTTTCCATTATAAGTTTGAAATCTAACAATTCCCATCAGCTTCAGAATGGGTTAGATTTCCTGAAGGACTGAGAATTTCTCTCTTCATTTCTTCCTCCCATAAAAGGACAGATATGATATAATATTTATCTGAAGATTATATTCATTAAAAAGAGGAAGATGTGTATTCTTTTATATCTAAACAAGAAAGAATAAAATTAAAAAGTGGGATTTCAGATAGACTGACATAGGATAATAAGGATTTTTCTTCATAAATACTTGTTAAGTATTTCAGTTTCATAATAGTAATTCATAAAAAATATGTTGTGATAAAGATTTTAATGCTGTAATTGAGTTACCCTATAATTTGATGGAAGGTTTTTCAGTCAATGCACTTTATGGTGACTATCCTACTTTTTGTTTCAAGTTCTCATTTATGTGAAATAAGGGAGTGATGACATATGTATGTCAACAATTAATTGCTAGTTGGAATGAATAGGGATATACTTATATATAACTAGAGGCTTGGCAAACCTAATCATAAGCCTTTCAGTACTCTCATGGTAGCATTCCTTTGAGAAGTTAGGTAGAAAGTAGCCCCTAAACCTGCTGTTAATGCAATTACCTTGAAATTGCTCTAGGTGGAGATAGAATTAAATCCAGGACTCTTAACTTCCTGGGCAAATTATCTAGCCAGTAGGCTGAGACTTCATTCCACCCTTCTCCTACTAGGACCTTAAACCAAGTAATTAAGCACAGATCAAAATTTGGAGTGTCCTGGAGTGACTTTGTGATGCTTATATCCCCAATCGTTTCTCTATTTGTGCTAAATATTGAGTTCTGCATTTTTAAGACCGGCTCTAAGAGGAAAGAGGGAAGAGAAAAAGCGCAGTTTGTTATCAGAAACTACACTCTCTCCCCCACATCCTTCTCCTAAATTATATTAGATGCAATGGACAACTGGAGAAAGCTCTCCTTTGCTTTTTAGCTAGTTTTAGCTAGCTGAGGCAGAGAAGTTCCCTGGACTGTGGTTTTGTTCTTTTCTTGGAACTGTTTTGAACCCGCTCTAGANTTTCCTGGACCAGTTGAGGGAGGGGCTGCTTGAGTTTACTTTTCTAGAGGAACTTCTTTGGAGGTTGTCTACCAAATTTGCCCAAACCAGGACAAATACATTAATTGGCACCCAATATGCGACTCGAGAAAGTAGAAAAAACCTGTACTGATTGCATTATTTTGGTTGTACTTACTCTGCATTTGGATAAAGCAGCCAGTAGCTATTTTGTTTGAATTCATAATGTCTCTCGAGGTGGAAACTTTCATGTGTCTCTAGTCCCTCGGCTTTTTTGAGGTTTTAATATCTTTCTGGTCCTTAGGCTTGTTTTCTTATCTGGAAATAACTCCAGTATTGTCCCTAACACGTCGTTTTTACAGCAGAGGAGCATGGATTAGAATAGCTATTTTGCTGGGTGTGGTAATAATGATTTATAGGAAGGTTGCAAAGGCACTGAAGTTTGTTTCAGATATGTATGATTTATGGTTTCTTCGTCCTTCCCTCCATCCCAGTTCCAATAGCATGTTTTAGGGGTTTATTAGTAATTGCACCCAGTTTATTAGAGGAAGAGCAGTGGATGAGGTTTTTCAGCCTTTCCTTTCTTTCTTCTCCTTTAAATCTGTTACATTACTTTTTGAAAATGTTCATTTTCCCCTAAATATCAAAGAGACCACCTTCCTGGTATTTAATTTGATAAGCTTCCTCTATATCGTTTGCAGCTTGTCTTGAGTGAGGGCTGAGATTTCCATAGGGGCTGATGAAACCCCTGGCCCAGACGTAGACCTAGGCATAGAAAATCCTAAGTAGTGTGGAAAATGGGAGAGAATGGACAGAACCCTGAAGGAATTTTCTGATCCCCCAGCCTGGGAATTTTCACATGAACAAATTCAGAACTCAGATGAGGTGAAGAAATATTTAGAAGAGAGCTGCCATGATGATTCTAATGCTGAAAAACTCACTGCAATAAGCTGAGCCTTAGCATATGCTTTTCGCATGCTGCTCGATACTGTATGGCAGCAGACAGAGGCAGGGGAGCAGGGAGATAAATCAGCAACTACCCCAATCACTCAGACTGCAACCAACACCCCAATTACTCAGATTATAGCTAAACCAGACTGCAAGCCTCAGCCAACACAATAAGCCTCAACCAATAGCTATTGCTCCTACCAAGAGAGGCAAAAAACAAACAACCAAAACCGACTGGCCAGTGGACAATGATGATCCAGGTAAAGGACCCTCAAGGCAAACTCCTGACATAAACTCAGAAGTCACTATTGAGTCCTTTTCCCTGAAAGACCTTCATAGCCTAAAAAAAGATTACACTTGACAACCTGATGATCTAGAATTAGTTAGTAAATCCATCTTTGGGACACAGCAGGCAAGGCTACAATTCTGGATGGTACTGAAGAGAGGCATTTGAGATCCTTGTCACATGATCCCATTATCAGCCAAGGAATGATGAGCAGGGCTAACCCTCACAATCTCTGAGCATGGGTCCTGGAAAGTGTGGCACAAAGATATCTGTGTGCAGACGACCTCTATATACAGCAAACCCAATAGAAAACCATAGAACAAGGTATTCAACGCTTAAGAGAAATGGTAGTGGCAGAGATTGTCCTCTCAGATGACCTAACAACTAGGAACACAGACTTGGTTCCATGTACATCCATGATGTGGTGGAAACTTACACGCCTTAGGCCACAAGAATACACTTCCGCTTTAGCGATAATGAAGCGTGATAACACAGAGGAGACCATGTTTAATATAGCAAAAAAGCTCCGAGCATATGCAGATGCTGTGCATGGCCCAACACATGCCAGAGTCACAACCATGGAAGTGCGTCTGCAGAAATTAGAAGATATGATGGAGGAGAATCACAAGAAACTCAGGGAGGAGATTAAAGAGGATCTTCTCCAAATCTCGGCAGTATGGATCAAAGGTTCTAGTACCAAATGTAGACGTCCCCCAGATGGGGAGAGAAAGTACATCCCACGAGCTGAGCTGTGGTTCTTCCTGCATGATTCTAAAAAAAAACATAAAGAGATGAGATGAGATGAGATGAGATGAGATGAGATGAGATGAGATGAGATGAGATGAGATGAGATGATGAGATGGAAAAATCTGCTGCTGCTCTGGCACAAGGGGTGCCCAAAGACCCCAAGACTCGGAGAAGAACTTCCACCAAAAGGGAAGCAACTCCAATAGCCCATAGCCGAACCACCAGATATGATGATGATGATGACATGTCCGGTCCCTTTGAAGGAACCTCCAAGACATGCCCAGGGAAAGAAGGATAACCAGGCTTAGAGGGGCCCTGCCTCT
>VXBQ01005213.1:4152-84954 GCA_013400175.1 Phainopepla nitens
GAAAGGATCTCTTGTCATTTTTTTTTTTTTGTAGGATGCACTGAATGTGTCTCAACTCCGCCTCCTGGGCTGCAAACAGAGACGAATTCACAGGCTGCAAATCCTGTTCATTGACCAGCTTTATTTATTTTTTAAAAATAACTCTCTCGTTGGGCTTTTAAGCTCCAATGGGTGCCAATGATGAGCCTTCCCCCCCCCCCCCCNTCTCAGGTAGCTGGGAAGCCCCTAAAGTTAGGAAAGAAAGGGATCTCTTTTAAACGCTGTATTTCTGTCCTTTTTTTTCAGTAGCCAGCTGCAACTATGTTATTAAATTGTCAAAGTGAAACGTTGCGGTCTGAGCCGTGCATCAGTATCGCACTTCAGCGCGGAGATCCCTTTTCTCTCCTTCTCCCTCTCGCCTCCTCCTCTGCTGCACCGCTTCGCTCCGCGGCTCACGGCAGCGCAGAGGTGTCGCTGGAAGGTGGCTTGTCCGAGGGCTGCTTTTGATGGAAGTGTATTTACCGCGCGGAGGGCTGTCCTGCCTGATAGGAGCCGGTGCCGCTCCAGCTGTGCTCTGGCGGCCGCTCCAGATGTTGGGATGGCTGCGATGGCACAAACCCGCTATTTTGGAACTTCTTTTATCATTAGGTTGCCGTTCCAAGCTGGACTGGTCCTATTTTTTGCGCCTGTTTTCCATGCCTGTTCCGTGTCTGTTTGTTTGATGTCTCTAATTCCCCAAAGTTGGTAACAATGTATTGCTAGACGACTTCAGCTGAACTTGTTGTTGTTAAATGCGCAGATAAAGTGACTAAAACAGCACGGTCTGGCTACGAGATAAAGCTGCTGAGATTTAATTTGAATGTGTCATTTATTAAAAGGCTGATTGTAAGTGGAAGACTGCCTGGAAAATGTCACTCGTTCACATAGTATGTATACTATATAGGCAAGCGTATAAATATGTATGATGCCTAGTGAAAATATCTTTTCTTTCCGGAACATTGATCTCCCCATATAAAATTAAACGGGAATGCGCTGTCCCCTCCCCTCTCCCCTCTTTTGCACACCAGTAATTTCGGTTAGGTGCCCTTTCCTGCCCAAGGCAGGCGTTCTTGTTCTTGCTGCCTGTGTAATGAGCGTGTACATGGTTCTGTGCACTCTTCCAAGTGTGAATGTGGACAAGAGTAGTATTAGGAGCACAAACGAAATAATGCGTTGCTGCATCTCTTTGGAAACAAACTGTAGTAAGCTTCAAGTCCAGAGGAGCGAGATCTTTCTTTGTGAGATATGTGACACATCCTATTTTCGGAGAGGGCTCTGTGCAGCCACCGGAGAGTCATTGCTCATTGTAATCCCACATAGTTTTGAGGACTGCAGAGGTCTGTAGTACAGGGCATTGGCCCCTCAGAGCATCGCCTAATGTGATCTATATGGATTGCAGCTTTTAAGTTTCATAGGTTCTAGAATTACAAATTAGCTAATTTTAATCAAAACATGTGAAATGTTATCCTGGCTGGATATAAAGGCTGACTGTGCTGGATCCTCTGGGTTTGTTTTGTTTACTTTGGCTGCAGGCACACTCAGCGGTTTGGGAGATAGTTGTTCTTCTACAGTATAACAGATGTTTGTCTGAAAGGGTGAGGAAGAAACAAAAACAACATTGTGTGAAGGAGAAAAATTACACAATTTTGAACTAATGCTTTGGTATTAAGCACTGGAATTAACCTCTGTGTAGAGAGTTTCTCTTTTTTAATCATGGCTAACTGCTTAAGGTTAGGAACCTCAAGATTTCAGCTGACTTAAAAACTAAAGGGGTGTAGAAAGGACATTTTGGACCCATGTAATTTCTAGTTGAGAGTGAGACAGCTGATGGCAGAACCTTCCATAGCCCACCTTTCAGCGTAAACTATGCTATTTATGCTATGCATTTTTAGTAGGACTGTTGGCTGCTATCATCTAAGAAGGGAAAAAGAGGGAGGAGGAAAAAGAAGTAGTTTGGATTTTTGACTGGTTGAGAAAGTTAAAATCCTGTGGCGATCATTTACCCCTTTTCTTTACTGATGAATTGAGACGTCTAGTTGTTCTTAATAAACCCGGAGAATACAATAATGTAACAAATTGGTTACAGTGTGCAAAATGTTTGCAGTGAAATGACAGAGGGAGCACAATGTGCCCTTGTGTAGGTTTGTATCTGTAACGTTCAAACAGGCTGACTGTTTCCCTTCATCTGAACTGCTTTCATCTGGACCAGTGTAAAATAAGCTCTGGTAAGTAATCACAGCAGAGCAGAAAGAAAGGAATGTATACAGCAATAGACAGCCTAAGCTGTAAAAACTGTAACCTGAGTATCAGCAGCAGATCAGATATCAAGGCTTTAAGGTAGGGGAAATGAAAGAGATGAAGGGGAGGAAAAGACGAGAGAGGGAATGGAAAAGTCAGCTTGGAAAGTAAAGGAGAAGTAGGAGGGCCCCCTCAGGGAAATTTGGCTCAGGGGTTAGGGAATTTTATCATGGTGTACAGTGACCTACTCAGGTTTCAGCCCACGGTGGATCAAGTTGCCTCTCTTTACTAGCAGAAAGAAAAAGGACTGGTGTATATGTGATTTCTTTTTCCCCCCCTTCAGATAATAAAAAGGCCATTGGTACAAGTGTCTATTTTAAGTACAGTAAATTCAAGGCGCTATGAATGAGCAATAATATTACCTCATCACAGGGAATTCCTTCGAGATTTGCTGTTTGATACAGTCAGATATTTACTCGAGAAGGATCACAACACCTAACTGCTTGCTTTAGTGTTTTCCAACAGTGGTGTCACAGCTTGGTTTTAACATGACTGGATGGATGTTCAGGTTGCTGGCTCTTTCCTTATGCCAGATATTGAGTTACGGTTTTGTTATCTCTAACCTAATGTACATGATGGTTATAACAAATTTTAATTTGATACAATGTTGTGTGCAAAAAGTACATGACTCTGCACAGTTTTCTGATATTACGTTTCAATGAAAAATATATTCACGAGGAACTGTTTTGTTACACTGTGACCTTTAGAGCCACTCTTTCATATTTTCTAGTTGTTTTTTCTTTTGTCTTCCTTCCTCCTTCAGATGAGACTTTCCAGTTTTTCTTCCAGAGGTAGCATTCACCTCACGCCTTGGAAGAAAAACAGATAGTTATTCTGAAATTCAGTTTGGTGCCATTTTTCATTTGCTGGTGAATAACAGAAGACCTCATAGATCCAAACCTATTGTCATTAGGGAACTCACTACTATTTTAAGACCAAAATATTTGTAAAGGTTTAATTGATGAAAGCCCCTGTCTAGGCACAGTGGTGGATCCCCCATCCATCTCTCCTCAGCTTATTTCCATTTGCCATCCTGCTGCCAGGAAGCAGTGCTGCTCAGGAGGAATAGCTATGTGCTCTGCAATGCTGTGAAGTGAGGTTTCATCCAGTACTGAATTGCACTGGAAGTTCTCCTGCACAGATGAGGCAATGTATCCCTGTGTCTCTAGCAGTTGAAAGGTAAGCAATTGATTTGCCTTGTAATTTCGTGGGGCTGCTCCATGTGCCCAAGGAGTTTGCTGCCCATAAATATTCTCAATAACTAATTTGTATCTGAAATTGGGCTTTGTTCCTGGTGCCTAAAGCTTAGGGCAGCCCCATCTGTTATCATTGAATAGTAAACTCATCAGAATATCTTTCAGTTTAGTGTTTAAATAGTCCCTGCTTGGCATTGGAAAGTACTACTGTTAGAAGGAGGAAAGTGGTGAAGCAGGCGTAGCAGCCCTGCGCCTGGAGCGAGCCAGTTTGCTCAGAGCGCTCGGAAGATTCCAAGGAAACTCCTCCCTTCTCTCCTGAAAAGCAAAAAATATCTTTGGCAAAGTGGAAAAGCAGACAGACTTTATCAATTGAATTATTTCAGGAGACCAAGTTTTTTCTGTGGCCTATGCATGGAAGTTTTGTGGGATGGCTGCCCAGGGGTTGCCTGTCTGCACAGGGAGCCTCACCTGGCAGGGCACTGCAGAAATAGTGCTTCCCCAAACAAGGTGGATTATACAGAACCAAACTTACATGAGAGGACAAAGGAAAGTAAAGCATAATGGAATTTTGCTTTCTGATAGCATAAAGGTCTAATCATAGAATTCAGCATGGCGACAACATAAACAAGCAAAGAACGTGAGGGCTGGAAAAAGGAGGTCCAAGTTTTGTATAGTGCCTCTAGAAAGGTTTCTATTTCCTTGATGCAGTCAGTGAAAGTGAAAAGTGAGTTTTTGGGGCTCTGTGCTGAGTGGGTTATGCAGGCAAGGAAATGGAATGGAGCCACTATGCTTCCTCCCAGATCTGAAATAAACATTCAGCAGTAAAACCTAGAAGAAAATGAGTCTGACAGACTCATTCTCCCCTGTGTTTCCTGCCTCCGTGTTTGCCAGGCCTCATTCGGTGAAGCCAGGCCTTGCCCCATGTGAACAAGGTTCATAGAGAAGGACAGTCAAGAGATCTAAGATGGAAAGAGATGCATGGCATAGCTTGAGAATGTATTAATTAGCAAAGATTTGGGGAAATGATGCATTGTAATGTAAAAAGTTAAACTGTAGGTGTACTGTTACAATGAAATGAATCTTAAAGTGGGAATAAATGTGATTTTATTTTTACTGCCTAGCATATAAGTCAGACTCGGAAAGGAGGGAAACTGCACTCTAGTGAGTCAACACACTCTTCATCTTTCAGGGGAGTAAGGAGCAGATTGAAGTAGAAATACCAATGAGCATAACAGTTAGTTATCCTGACTCTTCCAGGAGGGAAGATATTTCTGTGTAGTACAAGAACAAAGATATCATACAGCTAAGAAACACAAATTACGCATTGCCCCACAGTGGTGATAAGTGGTTTGGGACTTAGCAGTGGGCAAAAGCTGAATTGCCATCTATTGGGAAGGAAGGATTTTGGCTATGGTGTGTGACTGGGGCCACCAGAGCGTTTTCGGGCTGGTTTCTTTGGCAGGCATGAGCTGGTTGTGCTGCAGCCGTCAGGAATGCTCGGGCAGTCAGCAGCTGTAATGGTGCCCTGTCAGCTAGAGAAGAGCAGGGGCTTTGGCTCCTGTGGGATGTTAACCAACTGCCTGGTGTGCAGGCAGCTGCAGAGGGGACTGGTGTTTCCACTGTGGTCTCGAAAGCTTGTCTGCTTTGGTGCATGGCGTGGCAGAATGAGCACGGAAGGACGTGGGACAGGATTTCTGTGGTTTTCTTCTCAGCTCTGATGCTGACCCACACTGTGGGTGGTGGCAGGGCTCAGTCTCTGTTTTTGCACAAGGGACTGAGCATTGCCTCCACACCTGGCTGAAGTTAGGCTCCATGCTGTACATTTGCAGTGAAATCTGTGGGTCCCTGCAGGGGGGTTCGCTTTGGGCTGAGTGCATGTAAGGGTCCCAGCTTAGCAGTGTGATTGCTGACCTGAGATTTTATTGATTATGAGCAAGATTTTCTCTCTGTGCTTGTCTTTCACATCATCCCAGCCCTTTGGCACGGCTGTGGGGTTGGGGTGGTAGCTTCATCCTGCAGGCACTCCACATCCTTTTGGAGAATGAGTCTGAAAGTGGGCATGGACTACCTTAGTGCCTCTGCTGTCCTGTTCCTGCTGAAGCTTTGAATTGCAGCTCCTTGCACATCCTCCATCTGGTCATCCACACCTGCCTTCACATCTCCTCCCTGGTCTCTGGCTGGTCTATTATCTTGCAATTCCTCTGGCTCCTGTCTAGCCTGCTCGATCATTGCTGCTTCTGCTTTCCTTCTCCAATGCTGAGTCCACATTCCTGCTTTTCTCAAGCCTCGGTATTGCAAGTGCCACCCTTCCTTTCCCTAAATCATTGGAACTTGTATACATTTTAGTGATGTTCTGCTCTGCATGTACAGGTTGTGTATTAATATGCTTTCTTCCTTTCCTTAGCTTCACCAAGAACTGGTCTTTAATAGTGGTCAGCTTGAGGGCAGCTTCAGCATGACCTCAGCTGTCAGGGCGTTAGACATCTCTGCAAATGGGTGTTGTAGTCAGGAGTCTGAGGGAAGGTGTTGTTCCTTGGATACTCATCTATGCAAGAGAGTCAGTGTGGAAAAAAACATTTCTCAGGTTTGACACTCAGCTTGCTGAGGATGGGGTCATGCTTTCCGTTTGCTGTGAATAAAGTGTGGTGTAATGGAGCTCTGGCCGTTTGTTACTGGGAGAATGGTATTAAGGGTGACTTGCAGCGTTGTGGTAGGTGAGATAAATTATGGAGGAGAATGATTTGCTTTTTTCTTTTCTTTCTTTTTAGTTTTTAATCCAAGCCACTCTTTTTGGGAAATCAGTGCTTAAAAAGTGCTTAGTTTTGTTGTTGCTGGCATGCGACCTCATTGTACTCTCATTGAAGTTAGTAGAAAAGACCCCATTGATTTACTATTTTATAAAAGAGTCAGATCTCTATGATGAGTGATTTTGAAATTCAATCTATTTTATGTCAGTTGGAGTGTTCATTTTGGTGCATCACTTATCATGGATAATTTAAATGAGACATAAAAAGTACTTAAATTTGGTGCCATTGCAAACCCAACCATCATTTTGACTACATTTTGAAGGGACAGATGCATATATGAATTTTCAGGAAAAAACAAACATATGTACAACCTTACTTACATATTCCTTGACAAGTAATTAGCAATTATTCATTGTCTGAGTTGATCAGCAGTGCAAATAAAACACAAAGCATCCACAGGAGGCAAATTTAGAGCTACTCAATTAATTTGGTTGCGTGGGGTTTAAATCGGTAAGACTTTGTCAATTGGTGTCTACCTTGCTAGATTAGTCTCTAGGGCTGTGTCTCCATAGTTGAAATTTAGCAAAGCAAGGGAAGCTGGCAGACCTTGCCTTTGGGCCTCCATGAGCCCTTTTGGGTCCTTTTGGGTGAGCTGCAGTGGTGAGATTTGACTCCCCAGGTCCAGGTTGTTTTGTTATTGGGTTCCCATGGGTTACAAGGAGGGTTAGTGCATTGAGACTCTTCAATGCTAAGAGAAAATTTTCTAAAAAGCTAAAAAAACCCCCACAAACAAACAAGCACACCCCAAAACCCAATGAAAAACAACTTTTAGAAATTTTTTTTATTTTGCTAGTACTTAAAACACAACGCTGCATCATTCAAATGATTTAGGTAATTGTTAGCCATATTTACACTGCATTGTACTCATTGAAAACTGTAGTAGTGGCATAATTCAGATATCATGCTTATAATGCTGAGTCTAGAAGCAGAGGTGGGATGGTGGAATGTTTTCCAGCAATTTGGGGCTGCACAGGACAGCCACAGAACTGCGACTTCCATCAGTGGAAAGGTGAAAATGCAAATGGAAAAAACCAAAAGGAAATGGCTGCTTTAGGGGTCTGCTCTGGGGTTTTGTTTTCGGTTTTCTTTTCCTGAAATGTGCTTGCAGCATAATTGCACAGATGATACCCTTGGAAGAGTACAAATTGGTTGTGTTTATTGCTTATAGCTGCTTTACAGTGCTCCTTGAGTGACAGGAACACCTATGTAATCTGTTGTGATGAATGAGCCAGGAGCAGTGCAGCGCTCCGAGGTTCTGGGGCACAGCGCCTGCTGTAGCTTTGAATTCAAAAGCAATTATCATCTGATTAATTTTATTTATTTGTTTAAATGACTGGAGAATTGCTGTGTTTGTCATTAGACTTTCTCCCACTCAAAAATTAAGCTAGAGCAGTTACTAGACAAAATCTGGCAACCTGCAAATTTGACATTTATTATTTGTTTTGAATTGGTGTTTTATTCTCCTTATTCCTTTGCCAGAGTCCTGGGAGACAGTGCTTGTCAGAAGCATTATTTTAGAAGTCAAGATCTTGGAGGAATATGAAATTTGGAATTTGTTTTGGAAGAGCGTTGATAAAAAAAATTGCAAAAACCAAATAGAAAGACTCTGTGTGTGGCTTTTTTGTTTCAACTTATACTTGTCATACTACTTTAAACTGATCTTTGCCATTGCAATAATTCATTAGCTGGTTTCCTTTGGTAGTTTCCTAAATCCATAAGCTGTAGAGATCTGTGGCACTATTTGGTTTCAGAAAGCTTTGTTGCCTGGCTGCAGATTTCTTAACTTTCTCCACTAAATCTCCTGGCCCAGTAATGAGCATTTTCTACATAAGTATTTTTACCTCACGACCTAGAGGACATATTTTTAATAGAAATTGAGGGTTATGACAGTCATATTCCATACTTTGCATTTCCATACAAACATAAAATGTAACCACTCAGCCGCTTGGAAATTGGTTTGAAAATAAATACGGCAAAATTGAGAAAGGTTTCCTTAAACAAATGTAAGAAATGCTTGTATGAAAAATGATGGTAGAATGCTTTCATAGTGAAGAATCTTTAAGTG
This sequence comes from Phainopepla nitens, assembly GCA_013400175.1. NCBI lineage: Eukaryota > Metazoa > Chordata > Aves > Passeriformes > Bombycillidae > Phainopepla > Phainopepla nitens. The sequence continues at coordinate 12,537 of VXBQ01005213.1, forward strand.
CTTCGACCATGCAAGGGCTTATAACTGAGAAAAAACGTCTGCTGTGATTTTATTTGATTTGGTTCATGGGCACCTCAAGGAACTGTAATTGTGTCAGTGACCTGCTCCAGCTGAAAAGACTGTAACGCAGTAAGATTGATTAACTGCCGGTTGAAAAAAAAATCCTGGTTTTCTGTTATTCTCTTGTGCAGTCTTAAATATTTTATGGCAACACAGACAAGTTTGTGTGAGGAATGTATGTTAAAATATTTCTGACATTGAATGTCAGAGCAAAAGTCATAAATAACTCTCCTTTTCATTTTCTTTAAATTACAGACATATGAGTCTCTGTCATAATTACATGAGCCAGTTGGAGATTTAAATGCATTTCACTTTATGCTCTTGAGTTATGAAATGAACATTAGTCTTTGAGGAGGTGGGCCAAACCTGACACTTCCTCATGTAGCACAGATATGGTTCGATTTATGCAGTCTTCCCTTCCTTCCAAATGGTTATTGATTACATAAATAAGTAGGTAATTTTTCTCTTTCAGAACTTTGCTGAAAACACTATGAATGAGCTCCTTGGCTGGTATGGTTATGATAAGGTAGAACTGAAAGATGGAGAAGATATTGAATTCAGGAACTACTCAGCAGATGGGGAAAGCCGCCAGCACATTTCTGTTCTCAAAGGTAACAAGACTTAATGTTTCTGTGTTCATGTAAAGAAGGATTAATAGCTCAACCTGTCTGGTTGGTGTCGATTGCAAAGCATGTTCTGCTGCTTGTGTCTTGGTTGCTTTACATGAGAATGTCTGAGAGTGCCCTGTGGTGTAGGGAAGCCGATAGGCTACAAGGAAAGTTACTTAACAGATTTGGTGTTGGTGTATTGATATATTGGTATATATTGATATATATTGTCACAGAAAGCTGTGTGCCTGTGGTATCAATAAACTACTCACAACTGGAGAAAGGAAGGGATTACTTTCTTAGCAGGGTGGCCTTAAGGAACACTTTTGCTTCCCATACTAAGGTTGACTGGCCTACAACTTTTTAAAACATTGAAAGATTTTAAACTGGAATATTCACACACGTAGGAACAAGTGTGAATGTTCACAAAAGGCTCCTCATCCATGTTTGTACTATACTGTCTTCTGCACTGTGGTGGAAATTTTCCATGGATGAAATTTGTTTAAGAGGTTGCTGAATCTCTGTGATTCAAAATGTAAAGGATGAGAGCCTGTTGGTTTGTTCAGTCATTCAATTTTTGCCTTCTGGCTCCTCAGTCTCAGGGAATGGATAGGGGCTTGCCATCAGAGTAAGGAGAAGAGTAGAAAATTGCTGCATCTTGACTTATCCAACAGGAGTTTCTCAAAGGTGAAGTAGGGAGAGGAAATTCCAGCAGCTTTTATGCACTTGGAGTGCTACTTTTCACTGTGTTCATGGACAGCAGTGTTTGGCTTTTCTTTCTGATAGCCAGCAGCAGCACTGTATTCAGTGAGTGTTGCAATGAATACTGACACCAGAGAGACCAGTGCTGAGGGACAGATGGCTAGAAAAAGGGGGAAAAAATTAGAGGTAAGGTGAAACAACCTAACTGTGTTAAAATTGAATGTTTGCAGCTTGTTAGTTCTATAATAACATTGGTGATCAATATTTATTTTTCATTGAAAATGTAATGTCATTAAGGTACCTTTGAAGAAGCTTGTGCCTGTGTAGTAATGCACTTAATTTATTTCTGTTTTAATAAATTCATCTTTTACTGAATGGTTACTGGCTCCAGTCTATGCTTGATGAAATTTGTGAGATACTTTTTTTATAGACACATGATACAAATCATATGTTTTATGTATCACAGATATCGAATGCTTGTGACAGGTAGAAATTTTTGGTGTGTGCAGTTTTTGGGAGGGTAAAAAGCACATTTCTTGTTCTGAGAGATGGGAGAAGAGGGAGTCCCATGGCTGAGATATATTAGAGAAATTCCTACAAATAAGAATCCTGAGGTGATTTGGGATTAAAGAATTAGAATAATAACTGTCATCATTTTATGCACATTTTGCTGTGATTTCAATATTTTGTTCCTTTCTTTAAATTCCTTTCATTATTACTACTCATATTATTTATAGAGAATAGGAATTCTTTTATTCTTCAGTTTGTGCTCCTTGTACTGGTGAAGTCACAGCACACGGAATGTGATCACCATGCAAATTGTAGAAATGAAGTATAAGAATAGGATGCCATTGACTAAATCAGGCATACTAAGGCTATGCATGACAAAATAATCCCACCTTTTACCTTCTGCAAAAAGAAAGTGTGAGTTTGATTTTGAGAAAAATGGAGCACTTATGAAGATTACTGGAAAGTATCAATTTCTTTCAAAGAGAAAATACATGGGATTTTTTGTGCACTGTTCTTGTATTAGGGTAAGTAATTTAATGAAGAGATTGGTGAAAGTATGTAGGGCCATTTAAGAAATTTATGTGTCATACTGTACAATGTGTTCTTTGTGTTTTACAGAAAATTCTTTGCCAAAACCCAAATTACCTGAGGACAGTGTTATTTCACCGTACAATATAAACCCAAGCTACCCAGGGCTTGCCGCAGGAAATGGACTATCAGACTCACCAGCAGGGTCGAAGGATCATGGGAATGTACCTATTATTGTCCCATTAATTCCACCACCTTTCATAAAGCCACCAGCAGGTAAATCCTAATGAACACGTAAAAATGGTTACTGTTACTGACAACGTCCTGAGATCACTGGATCACGGTGTCCTAGCAAGAGGGCTGGTTTCAAAATGATTAAAATCCAGTCACAGGGAACTTTAAAAATGAGTGGGAGACTGGCTTTAATCATCTTAGTATTCTTGAAAAACTCCTGCAAATGCAACGACAACAAACTTGCATTGCTCGTGACACTCCTCATGCTGGATTATGCTCTCAGCACTTCAGCAGCATTTGCTTTTAGGACAAAAAAATAAAGATTTTTTTTTTCTGGCGAATAAAGCCTTTAACTAAATTAATGGAAGATTATTAAATTAAAAATAGGCGGCATGAGGGAAACAGTGAGACAAAGCCATCAAATCAGTATCATGTCTTTATATCAGGTTAACAAGCTCATACTGGGAAAACTGTCTCTTGATTCCCATTGAAATCCCTGACCACGGTCTCTCAAGGGTTTAATACGATCTTGACTCTACCCAGGAGACTGCACTGAGATGTTTTACATTTTCATTAGATTTTTATCGGGAGCGGTTTTCTAACATGCCATTCCTCAGAGTTTGCATGAAAAATGATTTACTCCCCTCTGCATGCTGCTTACTGTAATCTGTGAAAGGAGCTCTTACGGCTACACCGGGGTGATTAATTGTTGTGTTATTGTTTACTGCTCCACACGGTGTGAAAATTGGTGAATCCAGGTAGGAGCAGGCTGAGTCCTGCTTCTGTGGACATCCCTGGGTGGTGGTGTGGAGGTTCTCGAGTGACTAAGGCACTGAGGAATACAGGGTGACCCAAGAACATCAGCTCTCCACACACAGGGCTAAAGAGATGCTGGCAGGTGCCAGGGTGTTTCTGCAGAGGCAGAACTGCTGGTAGGATCAGCTCCCAGGCGTTGGTCACCTCTGCCCTTTGTAACATTGTCTAAAGGTAGCTGTAAAATACTGATTGATTCCAGAAAGTGTTTGCCTCTTGTTGGTCGTGTAATGGACTACAGTTGCCCCTCCTAAATTATTGTTATGCCATTGAGTTTTATCTCTGAAGAAGTATATAATATGCCATGAATAATTTTCAAATGTTACTCAATACGCGCTTCTTGCCAAAGACTTTCAATTTATTTTATACGATATTTTCTAATTACTAAAGCTATTTGGGCCCATTCCTGCTGCCTTTACACAGCTAAAGATCTCAGGCCATATGGGCTGGATCCTCAGCTGTTTTTGATTTGGCCCTAAAGCTTTAATCAAGGGCTTGTGCCATCCCAAGTTATTTTCCCCTCCAATCTGAGTCATGAATGAATCCAGAATGCTGAATTTGTGGTATGTGAACACAAGGCTATAGCATGCATTGTGCAAATTGCCACAGTTGCTGGATTTTTATGACACCAAATAAGCAGGAGGAGATTGAACTATGAAGTAGAGAAACAAATTACGACAGCAGTAGTTAAGTGGACACAAGGGAATCTTGGCAAAGTCAACTGCCTTCTGCTCTTTGCCTGTCCACCTACAACTTATGATCCTGTGTTCAAATGTACCTCTAAGGGTAATGTGTGGAGAGAGCTTTTCATAAGTGTTTTCCACCTTTAGGTTTTTAATTAATTCATTAGTAATGAATGTCGTTTTGTAGCTGCCCAGGAGATACGAATGCATAATCTCTGCCTGCTCTGACTTTATCCCATGATCAGTAATGAGCACTAGATTATCGCGACTTCTGAGCAGATGAACGTATTTATCTCACCTTTGTTTTAGACACCAAAGCTTGGGAGGATTGGAGGGGGAGGAGAATCACCACCTTTGTGGGATTTGCAACAAGCATGGGTAGTAATAGTTTTGTTTTATCTTAGGGCGTAGGTGCCCTAGCCATGATCACCCCAAAGAGCCTGGCAAGAAACAACTGGTGGAAAAGGGAGTACAAAGGCGCCAGGAGAGCCAGTGTGTGAGGCAGTGGTCTTGGCACTGCTCTTTGACACCGTTTTGTGGGCACTACATCAAAGCAGAAAACTTCAGAGTGATACAAAGCCAGACAAGAGTAACTCTGGGGATGTTTTCTTGGAGTCCCTCACAAGCATAGGAATGACTTTGGAAAGAGCACAAAGGTGCTTCTTTGACTTGAGCCGGCAAATGATTAGATTCACCTTATTAATTAATTAATAAGGTGAATGCTGACATTTTCAGCATGGGGGACAGCTATGACTGACCTGCCATAAACACCAAAGCATTTATCCACGTTTGAGTGGATAAATGAAGTAAATGGACAGGAGAGAGAGGCAGAAAGAGGCCAAGAGAAAGTTTCAAGGTTAAAATGCTGGGCAGAAAAAGGAGTCTTTGCAGCATGTTTTGTGTGGACACACAGAGGGCAAAGTTACATTACAGGCCAGAGAGAACACCAGGTAGCAATGCACTGTAGTGACAGGGAGGCTAAGAACTGGGATGTGTCCAGAGTTTGTGAATGGATGAGGAAAGCTTTTAGATATAGTACTGGAGAAAAATCTACAAGACTTCAATACAGCTTAAAAGAGAGTGCCCACAGGTGAAAATGATACCTAAATCATTAACCTGAAGGACAGGAAAGATGGTGCAGTCCATCCTTATTGAGCAAATAATCTGGAGTGAGCACTCAGGGAGAAATTATTAAGACTTTAATTCTTGCTGTATTGATCTTGAACAGAAGGGTCAGCATGAGTAAAGAGGTGTCAGAGAGACAGGCTGAGGTATTCATTTGGACAGGAGTGTAATGGTCTGAAAAGGATAAGCAGATCCATTGAATTATTAGTTGAATAATTTTGCTGATAAGATTCAATACAGGTAAGAGGAAGGAGAGCAGAGCATGAGGAATGCTCCAGACCTGAAGAGAAACAGGGATACTCTGCAATGTGCACTGACATAGCAATTGCAGAGGTAGAAAAGACAGTCAGGAAGCCAAGGGAAATAGTGTTTCTAGGAAGGCAAATATGATTCTCTGTCAGAAACAGCTATCAGTTTGAAAGAGAGGAGGAAGGAGTGCTGATCCTAAACTGTCTAGGAAGCTGTCATTGAAGATTTCGTCAGACAAGGTTTTCCTTGAGCATGCTGGAAAGCTTTGAACAAGTGTCCTGTTTGCATTCATATTTTGTATGACCAGGTTAAAACCTTGAAGAATTAACAAAATTGCCTTTTTCTCTCCTCACGCATATTTTACAGTGAAGTGTTTTTTGTTGTGGTGGGGTTTTTTTATTGTTTGTTCGGTTGTTTGGTTTTTTTAAATTTGAAAACCAAGTAATTTTGAGCAGTCTGACTAAAATGTTATCTTCAAGCTGTTCAGATTTCTGTTTTAGTCAAATGAAATGTTAGGTTCCAATTTGCTTGTATGGTTCTGGAAAACATTAGGGTGCTACTAACCAAATATAAACAGCTCCAATAAGGGCACTCTCTCCTTGCTGTACCTCATAATTAAACCCAAAAAAGGCTGAGTTAAATGCATGGGTGCTATGTGGAGCACTGAGTGTCTAGAGACTCAGGTTATGGTGTGTCAGTGGAGGATGCTAAATCCAGTCATGGGAAGCCTCCACCAGGAGAATGCAAGTTACGCAGATGTGGAGGCTATCTGCAAGAGCACTCTCCTGATCTGCAGCATCAGGCAGACAGATGACACTGGAGCAGTGCCCAAATCAAACATGACTTTCTAAGTCAGCATCAGCCATCCCACCTGCATCTGGAAGCATATAAGTAGTCAATGCAGCCTCCAGAGAGTTGCTGTAAGAGTCTCCTTGTGGCTGATCAGAGTCCATCTTGCCCAGCGGGCTGGTAACTACATTTAGAGCTGGCAGCAGATTCTGAGTGATCTTCAGGGTTAGTCTTGAGTACAGCCTATTGCAACAAAGGGATCCTAAGATTAGTTCTGCTTGGTGTTAGAAAGTTCTTATTTTCTGCATAGCACTGTAAAGAAGGCTGGCAGGTTTTTTAAATTTGTTTGTTTGATTGGTTGTTTTTTCCAATTTAAAAGTTGCATAGAAATAGCGAGGAACAGAATTGCAATAGCCTGGAATGACCCAGAACTAAAAATCTCACCACAGTTGTGCGGGATATATGGCCTTAGTATGTAGCATGCAAACCTTCTGTTATTCTGCAGCCTTTAATGATAGAGTAATTTTGAGAGGGCACTTCGGGTGACTCTGCCCTTTTGCTCAGGCAAGTTTGGACAACTCTTGTTACCTGGGATGAAGGAAGGCTGAAATCGAGAGTAGTCAAAGAAGAATGCAAAAAATTCTTTCAATGTGGGTGAGAACAAGCTGCCTCCTTCCCCTGGCACCTGCTGGAGGCCATGGTGTCTCAGTTTTCTCATTTCTCTGAGTGCTCTTTGATTTATCTTACCTTGTGATCCCCATGGCAGTGCCTTGGTAGGGGGGCACAACTGCTGGTTGGTCTGTCCTTTGAGCATGAGGGTGGACAAAATCCCTCCCTTTCCTGCCTCCTTCTGTGCCCAAGTGATGCACAGAGTGCGCCGGCTGCTCTGGGCATCCCAAACAAGAGCCGGCTTCCTGCCTTGCTGTGCTGTGAGGGGAGGTCACTGCCAAGGGACACAGCAGAAGGGGAGGCAGAAAGCATGATGTCATGCAGTGGACTGAGCTTTCCACAGAGGAAAAAAGTACAGGGGAAAAATAATGCTCCTTCCCAAGGTTTTCACAAGATACTGAGTACGTTTGGAGAAGGAAAGGGGATGTAAATCCTGCAACACACAGATGAGTGTCTCGACATAATGTTAGGTTCCAAATTATAATGACTGGAGTTGTACCAGAAGTTATCAGAAACTTGTGAAGATGAAGGAGGACTGGGCTGAGGGAATGGTATCTGATGAGGCAAAATGTCTTAAGGGAGAAGCATTCCCAGTGCTGACTTGTAGAATCAGCCTGTGACCTAGGCTGGCAAAGAAATTTTAGACTCAAATACTAAAGTAAGTATTTCATTATTTTATAGGAAGAAATTAGTGATTTTCTGTGTTAAAGTTTAGCATCACTTTAGAATTCAAGTTGATCGGAGATTTTGTAAATACAAGTGCAGATGAGTAACTTGGTGCAACATACAGGAATAAGCAGAGTTCCTGCCCTACAAACATTCTGGAAAAGCCTGCTGTAACCTCTCTCAATGTTTAAATTGCATTGGAGGAATCTGAAAGTATAAACACTGTTTTAAATATTATTTAGCAGGCCACTAATAATGAATTCCAAGATGATCTCTCAAAATTCACTGAGGAATTGGATGTATGACTACAGTAGCAAGAGGCTTGATTCCAGGAGAACTCAGTTAAGGCAGTTTTCCTTAAGTAAAGACCACATTATCAGATCTAGTTAAGTCTGTATGTGGAGGAGACTTTCATTTTACTGTGCTCTGGATCTCTTTTCAGTATTTCACAAATATCTTCTGGTTGCTGAACAGCATTACAATTTCTCTAACTGTAGGTTTTGCCCTTTGATAAAGACCACTGCAACAAATCCTATAGTCGCTACTCTTCAAATTATTTCTCTTGGTTTTAGTTTGAAACATCATCAAATTTACACTGATCGTAGGGTTATTACTGCCTGGGTTTTTGAATGCCAGTGGTTGCCAGGATGCCTGCCCCATCTAGCCCACTGTTGATGTCTTTTGCTCTCTGTGGAGGGCCAAGTGTTTCCTTTGTGCTAAAAAGAAAATCATAAAGTCCATGTATGCACCTTTAATAGCATGTATGCAAAGTACACAGGGAGTTCCCCCTCTATTAGCTGAAATAGGTGCTTTTTTTGTTTGCATGTTTAAAACCTGCCTAAATGCCAGCTTTTGTGTTGTGCATTCAGTCCCTGCTGAACTATGCATAAGAATGTGCCTCAGCGCATGCATAGAAAATGTAGGCAGGCCGTGGTTCCCCAAAACAATTTTTTCAAAAGGGGCTGGGACATGGTGCTTTATTGGCAAAGTAGTGAACTTGAAGAGACTGGTCCTTAAAAGGAAATGCATTGTAGAGGCTCTGATACTTCCATAGCGATGGCTGCAGCAAGCTTTCTATTGTCAGCCCTGTATTTTAATCTCCCTCTGGTAACTACTTTTTTAAGGTAGTTTTTGTACCTTAAGTTTGCCATGTGTCCCATCTGTTTAGAGGATCAGCACTTAAGGTGCTATCACAAGGGGATCTGCAGCGATGTCTCAGGGGTTTTGTTTCTTCACCTTTTTTAGTTTGAGATTAATTTGGTAAAACATTTCAGATGTAAGAAAATTGACTGTAATGGTGCTTCTACCTTGCTTGGGATCAACAACCTCAGGAACTGGTTGGGGATGAAAAATCTGAATACATGCTACTTGGTTTTCTTCAGTGGCGATCTGGGATTTCAGGAGCAGCAGCCGGGCAACTGGGAATTATCCAATTCTGAAATCCTGGCAGGTCCCAGTGGAAACAGTGAGCCCTCACTGTTCCTGCTGCAGATGCTCAAGTCAAGTTAAGATCTAAAGTCTTTAAAAAGGAAGTTTTGCAGCTTTTCATTAGAAAGTAATAGTGAAAGTAGCTAAAATATTTAAAGATATATATACATCAGTGGATTGAGCACAGTTCCCAGCTCAAAATAAAAGGGCTATTATGTAATGCTCTCTACCCAAAAAACTTGGGATCCAAACTGCCTGTGTGATGGGGTGGGATGCAGCAAAGAGAAAAAGAGAGGAAAGTAGATGAAAGTAGTAGTGGAGAGACATGGCTTCTGATAGTGTGATGGAAGGAAACTCATGCCAGGGATGAGTTGGTTGGTTGGGAGACATGGAGGAGGGATGGGATGCCAAAATATTTTCTGTATCAGATCATGCATACAACCGCAGTCAAGGTACAGGTTTCACAAAGGCTCACTCAGTCCAGGTGCCACATCTGAGATCTCAATCACGAACACTCCATCCTTCTGGTCTTCCTTCTGCATAGCAGTACTGTGGTTGAGCACCTTCGGGAGAGATATTACCTTCTTGCTGGGAGAACTGAGTATCTCCTGCTGAATTTCTTGCAAGGAAATATGGAATGTAAGGTTTTGAAATACCTGCCCTTGAATCATCATAATATGCAGGATTAGAGCTGTAGCTGTATATAGTTTCACCCAGCTTTTTGAAGCTGAGTTAAAATTGAAAATACATCTCAGTTCAAAACAGTATTAGTAGAGTGTTGCAACCTAAAACTTAGTAAACTGCTCAGGATTTAATTTCAGAATTGTAGGGATTAGGGTTGTAGGGATTGTTAGGAATGTTGCACTAAACACCATATATCATGCTGGTTTGCTTAGATAAAGAGACAGAGCTGTTCATGATGGATTTACTCCATTGTACTCATTGCCTTCCTTCACTTACCCCCCCCACCTCTTTAAATTATGGCTCCATATAAGATCGATTAGTGTAAACTGCTGCTCATTGGGTTTAAGAGGAACCATTTTCTGCAGCTCCTTCACACGAGTTTGAAAGGAAAAAAAATACCAAACATTCTGCTTAATTAAGACCTAAAGAGGCGGTGCAAACTTTTGATGATTAATTGAAGCATGCTTTAGACTGATGCATATTTAGTTATTATAATGTGATAATTTTATCTTGTTATACAAACTACTCCCTTTGGGAACATGATTTAACACTGCAAACACTCCGTGTTTATTGCATTGTTCATTATGAAAAATACACAGGATAAAAACCACAAGGAGATGTAACTGAACAGTATCTGTGTGGTGAGTGCAGGGAGTACTTCTTCCACCTGTAATGACACAACCCAGAGGCAGAAAAACACAATATTGTAACTCCCACAATATCTCTCCCCATGAAGAGTTGAGAACTCAGAAACACAGAGGCTGGAAATTTAGATCTTGTGCAGTATGTGGAAAGAATTTATCTTTCTATTACCTGGTCTAATTACAGAGGACAGCAATATGTATGTTCTGCTGGATGTCCTCCTGTTACTATTCAGTTGTGTCAGTCTCGTCTCCTCTTTGTCTCACGTGCAAGAGTGCCCATGCTACCTGGCATCAGTGTGGCAGATCTGAGAGCATGCTAAACACTTTGCAAAAGCAGGTCATAAAGTTGCAGGCCCAGATGGAGAGGGGAAAAAAAAAAAAGCAGTTATTAAAACGTATTTTCTTTCACTTCAGAATTATCTGTGCCAGGACTTGCAAATGATATTTTTGTACTTTACAAACATGTGTCAGCATAGCTATATGAGTCCTAAAAGTGATGGTGAATGATCTTCATTAGAAGAGCTGCTCCAGTGAGAGCTCACATGATGGATGTAGGCATGGTGTCAGGATGAGCTCATGTTACTTTAAGCAGATATGCTAAGCTAGACTACCAGCAAAAGTCTGACTATGAGCAAAGGAGACCACTGCCAATGTAATAAACTGGTATAATTATTGTGGAGAAGCTTTCTTAGTGCAGTTCTAATCAGGAAAAGATTAGAATAAAGATTGAAGCCAGATAACCAGTCTTAAACTACTGGATTTGAAATTTCCTGCTTCCTTGTGATCTCTTAGCAGCAAGTTCTTCTAGCTGAGCGCTCTAGGAACAGAGATTTGATACATTTTCTTGAAAGCAGGGCAGGAATCTGGTAAAGTGATTTTCAGAGAGTTTGGCCTTGAAAAACAAAGGTCTGTGAAAAAGTGAGAGGAATTTTATCTTGAATGGAATGCAAGATATGAATTTCTGGTTTCAGATTATTCCAATTTGTGTTTAGCAGATGACAGCACTTAATCCCAAGACTCTGTCTTTTTCCTATTTCACACAGTCTTAATGTTTTGAGGCCACATTATTGCTTCTCACTGCTGGTAGAAATACATGAAGCAATACTTTCTGCCAATGTTGCAGTCCTGATTTTTGATCGCTGAGCTTAATACACTGTAACAAAACTTGCCTGTTAGTTCTTTTCACAAGGTCTGCTCGGATCTCTACCACAACTGGTATGAAGAAGGAAAGCACTCAGTCAGGTTTGGACTTTTATCATTGTCCCCAGCTGTCATCCACACCTGTAGGGCACAGCTCTGTACTCTCCCAGGTACCAAGCGTGGCTTCCTTTCTGTGATGCTGTTCTTAGCGTCACTTGTAGCTGAAAAAGAGGGTTTGATTTTAGACCAAGTTTTTCCCCCCGCTGGGCTGGACCTGGTTGATGGTCCATAGAAATGTGATACTGGATGTTTTCTATTTCGCTTGATGAACTGCATTACAAAAAGTTAGAGTTACATCAAAAACTGACTTGGGCAAATGTACATCTGAGGGAGCAAAGATGACTTGAAAAGTGATGTATTGGTGTCCTGTCCCAGGAAGTGTGTACCCTAAACCCCCTTCTGAAGTACTGCTATTTCCTGGCTGCTTCACATGGCCATACTCAGTTAATCCTTTTGTATTGTAGCAGTGTTCCCGAGTCTATTAAATTAAAGAGGCATCTATTTCTATTATTGCTGTTACTATTAAATTAAAAGGATTACGTTGTTTGATGACTAGCGTGAGAAAGGAGTCAGAGAAATAGTTTGAGTTCTTTAGTTGGAATATATAGCTAGACTATTTCCTTCTCTTCTTCACAAGGATTCCTTGGGAGGTGGTGGTGAAGTTCGGCTGGACAGGGCATGGCAAGGCAGCAATTTGACACAGAAGGTCCCTCTCCCTCTCCTCTCCTCCCCTTGCCAGGATGTATCTTAGAGGGTCTTTGATAGAAGGAGGGGGATTGAACCTGACTGTCCTGCATAGCCGCCTGCAGAAAAGTGCAGAGAAGTGAATAACGGGGCTTTTCTGTGTTAACAGCTGCTACTGGGAGCCTGTGTAATTAGAAATGAACAATTGTGTGGGTCTTTCTCATCATCTGTGGGAGACAGTTCATGTGAATCGCTGAACAGGAATTGAATGACAGCTGAGGTGTTCCCCCTATCAAATCGCTCATGAAAGCCCCTGAGAATCCCAGTGGTGTATCTCTGTGTTACCTCTTAAAAACAGTGCCCCAGACAAGCTAACCTGCTTCAAAAAGGGCTACTTCAGCACCTACTTTGCCAGTGAACTCTCTTTCAGCTCTGCAATATTCCTTTTTCATTTATGAGAGTTCCTCTCACCAGAAATGAAGGCTATTAGAAAGGTATCACTGGTAGATCTTCTCTTTTCCAGAGATAAAATGCTTCTTATCAGTAGGGGAATATATGTTACTGTTATCTGAAACAAGAGTCTGCTGTCTGGTTCCTTTGATTCAGAGTATCTTCTGTTGTCCTGGTACATTCAAAGGGGCAGGTTCAGTCTGTAAGGAATTGGTTTGTTATGGTGCAAAAGTAGCTGAATCAGGGTGCCTTTGTAAAAGATGAGTACTTCAAATGGCGCAGGGTGAGAATAGGGGAAGAGCTCTTGGTCTGTGCTGGAGTGGTTGGCCTGCTGGACAAGGCCAGTCTGCAGAGAAAGCGGCGATGACCCCGCGCAAACCCACCACAGCAGCACCCTGCGTGCCTGTGTGCCTGGCTGATGGTGCAGCCAGCTCAGGGCAGGCTTTTTGACCCTAGAGATGGCTAGTGATAATTCTGGCCAAATTGTTTTGATTTCCCTTCATGTTCAGTGTATGAAGGCGCTTATAGTACTGGCAAATCCCACTCTAAAGGGTAAGTGACACTGAACATTAAACACAAGTCTGTGCTATAACTTGGCCTTAAATATAGGTTTGAAGGTAGACAATCTGATTAAAACTAAAAGGTCATTATTTTACATTGTAGAATTTTATTTGTAGCTGTAAATCATAACACAATTTGTGGAAGGAAAGAAGTTATTAAACTGGCAATATTTATTCCAATAAGGTGAGTAAAATGCAGCACGTAGTTCTGAGTTATGATAGTCAGGGAAAGGAGCCAAATCACTCTGCTAAAAATTAGTTTGCCAATAATTTTACAGAACGATGACAGCGTAGCTTCAAAAACAAATCCTTTATAGGGAAATAGGATGGCTGCATGACAGAATCTCTAAGCTATGAATTCTCCACAGCTCATGGACCAGGAACTGCTTTAACAATTAGTCTCCAGGGATATTTTTTCCCAGAAGTTAGACAATGGCTACTGTCTGTAACTGAAAGGTCATTCAGTATCATAAACTGGACATAAGAACGGAAGAATTCTGAGTTTTAAGTCAGAAAGATTCCTGCTGACTTATTGACTTGATCTGTTTAGTAGGTTTAACTATTCACTGCTGTTGTCTGTGAAGCTGAGGTGGGAATGATGACCACACAAGGATTTTGCTGCACGTTAGTAAATAAGCTCTGGGGTAATTTTTACATGGCAGAAGGCACACATGCCACATTTGTAACACATGTTAGAGAAGAGCTCGAAAGAGGCTCAGGAACTCTGCTTGAATTAAAATTTGACCAATGAGTACAATGACTGAAAAGTAACCTGGCAGATTTTGCCACAGTGCTGCAACTCCTGCCTTGCTTAAGTCTATGGTTCTGTGACTGCTGAATTCACACAAAAGCTCCCTGTTTTGTATGCTAGTCATTTCAAAATAATACAGAAAAGGGATGTTTTATGTTCCTTCTTATTTAGAAGAGGGCTCATGTTAGAGACCTGCCTTGGTGCAGCACCTTCTGGCTGTGTTTTATCACCAGCTTGCTGAGCAGAGCATCTCAGGGATGCTCTTACTACAGCAGACTGTAAGTAGCAAGAGCAAAGCAGCAATACCCACTAAACCTTCAGTCTTGGATACCCATTTAATAAAGAGTTGTGCGCTCTTAAGCGTGCTAAAAAGTTCTCGAGATTTCCAGACATTTCCAGCAGTGCGCAATTTTTGAAGGTAATCACCTTTCTCAGCCATTTTAGAAGCTTTGCCAGTCTGCTGAGTCTGGCTGGCACAGGCCACTGGCTGCCTGAGGACAAAGCTGGTGATCACAGGCAGGCACAGTTCTGCTCTCTGACAGTGAGGGAGTTGTTAGAAATAAGATGAGCTGGTGCTGCTTGTATCTAAGAATAAGTGTGCAGATGTCTGAGGAAGGTGTTTGCATCTCATGTAAACATTGTTCTTATATTTTTGTTGTAGAAGATGATGTGTCAAATGTACAAATAATGTGTGCCTGGTGCCAGAAAGTTGGAATCAAGCGCTATTCCCTGAGTATGGGAAGTGAAGTGAAATGCTTCTGCAGCGAGAAGTGCTTTGCAGCTTGCCGAAGAGCATATTTCAAGAGAAACAAGGTAAGAGAAATAAGGAAAGATGTAACCTACATAGACATGGCTTTAATCAGGCCCAGCCTGAGTCTCATTTAGCATCTAATAGCAACTCTTTTCTTTTGTTTTCTCTGTTTCACCTAGTCCCACCACTTTCCATCTGTATTGTCTGTTGGACTGTCAGCCCTTTACTAACCTTCTTTCTTTCAGTTTCTCTCAGCTTGATGCTTGGGTTTTGTGAGAGTCAGGGAATTTAAATACTGATGAGCATTAGCATAAGACTCTGAATTTGGCCTTAGAGTCTCAGGATACCCACACATACACAACTAAGAGGAAGTATCAAAGAAACAGAGTAGAGAAAGGTTGTGATGACAGTGCCACCAAGTACCATGGCATTGGGATCATGGCCAGTGGGTACATGCTCTTAGGGCCTACGTCTCAGTCCCGTCACAATATTGGACATCTTTTCACCTGCTAGTAAGCTCTAGTTTCATTCTTTTAAAGTGTATCATTTTTAATAAGTTGTAATTGATACAAAATTCAGACACTCTACAGTTTTTGGGTTGGGGTAAGCAATGTTAGAACATCTAGAGTAATGTGAAAGCCCCTCCTACTGCATTTAAATTTAACTCCGTCTAAAATTAGAAAGCAATCCTAATATTGAATGTCAACAAAAATTGCTGTAATCACTGAAGCACAGTGCCTGAAAATGCCCTCTAGGTTACTTCAGCAGCTGTTTTTCTGCTGCAGAATTTGTAACGTGTCATTTAAAGAAAGATAGAGAAGAAACACCTCAAATTTTTAGTTGTTAAAAACTGTGTCCTTTGGGTGCTTAATAGTGTGAGCCTTTGGTTAACTTTATTGTCTTAGAAATGTTTATCATTCATAAAACTCTTTACATTTTGGTTTCCTAAATGATGCCATTTACCCTCATGCTTCAGAACATTGCCAGCCTGTCAAGTTCAAACTGACTTCAGGTCTCTAATCTGGTCTTTTACATCTGTCATGATAACAAATAAGTACATATGGATTCTAGACTCAAGATGCAATGTAACAGCAAATTAACCTTCTTTATAAATTTGGGTCACATCATCCTGCCATTAAAAAAAAAAAAGCCTGAAGAATTAGGTTGCAAAAATCAGTAGAGTGGAATTTTAGTGGCAGTCTTGGAGAATCAAGCTCATAATGTGTACTGGAGCAGACAGGCAAGTAAAAGTCACATGAGTATTCAGTGAGGAGTGTTGTTTACATTCTTTTTTATCTAGAAAAATTGTAGAGGAAGGAAATATGCACTCCTTAGATGCTCCTCGTTTGAAAATAACACACAATTTATTGAAAATAAATTCACATGGGTGTATGTGCATGTGCACACGTGCACTTTATCACATGCAGGTCAGTGTGCCTTACAACGTGCCAGGCACAGTCCAGACACTCTGGGCTGACAGGATACAGATCTCTGTCAGCTGATGCTCCTGTGACTTCCAGTCACAAATTTACATGGATAAGATACTTCCTAGTAATGGAGGCATTGTCAGTGATCCTGGTTAGGTGGTCCTGTGTGTCGAGAACTGATGAGTACCAGATAATTTGGGAAACCTTGGAGAGGCAGATGAAAGAATTTGGTGTATTCTTTCTCACCTGCTGCTTAGATCCTGAAATAAGAGATTTAGATCCCCACTAAATGAAAATAAATGCATGTTAACATAATACATAGGTATACTTCAACTTTCTAGCAACCCATTAGTTGTAGAATTCTGTAATAGTTTATGCCCATAAATTCAATCAGTGAGGCAGTTTATGAGAAAGTTCCCTTTTACCTGACTTACTAGTTAGTACCCTGGTGGTTTATTGGAGGCCTCCTTGTCCTCATATATTGAGAAAGGATGAACTAGAGCTTCACATTCTCCTTGGTTCCCTTTCCTACACCTTCGTTAACTTCCTCTGGAAAATTCTGAATATTTCCATCCAGAAAGCTCTCTGTGTTCATTATTTTGTGTATGTATATATACTATTATACATATACACACATATATAATTATATATATAATTATTATATGATATTATACATATACACACATATACGTATATAAACACAAGAGATGTTCCTAATATTTTCATATACCAGCATATCCCAGTGAAATGTCCTATTATTCACTAAAGAGGTTTCAAGCTAACAAAATGTCATGTGGGAGGACTTGGCAAAACATGGTGAGAAAACATTATCATGTTGATTGGCTCTGCTTCAAAGCTAAGCCAGTGAGTTAAATTTTCTTTCTCTTTGGACCTGTGGAACCTGGAATTTCACAGGATCTGACTGAGCAGAGGAAATCTGTAGCTGCCCCTTGCATGTATGGCATTAGATGATCCGGGGACAGAATATTTAGGAAGTGCTGCTGTTAAATTAAGACAAGCACAGTAGAACTCAACAGACCCTCCTGCTTCTGGTTTTGCACTTCACCTGTTAGTAACAGAGTGGAGTCTTGAGGAATAAGATCAAAAGAACCAGGATGCAATAGTTTCAGATTTAACTGCTGACCTTTGCTCTGTTTCTGTTATTCCAATAGCATACCTGTCTTCTCCATGACTCTAATGCTTATTTATGTATTTTAAGGAGTTATGCCACTCTACACTTTCTCATTTTTCAAACAGAAGAGCAAAACAGTCACGTTTCACCTGCCTTATGCATGTTTTAACAGTGGATCTCTGCCACAATATAGTGTTGTATTACATTAAATATGTACAGCTGCTGCATTTCTGTGAGCTGATAGGACTTTGTGGTCACTTTATTTAAAGCTTGAGTTTCCTAATGGATCACGTTAAGCAGTCTTCCCTCTCTCCCCTAGATAAGAAGTGCTGTAATAAGTGCTTGCCTCAGATGATAGGACTGTTTAAGCAGTAAAGAATTAGCCATCACTAATGCCTCAGAACAGCACTAAGTAATGCTGTGAATTATCCATCCCTGAATGACAATTGCTCTGTTCAGAATGAGCACTTTTGTAATCATCCTAATAAAAAAATCTTTTCCCCTACACAGGGCAAATGCACACTGCAGTGCTGCATGCCACAGATTCCCAACTGGGAGAAGGCTTGGCATGAGCCCACACGGAAGTGCCCTAAAAGAGCTCCTCAAAGCCCCAGATCAGCTGGGCACTGGCTGCTCCCAACTTTAACTTCTTCCCAGCCCTTGCCTGCACTAGGTTTAGCAAGAGTAGCAAGACACTGGAATAAGCTGGTACCTTCCTGGCCTTGGCAGCTTTGCACCCAAGGAGTTAAGTCAGAGATGCCCGTCAGGCTTTCCTGCCTTTTGTCCTGCTGGAGTCTTGTCTATCTGTGCTCCAGAAGCTGAGTCCCAGTATCCTCTGCATCCATGCATAGCCAGGGTTTTCAGGAAGCTTCGTGTCTGGAACAGAAGGTTTGTAAGGAAAAAGACTGGTGCTACCTTAAGTTGCTTTTCTTATAAGAAGTGCAAATTTTGCTCCGGGTATTTGAAGTCATGACTGTTTAAAATTATATCAGCCAGCAGCCATGCCTTGCAAGAATAGAAATATATATGTTTTGAAATTATAAAAGCTCTCCCAACAGAATAGGTTTATCCAAATTGTCAGTGATAAATGAACAAAAAATTGAGGCTTTCACCCTGTTAAGCAAAACCCGAAGTGTTTAGACAAGATCCAATTTAGAAAGAAGCCTAAAAATACCACCACTGCCACCCCCAAACAAAAATAACCCAAATTTGCATTCCTGCTCCTGTTTTGTCCAGTTTGCCCAGTCAAATACACATAATGAATCCTGTGTAATGACAACCTGTTGTGTATAACAATATGGATTAAAAGCGAGCATTTGGGAGTAATGTTAGTAACCAAAGACGTAAGATTTGGATGCTCCCTTCTTAGATTTCATTTTATAGGCCAGCTAATACAAAGTTAAGTACCAAAGAGTCACATAAGGGCAAAAAGCACTAGACCACCAAGTTTCAGAATATTAAATTTAAAGGGAAGAGTTGGACTCAGAATTGGATCCAGTGAGTCTGAACCTTAAAAAGATTAATTTTGAAATTAGGTTGTTTGATTCAATGGGTCAGAAAACACATTTATTATGACACATTTATTATTAAATAGCAAACACAGAACTAGGACTGACTTCACAGAGGTTATAAACCCTGTTCACAGATATATTAAAGAATAATTTACTTGATTTGACTAAGGCTTTGGAGACATAGTGACTGCAAGGTTCTCAGGCAGTATTTTATACTTGACCTTGTCCCTGCTTCATACTGCCTCCCAATTAGGAAGAAAGATAGATGTTTTTGTTTACAGTGCAGTCCAATTTCATTCATACTAATAAACAAAAAGGCATAAATCAAAAAATAAAAGGTAGCTACTCTTTAGCACCATGAAGATGTAAACAAGGATGACCCTTTTCTCCCTGAAAAGTTTAGTGATGGGCAACACTGTGTGTTAGTAGTGCAGACAGGGAGTGTGGTTTAGGGTCCTTTATCTCATCTGTGGGGCAAAAATGAATGTGAACTATCACATGGAGCTGTAACAAGTCATACACATTTATTTAGTTCTGAGTTCTGTTGCATTAGATGACTCCTCACATTTTCAAGTTATATGTAAAGATGATAAAGAGCACACAACATCATAAAGCTT
Organism: Phainopepla nitens; assembly: GCA_013400175.1. NCBI lineage: Eukaryota > Metazoa > Chordata > Aves > Passeriformes > Bombycillidae > Phainopepla > Phainopepla nitens. The sequence goes on from VXBQ01005213.1 coordinate 32,012, forward strand.
TAGCACTCTTGCCTGCATAATTTTTTGGTTAATTAATATCTTTCACTAAGTGATAATATGAGCATTTATTTACAAACAAATACTATAAACTGGGGGTAAACAGCAGCTATCATTCCCCAGAATTATTACTGAGGATTGTCGGAGAAAGTTCTCTTGATTTCAGGCTTAATTGTGCGGCCTAACAGTGCATGAGAGATATTTAACAATCTCACTGTTAAGTCAGTGAGTAATGGCAAAAAAAAAGCTACTTTCATCTCTTTTTTATGCATCTACAAAATTTAATTTGTAAAGTGATCATTATTCATTGAAATTCAGAATATTGCTTAAAGCAACTTGATGCAAATAATGCCCTGACAAAAAAGCAAAAAAACCACAAAAACAAGAACAACAACAAAAAAGCTTAGCTGTTCCTTTAGACTCCCTTTCCACAGTTGAAACACATGGGGCTCTGAATGGAAAATCTGTTTCTCCTAGAGATCTAACTTGCGTTAATCAGGTGTTCAGAAAGGCCAGTGCAGAGCAGGTGTCCCACCGTCTTTGCAGGCAACTGTCCATATTTGGTTCCGTGGAGCTGTAGGGAAAAGCAGGATTTCATAAATGGTTCACGAAGTTGCTTGTGCCGCTGTGGGTTTGCGCAGGACGTGCGCGCATGTATTTGTGTGTGCACACCTGCCTGCCTGCCTGCGTTTGCCGCAGCAGCCCGTTGAAAAGGGTCCTTGCAAATGCTTGAAGGTAGAGGGGGAAGAGACAGCGAACATCTCCATAGCTGTGATTGCTTTGTTGAGGTATAAATGAGCACTGATGAGTGAATGCAGATGAGACGCTGAGTCTGCAGGGGAAAACAGCTCGAGTGTGGGGCACAATTGCAAACTTCTTTGAGGAACTGGCTGGAGAAGGAGGGATAAGGAAAATAACCTCATTCAGAAGATGTTTTTAAAGTTTGTGGAGAGTTGAAGGCTGCAGATAGTGACCAAGAATCTGGAACAGAGACTGAAATATGAAGAAAATCCTGAGCTGTGAAAAAAATGGGTGGCATTGGTTAGAAAGAAGATTGGCAACGTCTTGCTGTATCAGCTGGCCTTGTTATTTACAGGATGCTAAACCCAGAGATCTCATAGAACTGCTTCCCTAAACCAGAGCTAGGATTTTTCATGATTAGAAGAGGCAAATGAAATTCCAAATTAACCTACTGAGGCCATCAGTCAGAATATCTCGCTGCTCACCCACAGCAAAGCAAAATGTATTGCCTTTGCTAACAATGAAATGGGCAGCAGCACCTGACTGATGCCACCAGTGACTTAATGAAGGGATCTGGCAAACCCAAGCGTGCTTGTCAGTTTGCAAACTCAATGGACATTTTAATGTCCATCTGCTGCCATTTAATACTATAAATTTGAATCAAATTCCCATTGTCTGAATTACTAGCAGGTATCCAATCCAATTAAAAGTCGTGTTCACTTTTAATTTTAACCACCGTGTCACATTACATCAGTCATGTTGCATTCTGGCTACTTTGGTTATATCAAGATGAATATGCTAATTACAGCTGCCTCTTGAGGGGCAGGCATTTGATTCAAACAAAGCTACCAGTTTATGTGCGGTGTCCTCACATCAGTTTTGGACAGCTTCAACAATTGCGCTTTTCCTTTTTCCCAGAAGCAGGTTTTGTTTACATACAGATGGTACAACAAAAACCACTAATTGTGTTAGGACTTGACTGGAAATGCTTTTAAGTTTTTTTTGCACACTGGGTGAATGCAGTTTAGAGCAATGATTTGGATTTAAATAGATGTTCTGACACCTTATTATTGGAGAAGTGAAAGAAGTTGCTACCTGCAGAGCGACTGAGGGAGAAATATGGCCAGTAGCCATTTTTCTGGATGTTGCTAAAGAGCTTTACTGAGGTCTTAAATCACTTAGGATGAATATTTGAAGGGGAGAGGAGGACACTAGAGGATAACAGACATTTTACTCCTTTAAAATTTGGCAAGACAGACTTCACGGTCTGCATCCACGACATTTTTACATCATCAAGGGATTTTTGATTGAAGAGTTTAAATGAATAACAATGATGCATTCAGAAAATGAGCAGATATAATACACACTGGTGCTTACTTTACGTCTGAACCCCTTTGGTTCCAACCTATGTGAGCTAGCCAATTGCTCAAAAAAATATTGCTCTCCTCTCTTTCATGTCTCAGCTCAGATTGCCTTAGATTAACCTTGGCTTTGTATGAAATTAGGCACCTTCCAGCTTGTTTTCACATGCTCAATGCAGAATGAGCATCAAGAACAGTCTTTATTCCAACAAAAGCTTAGGGTAGATCTCCAAAGTGAATCTAATTTGCACAGACTGTATTTGGTGCCACTCTTCCCTTTCCTAATGAACACATCAATCATTAATACTAATATGAGCTGGGCAAATAAAGAAATGCATATTAAATGTTTGTTCAAAAATATCATGACATTTGAATAAATTATTGCCTTAATGGCATCTGTTCATTTATCAGTCAGCTCATTAACTTAGGGAAATATTGAAAAGGAGGTTGTGTATATTTTTTTTCACTCTATATATTTTTATTTGAAAACCAAAATTAAGCAAATATGGTTTTCAAAAATGTGTTTGGATTAGGAACAATGTTGTGAGCAACACCATTCGTACACACTTCTGAAAGGGTGTGTGGAATACAGAAATTGGAATTAATGGCATAGTTTAACGGGGCAAAATTCCACCTGGGAAGGGTAGCATGGTGGGCAGAAATAAAAAACTTGAGGGGCCCAGCTGAAGGTGGAGGGTAATTTCTAGTCCTAAAGTGTCTCAGGAGATGTCACCGCTGTCACATTTCACAAGTGGCAAAGTAATTTGTGCAGGTGAGGCAGCAGTTCAGCGGTCTTGCGACATTTCTTGTCAGCTGACGGTCTGTATTTAATCACTCTATTACACTCCCAGTGTGGCTACTTTCCTCACCATCAGCCATAGAAATCTTGCAATAAATTCAAGGATGAAACTGAGTCAGACCAAGGGAGTAAATCACGTTGTCTATCTTTTTGGCCCCTTCTAGCCAGGGAAGTTTCATCCCTTTTAGGTTTGTTTGCAAACATCTGCTGGTTTATGGGAAGACTGAAGAAACCCTTACACCCATTAACCTTGAGTCCGGCCTTGTGAGTTTAAATGAGGCTAGGAGAGGCCAAATGGATATAACTTATAATCTGCTGGATGAACAGGAAAATGTACTACTGGGGATTGTTAGTTGAAGTCAGTTTCTTGCTATAAATCAAGCTGTGCTCACTGTGCAAGCGTTAAACTTGATGGAAGAAGGAGGTGAGTTTTATAGAGCAAAAGTCTGAAAATGTAAAATGTCTTTCCAGTAGAAAATCGTTTCTCCAATAATATTTGATCGCTTGGTGGTCATATAAATTCAGTGACTGGCTGTGCTGTCAAAACCCCAAGCATTTACAACTCACCTATTTGAATTTAAGTTGAAAGTAAACATATGTTGTGAGTTGTCACACTTGATGCAATTTTGTGTCTAAAATAAATGTACTAACCTGTTTAGTAATATTTAGAAACAGCCATTTGATGGAGTTGGGGAGCATGTGTCTTCAAATGTTTTTGGTTTATTTACTCTCTAGCCTAAGAAGCAGGAGGCCAGACCCTGCCTCTGGCACACAGAGGGGCTGGCGGAGATGCTCAGGCAGGAGCCAGTCCTTTGGCTGGCTCACACAGGACGAGGGGGAGATGTGGCTCTCTTGCTGTCCATTTACTTCAGAAGCAGAGCAGAGCATCTCTCTGGCCCCTTCTCTGGACTGTGCCAGGGAAAGAGTTTTTAGTGGGCCATGGTAGCCTGGGGCAGCTTTCCTGGGGAGCATGGGAAGCTACCGAGGACTCAGCATCTCCTTTAGGAATAACTCTTACTGTTTTTAATTTAGCCCCCAGGCTTTCACAGTTGTGGTGCACTGTGCTACTAAAAATTAGGTGGAAGAGAGCTCCTAGAACTAAATATAAGTCTTAAAAGATTAATCTAGAGATTAAAACAGTGCTCCAACATTTAAATATTTATGGGGAGAAGGGTTTGAATTATTTCATTGTGTAGTATTAAAATAATGGTTGACTTTGGCTATTGTTGAAGGGTTCAGTCTCATGCCTCCTTTTGCAGAAGCAATTTATCAATATTACTGCCTTGATAAGACAACTCCATATGAGTTTTGACTAATGTACAAGCATTAAAAGAACAAGTAGCTGTACTCCTGACTTCAGTGTGTGAAGGTGGTAACTTCATCCTAAAGAAGAAGGGCTCTGAAATACCAAGGAAAAGGGTTAAACAAGAGAAAGTTTAAAAAGGGGGAAAAAAGAAGCATTGAATCTCTCTGGAGGCTATTTAAGAACACCATATTAGATGCACAGATGGTATGTATACCTCTGAGCAAGGAAAAGTAGAAAGGGGAGAGTAAATCTGGCATAGTTAAGTGAGGAAGTGCATAAGCTTAAAGGGACACTGTCAACTTAAAAATCACACTTTTACTGGAAAATTTGTTACCTACTACTGTTACAAACAACACCTATTTACTGTAACTGAAAGATGAGACAAAAAACTCCCTCTGCTTTTTTGTGTACTTTCTTTGGGCCTGATCCAGATTCCATTGGCACCAGTGGGTGACATCCCATTGCTTGTAATTAGCTTTAGATCAGGCCCTGTGCATATTTGCCCTGTACATTGTGTACATGCAATTCAATTATTTTGCATCTGGTCTGTTTTCCTATTGTTTCTGTGGTTTTTCACACAGCAAGAGAGGAAAAAAGCATTTTTTTCCAAATTGGAAATGTGGTTGTTAAACGGTGGAAATGCCACCAGGGTCCTAGGCATACATGTAGCAGAAATACCAAGTGTGTTTCCTTTTTAAGACAAAACACTTCCTTCAAAAAATTCAAAAACACAATAGATCAGTTATAGCTAAAGGTTCCTGAGGTGAAGTGCAGAAATTATCTGAAAGGTGCAGGTACCAAGCAGTGTAGGAAGTATAGAAAAAGTGGCTCTGTAGAGAGCAAAAAGCCACCTGTAAGTCTCCTGTGCCTGTAGGCCACCCAGCCATGGCTCTGACCTCTTCTGAAAAAGTGGAACAGCAGAGAAACTAAATTAAATTTCCTGTGTCCACCTTCACCACAGAGGATGATGAGGAAATTCCTGTCCCAAGGACACTATACACAGGAAATCAGAGTGTGGCCTTATAATAGAAATTGAAGTCTCTTAGGACAAAGTTATGGAGCAACTTCAGCAACTTGAGAGCAGTAAATCACCAGGAGCAGATGGTACTCAGCCGAGTGTTCCTAAGGAAATAAAAGTGTGAAGCGGCAGAGATATTGACAAGGATCTGCAATATATCATTAAAACCAGCAACTGTTCCTGAAAATTTAGAAGTCTTTTGTATGGTACTTAAAAGAAAAACAAAACAAAAACAGAAAAGGAGACATAAGAAGGTTACTTTCTTCTTCAGCACAGGAAATGAGAGTTCCTAAATAATTTTTATTTAATTTGCTTGACAGCAGAATAAAGTAACTTCAGTTAGGCATGACCTGGCAGGTAGTAACACTGTAAAGAACAGCTGGGATATAATTTTTATACATAACTGCTTTTAAACATTTAGTTAGTTATTTGGACTCAGGATCATATTTCCTGGATAAGATTAGTTGGTTTTAATGTGTTGTTTGATGTCTATGGATAGTTTGATGCCCTCCATGGAGGCAGTGAATGCAGCATACCTCAGCCCATGTTTTCATAGGAAGCTGGACATTTAAATAAGAAACTGATTGCATTGAAAAGGACTCAAGTTTCCTGCCAAAAGAAAAATTACTTTATAACGCTGAGGAATGTTTTTATATGTACTACTCAAATTTTTAATTCAATTTGCTTGAGAAAAACTAATTGTTTTTTAGAAAAAAAATTGGTTTTTCCAACAAAAGGCAGATCCTCAATGCACGTAGCCACACAACCACATTCCCATTTTGTGCAGTTACAGTGTATGGACAAGGAGTAAGAGACTAGTACAGAGGTTTTGCCAAGCAAGCACGGCTGGTGTGTACATGCACGGAAATCAGCTGAGGGAGGCAAATTAGAAGTTCTAATGGATTTGAAATTTAGTAAAGCACTTGAAATGGCATCTCATGAAATCTTACCCTCAGATTAATTCAAATTACTTTGGATGTGAACACTGTCAAGTGGCCTGAAAACTCAAGGCTCAAGGAGTAAAGTAAAGGGTGGTGATAAAGAGCAGCATATCAGGTTGTGGATAGAGAAGTGCCAGGGGGACTTTCGTGAGGTTGGTCTTGTTTCATGTTTCATTAATAATCTCCAGGAGAGAACAGAGAACAAGTTCACAAACTCTGCAGCTGATACTGAACTAGGAGGAGTTGCAGATGCCAGACAGGACAGAAAATAATTTTCTGGAGGAATTAGAAATAATGCAAAACCCAGCTTGTACTTTTTCAAAAGCGAGTTAGTGTGTCTGGGGGGGCAAAAAAAGAACCTGAAAAAAATATCTTAGGGAAATAAGTGGAGCTGGACAACAACCTGAAGCTGAGGATAGGAGAAGGGCAATAAGTTGGACAATGCAGATATAATGGTAGTTAAATGGGCAAGGATCTGGAGTGGTGGAGTGTTGAGTAGGATAGTTGAGTGGTTGCTGTGATGTGGATAGAGCAAGGAGTAGCAAGATTTGGAGAGAGTTTGGATATGCAGAATTCAGTGATCAGAAGAACCAAAGATACTTTAGAGAATACCAAAATGTTATGCCTGTGGAGAAGAAGGAGAGGGCTGGACCAGAGATTCATTTTTTGCAATTTTGACGTATAATACTTTGAGGTGTTAACACTTGTAACCAGGGCCTGAAATGAACTGGTTTGCTTGGGGCTGACTAAGCTGGGAAAATCAAACACTGGTAAACGCTGTGGCTGGCACTGGCAGGGGGAATGCGTACACCGTCCTCTGTGTATTTTCTGTCTCCTGCAGAAATGAAAGGATAGCATGCTCAGATTCAGCAGGAGTTATTACTTCCCAAAATTACGCCACCCAGTTTTGTTCTCAGCTGTTACAAATAGTTAAAGGCCTGAGCCACAAGCCTCTGAAATAAACAGGAGCGCTCTGTTTGGAGTAGCAGTCGAACTGATACTGAAATTAGATGGTGTAGTTGAAGAGGTTTGATATAACTAATTATCATTAGCAAAGTGTATAGCTAAACCAAGTGAAAGAGCAATAGAAACCAATTCTCATTCATGAGAGATGTTGCCTGCTGTGTCAGCCCCAGATGCATCCTACAACTGTGAAGGACATTTTTCATTCCTTCCTTCAGGTGTTGGCTATTGCTGGCTGCAATTTGCCAGATGAGATGAACAAAGGGGCTGATCACAATGGTGAGACCCATCTTCCTCATCAGAGTGTTGCACTGCTGGCATAGCAAGCATGGAGGGCTCTGTGACATAATCCAGATCCAAATTGACATGTCCCATTTGGTTGGGCAGTTACATAGCTGGTGTAAGCAGGCGTAGCTTTATTCAAATAAATGGGGCTACGTGGATCAGCAGTAATTTTGGCCCAATGTAGGAGTTGTAATCGCTCCATTTAGTTCTTACTGGGTCTGCAGGAGCAATAGGTTTGGTATAGTTTTACTGGGGAGTTTTTTGTTAATATCACTCAAGTGAAAATGTTTTGTCTCACTTTCAGTTATTCTCAAGTCTCTCTTAAAAAATTTTCAGCCTTCATAATGCAGTTGTCAGGGTCACCACACTGCTTTTTTGAAGTATTTTGAAAATGTCAATATTTTCTAGTATTTGCTGTTGGTGGAAATATGGAAAGTGTAAAAGACTTCTTATAAAAAGACTAAAGCAGTATGTGAGGTTGTGTTCAGTCTCACACAATAAGGGTTGTTTTTAAAGAAGGGTCATGTAGAGCTCTAATTCATTATATCTGGACATGTCAACATAAAATGTAATGTGTAGCAGCTTCACTATGCCTAACTTTTCAAAGAACATAGTAGGGATATTACAGCATATCACCTAGTTTGTAAGATGTTTCCTAAAATTGATTTCCTAAAGATGGCTTACAGCAAATGCGGTTATTTTGGGCTTTTTATTTCTTCATCCTTGAACTTAGATGTGAATAACTCAATACAAATTGCGGAGCAGAATATGCAGTAGCATACTGACCACCAGTTTCAAAACAAATGAAGTATTTTGGTCTTGTGAGTGTCAGGGGCATTATGTCCACTGATGCCAGTAGGATGAGAACTGAATCACAAACTACAAACCAGTGGTGGCATTACAACAGGAGAAATGAGGAATTCGATATTTGTGCTGTATGGCGATAACTTTTTGCTGATAAAGCTGCATAATGTTTTTAAAATTTAACCTAATTATATCAAATGAAATAAAGCTCAGGTCTGCCGCAGTTAGGCTGGATAGCTCTTTATCCTCCAGTAGCCCAGGGCACGGAGGTAATGCACGTTTTTCCCTCCTTCACCATTCTGCCATATCCTTTTCCTTGCTTTATTAAATAGAACCTTTCTAGCTTCACTACATAGCTACCAAACTTTTAACCTCTCTCTGGTTATATCTTCCTACATTTCCTATCCTCTTTCTGCGTTTTCACTGGAGAGGTTAGAATAAGGCATGGCATTTTCTGTTCCCTGTTGTGTTCGGTATTTGCAGCATGTCTTGTATTGTCTTAAGGATATTTTCATAGGTTGCTTCTTTTTCATTGAAAGGTACTGAGGAGAAAAGATTCTCAGTTGTTTTTTCTCTGTGCCCTTAATGGGGTTTAACTTACCACCCCATTAAACAGTCATTTCTTATGTGCAATTGTGATTGCTGGAATGTAGGTTACTGTTATTAATCATCTTCCCATTCTTGCTGTTGCATTAATCATGTGAGGAGACATGGGTGTCAGTTTGGATCCAACAGGATGACAACTTCTTATTCCTGGTGATCCGAATTTCAATCCATGAAGCAAAGAATGACTTTCACAAGTCATTTTCATGTTTGCCAGTTTTGAAGGCAGCTCTGTGCCATTTTGCAGTACTCCATGCTAATTATGACCTGTGTGGATTTAGGGATTTCATGAATAATACAAGAGAAGCAGGAGCAGTTGGGAAAAAAAAAAACCCACCCGGTTTCACACGTTGTTTGTGTCAGGGCTTGGTAATGGATTTACCCTCGAACACAGTCAGCACTAAGAAGACATTCTGGCTTGCAGGGCCTCACACTGTGCACGCAGGAGTCGTTTCAGTTTTGCATGCCCGGCGCTCTGGCTGCTCTCCCTTTGTTTCCCGCTTGCGCGTGCTCTGCCGCATACATGTGCCCTCACATATTCCTACGGGAAATCTACTTTCACGCCCAGGAGGGAGAAAGTCTAGCACGTTTTCTGCATGTTCCTTCGGGAAGCAGACGAGCAAAGAGGACAGTACAGCTGTAGACATTCTGCACGGAGATAATCAGTGCCCCAGCAGGAGCACCTTCCCCACACAGCTGTACAATTCCCTTTGCTCCCTAGAAGGCACTGCACCCTGCGTGCAGTTTCCAAGCTACATTTAACACAATTGCCCATCAGCACTTAGGAAGCAGTTACCACAGAAACCCAGCAGAGACCAATTAGTCACATGATTAAATTAATTAAAATAACCCAGGGTATCTGCCATCTTGCTTCTTTCTGCTATGCATAGCACATGACCCAGGCAGAGATGTAATTGGGTAGCATTATTGTGCCTTTTAATCCTAGAATCATCTTCATACTGTACTGTAGGTGGTCTTTGATTTTTTCCTTTTCCACGGGTCTACATAAATCCCTTCCCAGAGATCCGTCTTATTCCCTTGCTGCAGAGACGCTTTATTCGTTTTCTGGAGATCTGTGTTATTACACAAAAAAAATTCTCCAGCCCCCTCAATAAGCCAAGTAGTATCGAATTTACAAAACATCAGATTTAACAACAGCAAGATTTGTTATGTTTGGGATAAGAGGATTTGGAAACATTTTCAATTGCACAGCTAAGACTTTTGGAGGTCTTTAATGACAGCTCTAACAATACTTGCCAGGGAGAGCTCTGTAATATGTATTAGCACTTGACCTGAGAATTGTAAAGCACTAAGAAAAGACTGTATGTTGTGTCTTCATTTCACAAGTAATACTGTTACTGCAGTGGGGCGCATTTAAGTGGAACAAGCTGTCTGCCTTGTAATACTGCTTCCTGGGAAAGGCAGGCAGTTTGGTTTCTTCCCTCGTTTTTGAAACCTAGAAGTGCACAGTCATATTCTAACTTAGTAAATCAGTGCTTTGTCCTTGGATGTTTGGCTGCCCTGATAATAGGATCCCCCAAATATCCATGTCAACTAGGGTTTTCTTATTTCTGTTATGTCATACTTCTGCATGCACACAACTCATCTCTACCTGAAGTGGCATAAAACACAGAACGTTGCAGTTTCCATCTCATCAGAGTTTTGCTGGTGACTGCTCTGAAGTTACCTTGATCCATAGCACCAAAAGAAAAGAAAAATTAATACTATTTCTGGCCCCAGAGTAGAGAGCAGCTTGCCTCTCCAAAGCAGATTCCATACAAACAGACTTGACAAAATAGCATGCATAAATTACACGGCTCTGATGCATTAATTTGTGCCTAACAGAGCAAGTGGCAACGACACCACATCTACAATGGGTGGGTATAAGATGGAAGAAATGAAGTCTGTGGGTTAATGTATAAATAATCAACTGTTACGGAATTTGCAAATATTATGGAAGAAAACTAGCAGGTTTTGAGTGTGCTGTATTGCTGAAGTGCCGTGCACAAACACATTTGCCAGGCTTAACTGGCTCTGAGTAGCCTGTCAGGAGGGATGTACATGTTTGGCAGTGCTCAGGCACAGATGCTCCAATATAAGATAGGGACTGGTTGTGAGATGAGGTCTCTGCCTACCAGAGTAATGTCAGGGGCAAAAGTGAGCCTCCACTAAGTCATAGCACATTTCCTGAGGGGAAACAAGCCTTGTGCCAGGTATAATGTGGGTCTGTGGTTTTATAGACATTATCCCCAGCTGGCTAACATCCCCTGCATCCAGGACACATGCATGCACACACACAAATTACCAGGCATAAGTGACACCGGTGCTCTGAGTGTTTTTTTTTATTGTGTTTTACTTGGCATCATTTACTTTGCATCATGGGCTGCTGCAGTGTGTACAATACCTGTGGAAAAGCTGACTCTCTCACTGTGTTTGATCTTGCTATTTTTGCAATAAATGACAATAGGAACACTGGGAAAGAAATTCTTCATGAGATCACCCTGTTTTACACTGTAGTAGTCCCATAGAAATTAGTTTAGTTATGTTTCCATGAAACTGAGGTTAACTAGAGGCAAATCTGGTTGAAAGATTGTAGGTGCAGCAACCACATGCTCTTGTTTCCAGAATTAAAAAAATGTCCCATAAATAAACTCACGAAAAGAATTATGGTAAGAAAGCTTTCTGCTCTGTATTTAAAGTACTACTTCAACAAACCTGCCTGTGAAGTTGTCAAAGCTTTTCTTCCTTTATAATACAGAAGAAAAGTATTTTTTCAGACTAGAGCAAGGAAAAGTTTTGATCGTGTTTTCTTGTTGTGCTACATAAAATACACGTGTCTGAAAGCAGAGAACAGGCTCTTCTGTAACAGCTAAAGTGACAGCAAAGGCTGAGGTGGCTGTTTTGAAGTCTCCAATATAAATAGGAAGGGAAGGGGTTTTCTTTGATGTGTAGGAGGCCTATGTCCTTGATACAAGTTTCTGGCTTTTCTCAGGGAGCAGACAGGCCTCCTGATCTGAGTATTATGGAGGAGTGAGTAGTGATGGAAATATGGGTCCCTTTCCCAGTTGTCTTTGGAGTGAGTGGGGTTCATAAATGAGAGAGCAGGGGCTGAAGTGGGTGAGTACATATCTCTGTGCCACAGCTGCATTTGGGAGGGATGTGCTGACCTCTTTCCCAGCCAGGAGACGGAGCAATTCATAGGGACCCTTATGAGGTACAGTCACTGCTGCTGGAATGGTCACTCCAGGAGCAGACAGATTAGAGGTAGGGATTACAGAAAAACAGAAGCACTGGAGACTAAAGGACATGATGTTTTGATTGTGGAGGTATCGGGCAGGATCAGCATGATCCCAGACTTCCTTGGTAAAAAGGTGAAAAAATTATATTTGGTGTCCTTGAAATAAGAAAAAGGGAGGATATAAAAGGAAACTTGATAAAGTGCAAGCAATTTTGAAATAACTCTTGTGAATGAATGGTCCAAACACACAGTGAATTGCATGTGAAAAGAAATGAGAGAAAATCAAGATAGCAAAAGAATTTTGGTGGAATATTTTCTGCTTACTACAATAAGCAAAACAAAGAATAAAGAGCTGTATCATAACAATTTGATTTTCCTAGATGTTGTAAACACCTCATCTTCCATGAAGTGTGATGGGGTTCACAGATAGACATCCACATCTGGGAAAGTCAGGTCATCTTTAGCCTTTAGTTTGAAGGCAGGCTGAAGCCAGTAGGAAGCTTGAGCTGAGTGACAGTAAGTGATAAGCATTTGGCTAACACGTTTTTAAACAGGAGGAATGGATAAAGCCTGTACTCCTGAATCATTTATGGATGAATTTTTTTGGTGCAGTAGAGGACACGTAAGGTAGTCTTCAGAGCCTAAGTAAATAGTCTGATGCATTGCCTGAGAAGGAGTGCCAATGAAAGAGAAATTCAGTGCTCTCTGTCAGGAAGAAGGTAATCTAGGTGATAGGAGGTTAATTTGGGGGGATTTCTTTTTGAAAAAAAATCACTGCTGCTAGTTGAGAAAGAGCTGGTGAACTCACAGTCTGATATCCAGAATTCATCTATTCCTAATCTCTCCACTCATTTCTATGCCTAAAATGGCTCTGACATAGAACTAGTTAGGGCAGAAATAACCTCCTGGTCAATGCCTGGAGGCCATCCAGGCATTTCCCTACAATGCAAGAGGGTTTGTTTAATTTAATCATAGTCTATCATCATAGTGTTACTAGACAAAAGCATATAAAAATAGTCTGAGAGACTGTAAGAAGGTACTTTCTCTTTTGATATATTTCAATAGCTTTCCTCAACTCCTTGAAGTTCAGAAAGTTTAAAAGAATAAGTAAAAGTTTGTAAACTTTCCCAGAGTGTGTATAGAATTGTGGGGTTGAATTCTGGACATTCTAATCAGTTTGTCTCAAGTGATTTCAGTAGAGTAAGTTTCTTTTTTTTTTTTTTGGAACAGCTGTATTCACAAGTGAACGATTTCTTTAAGAATGTTAGAATGAAGGATGTTGCTGGTATTCTTGATTAGAAACAGCGTACAATTTTGGATAAATGTCAGGTGAGAACTATCTAACTAAAAGCTGGGAACAGATTCCTAGTCAGCTGGGATAAAGGCAGGTCCAGGTGACTCCAGTTTAGTCATATTCAGCTTGTTCTGATGCCATTTGGATAGGATCCAGTTTCTATATCCTCTGTGGCTTGTATTATCATTGAGGCTTTATGTGAACTGGAGGAGGAATCATTCTGCTGTTGTCTGTTTCTCAAGAATTGCTTTTTCTGAAGGCCCAACACTTTTTACTTCTCTCAGAAGCATTTCCATTAGTCTTGGTTTCCTGTGCCCATCCTAATCCCCCTCCTGCCAACAGCTTCTGATTACTCCCTTGACTTTCTCTGTCTGTCATACCTGCTCTCTGTATCTGCCCTCATGGACCCCAGCACTTCCTACGTGGCACTGACACCTACTGTGAATTCCACAGGAAATCACAGGAAAACTGTTTCTAAATTCCATATAACTAAGGCTTTTCCCCCCCTGGAAGCACTACCTTGTCTTTTAACCTATATTTATACAAATTCCTTGTGCTAGGAAGTTACAGTAACCGTGTACCTGTTATTGTCCTGGTATTGCCAGTAGATTCATAATACGATGGCAGCACAACATGGCTCTGCCTCAGGACCTGACTGCCACTGCAGGTGGCAAGGGGCAAATGCCAAATGCCTTTACATATGTGCTTTCAACAGATTCTTAGTGGTGTTATTGTTTTTTGCAGAAAAATAATTGGTCCCTGTGAGGAACAAATAGTGACTCAAGGGAAAATTTTATTTTATGAATGTGGTCGGTGGATTGTCATGCCCCTTTTGCTCTGCAGCTGTCTCTTTTGCTTCCCTCTGGTCTCAAACACCATGGCTGTCCTTTTCGCAACTTTTCCAGTCTAAGTCCCGGCCCCTTTGAAAGTCAAAGGTAAAACTCACTTGGTTGCAGAAGGGCAGGATTTTAGCCCAGCCACTGAGCAGATGGCAGTCCCACGTTGTGGATGGGGGTGTGTGGCTCTCTCCTGGGATGAGGCAGCAGCAGAGCAGGGTGACTTAAGGGAGAGCAAGCCAGCGAGAGCCAGAGGAGAGGCTGAGGACGCTAAACCAAGACGTGTCAATGTTATTGTTGCTGCCTTTCTGAGCTGCTTACAACACTGCATGCTCCTCTGTCAATTCCACTCAGATTAAAAGCCACGGTGGAGTGTTCATTTTTGTGCTTCTGAATGGGAAATCAGAGACTACTTAGATACCTACTATATATCTGAAAAGATAAGTGGTTTTTTTCCCCCTCTTTGAAGAGTATTGCAAAAGAAACAGTTGTCGTGAACTACATATAAAATTGTTTCTTTCTCAAGAGAGTTTATTACCCTTCACCTTTCATTATCCTAGGATATTTACAGGTAGCATTTTCATTACCCCGAGCATTCCTGCATGCTTGTGCGGGCACAGAGTGCACAGATGCTTAGGAGCCAGGCTCCTTAGTGCCCAGAGACAGGGTATTCTCATTTACTGTTTTCGTTTCACTGCACCAAGCTGTGGAGCTGCAGCATAAGCAGCTTCGGACTTACTCAGCCTGCGAGACTCAGCCACAGAGAGTTTTGACTGGTCACATTACATGTCATGTTAGAGAGCCTTTTGTCTCCATTCAAGCTTTCTGAAACAAGACAAATTATGATATTTTCCTGTTAATTTCTGTTAATTTCTTTCCCTAATGAGTTTCATTAAAATCAAAGCTTCCGGAAGACTGAGCCATGACAGCTGTCTAAAGACTGTTTCACTTGCTATGGGCTGTTTGGGCTGAATAATTATTTCAGCTTTGTGAGGATTATTTCTTTAAATAAGAACAATGATGCTCTGTTTGGGAAGAGAAACAAATGCTTGGAGTGGTGCAGTATAATTTCATAGCTCTGACTTGTAGTACTCCATGGCTTTAGGAATACCTGGGAAAAACACATCTCTCTCTGTCTGACATGTTTCTTAATGATTTCACTTAAGGATACAAAGGCAGCTATTTCAGCTGGCAAGAGAAAGAGGCTTTTGGCTTTTAATGAAGCAAATCAATTCTGCAAAAGAGAGAAGGGCTTATTCTTTGCTCTCGCATTGCTGTGAATGTGACCCAAGAAAGAAAGAAAAAGCAAGTCTTTCTGGCTTACCATTCATAAAATATTCCTGTAAGTTACAGGCCTGATATTTTGATAAGATAATGGTAAATATTTCAGTTATTTTATATTACCAGCACTGTAAAAATCTTAAAGATGCATTGTGTGTTTCACAGCTATTGCAATTAAAAAGACAAGGCTTTTAGAAATTAGTTCAGTCTCTTTGCTGACCTAACCAATTTTTTTTGACACGGAAATTCTTAAATCAAGGGGTGGGAAGATGGGAATTTTACAGTAGTACACTACTTCCCAGTCTGAACTGGACACTCACCACCTGTTTTCATGAGCTGTTGCACCAAATTCCTTGTCAGAGTTGCAGAAAACCCGGCTGGTTTGACGGAGCTCGTGTTCCTATTGTGAGTCTCAGATTTCAAGATTCAAATAGTAGATTTTTGTTTCGGGAAAGTGAGCATATTCTGAGATTTAGGGACACCTTCTCAACTTCCTAAATCCTTGTTTCTCGACCCCGGTTTTTAATCCTCTGTCCTTCCTGATGCTGATTCTATCACACTACTCTTATTCCTTGAAGAATAGAGGCCAGTGACCTCCGCTTAAAATGAGGTTGTAGTTAAGAAAGTGGTTATTTAGAGAAACAGCACCTTCTTGTTTAACAAAGAAATTCTACGTCCTGTATGTGCTTCCTGTGTTGACCCAGATGGATCTTGTCCTTGTCAGTGTGCCTGGAGAATGACCAGATGCCTTCCCACCTCAGTAAGAATCATCAGGGTAATAATGGTCAAGAAAGCCTGACATGCAGATTTTTTTTATTACCGAAAGAACACAGCTTAATTTTTGAGTTACAGGTTGATTTTATAAGACAGACAGCAAAGCACAACCCTGTCTGGCCTCAGGAAGCCACTGCTATAATGGAAAACAAAGCCGAGCGTGTCTGATGTAGTAACTGTCAAAGGGGGAGTCTTTCCGAACTGGTCTGAGACAGCAGTCACTGCCTGATGGATACTCAGGACACAGTCGGGGTCAAAGTGTTTAAGGTAATTGTGAACTGGCCGGCTGAAGATCTGCAGTGGATTTGCAGCTTGGACAGTTTCTCCGGGAGGAGCCTGAGAAACGGCTACATATCAAGCAAAAGTAGACTTCTGCCACTTTGTTTTCCTTTCCGATGGACAGCTGTAGCAGTCTGAGAGGTGCATGCTCTCATCAGGAGAGGAAAAACACCCACAAAGGCACATGAAAGCCAAGTGGGTGGTCCTGCACTGCATGAGCCCCCTTCCTCCATGGAGCACCCACGAAGGGAGCCACCCCACAGGAACAGCACATCTGGGCAGCCCTGATGCAGCTGGGCATTTGTAACCTGTCATCATCACAGCTCTGGAATGAGGGAAAGTGTTTCCTTTGCTCCTTTTGCCAAGCCTGAAATTTCTGAAAGCACAGGACAAAATTAAGCAACTGATTTCTCTGGGAAACAAACAAACAAACAAACAAAACCATCAACAAATGTTGTTGTTTGCTTATACTGGGTATTCTGAAAATCCAAGCCCAAGTGACTTTGTTAGAGGGAATTGCATGGGCTCTTGACTCCAACACTGTTGCATAAATCCAGAAGCGCACCATAACCTCTTTCTGTCATGTCTTAATTACTGTTATGACATACAGTATGGGAAATTTCAGCGAGAAATCAGTTTCTCTTAAAATTTTCCTCTAGTGAAAAATGAGAAATAAATGAAAGGAATGAATGAAAAATATTAGCATCATAAAATCAGTCACAATTAAACACTTTTCCCAAGAGACATGCTGTCTTTCTAGTCAGTTGTTGGCTTGTTTTGCTTCAGTTCAGTTGCCTCTCTGCCTTTACTGTTTCATGACGTTTTACTGCGGAGACTTGATCTCCAGTCATGAAAGCTATTTCAGATTTGCTCAGAACCCCACGGCTTCTGTGCCCTGGGAGTCTGGGGAATGAAAGCCTTTGAGTGTGTGATGGGCTTGGCTCTGCCACTTTCTGCTCCGTGGCTAAAAGTAGCTGGCATAAAAATTTGCTGGTTTTCATACTGAGCAGCAGCTTTTAGAAATCAGCCCATCTCCTGCATGTTACATGTAACAAACATAAAGGAGCTGGGTGCTTTGTTGTCAGAGAATTGCAGTGTGGTTTGTCTTAGAAAAAAAATTCAAGAACATTCAGTTCTGTCTCCCCTGCCATAGGCAGGGACACTTCTCACCAGACCAGGTTGCTCAGGGTACAACTCCAACCTGGCCTTGAACACTTACAGAGATGGGGCATCCAGAGCTTCTCTGGGAAACCTGTGCCAGTGTCTCATCACTCTCATAGTGAAGAATTTCTTCCTAATATCCAATATAAACCTACCCTCTTTCAGTTTAAAGACAATCCCTCTTTGCATATGGAGAGGGGATACCCTTGGAGTGATGTTTAGAGTTTACAAAAGTTTTGGTCACTTTTTCACATTAATTGCCACTGTCCAATACCCAGCCTGGCAGACAAACTCCAGATTTCTGTGCTTTCAGCCTCAGTGGGTGAACTTGGAACCCAGTTAGTTTTAGCTTATATTGTGCATGGATATCTAGCTGCCTCTCAATGATGTGAGAGCACTTAATTGAATGTAATCCATGAAAGATTTATTCTCCTGATCAGCTTACTTGTGATTTTAGACTCATCAGATTCCAGCTGTTGCTTAAATTCATTCAGCCATCAAGCCTGTCAATTTTATTGTGAGTATTCCAGGTCTGTTCCTTGCCACGGCCTAGATATGGGTCTTCTATTAGTCTGGTTTGCATTTAAGTCAATCTAGAATAACACAGGTTTTTCCTGGTGTGTGTGGGGATGAGCAAGGATGTGAAAAAAAGGCAAGTTCATCTGATCTAGTTGATCCAACAAGGGTGGTTTAGAAACTCCTTTTCTGTAGAACTTCTGCTTCCTGGAGTGGTCTTCTACAGCAAAGAGCACCTGGTGACGAAAAGGGGTAAAAAACAATAGAAAAATGAAATAAAAACCACATAGGCTTCTGTGAGCATTTGCTTCTCAGAGCATTTGACCAGCCACAGCTATGTGCAGCAGCTCCACCCTTTTGTGAAGCAACTGTTGTAGCTGCTTCACAGCAGTTGTAGTTTTAGGATGTTTAGGATGTTAATTAGCTTTAAAGTTTCTAATTACTTCCTGTGAGTGATGGAACTAAACCTAGAGATTCATGTTCGTGTATGCATTTATGCACATAGTGAGGCCATTGTATCTTTTCCTCAGAAGCAGCTATAAAGAAATGGCATATCTTGGCACTGCCAAGGGCTTTTCTTCTTTTCCATTATTACATTCTACTTTCCATGTCCCAGAACTACATAAATGTTGCCACATTCCACCTGTTACCAAGCAAGTGACTGGCAGTAGCAAGAGACTGTGGATTTGGGTATAGAAACTGATGGAGCTATTGAAGGTAATTTTGAAAGTCTTTTACAACTAGTAAAACTGTAGTATCAAAGTTTGTAAAAAATGTGTCCAAGGCTAGTATTTTTTTATCCAATTTTTAGTGAAGCATGTGTTAAAGGTCGTGATGAAGGTCTAGACAAATTCATTTCCTAGTATCTCCAACTGCCCTTTCCCTTCCTGTTCGTATGTTTCAGCGAAAGCCTCTGAGTATTGGTAATATTCTAGCAAGCTCTCATTCTAGAAGTGTTGTTTTCTGGGATGCTCATTTGTAATTGCCTGAATTCCTCTGAGCAACACCGCATTCCTTAGATTGAGAGAGAAAGATTTAAACCCCTGCTGAAAGCTGTCACAAGAGTGATGACATTTCTGGCTGCTTCATGTATCTCTAGGAGAGCAATCAAAGTTGATTTCCTGGATGACCATGTAATTAAACTCAGAAATGCAGGTAAAACTGAAGAAAAGAAAACTAGGAGTCAGAGTGAAATTTATTTCTGTTGTACTCACTACATGTGCATGTTTTCCTGTGGATATTTATGTGTTCCAAATCTAGCTGTCTCTTTTTGGCTCAAGTCAGGATATTCGAAGTTGTTGAGTTTCAAGAGTGCTGAACTTTCTCACAACAGGAGAAATTCCTAGAATTTTTTTTGTGGTATGAACAGATTGCTGGAAGGCCAGAAAAGCTGTGGCCTCTTGGCTTTCAAAGCCCTTCAATGACAAACCTTTCCTAGAGCATGTGTAAGAAGAAAAGCTCGTCTGTGTCCAGTACCATCAGGAGATCCACACCTGTGTTTTACCCTTCCAACTTCTCAACCAAAGTGTAGCTGTGTTTTCTCTAAAAGTTAAATTCAGCTCCTGTCTATGAGGTCTCTTACCAGTCTCAGAAACAAGTTAATTACACTTTTCTTGAGGCAGAAGTGATAGCCCCAACTAATTTCTGTGGGTTACTTTCAAGGTTTCAAAACAGATCCAGAGTTCTCATTTCCAAAATCAATTCCTAGAGTTTGACTGCAGGGAGGCCTGAATCTCTGAAAACTCCAGCTGAGGTCACCCTGCAGGCCAGACTCATGGCTTCTTGCATCGAGGCCACGTCATGGTTCCTTGGAACTACTCTCATGTGGCAGTGCTTCTGCTGTTGTTATTAATGGCTGATGAATGTGTCCTTCCAAAAGGCATTACACTCCTCCTGGAATAGTGCATGGTTTTGACCTGCACACCACCCAGCTTGGTGACTTGTTCTGCAAAGAGTTATTTTCTAAAAAAACTTTCTTGCACATTTATTTAACCTCTAGCTTTTTACTTTGTGAGAGAAAGCAGATAGTTAATGAATAGCTACTAGCTACTTTTGTTTGGGTTACAAAAATATGGGAGGGTTTTTTGTGGTATCATGAAAATATAGCGTACTACATAGACTACTATCACATCCATTCTCTCTCTCTTTTTTTTTTTTTTTTAAGTGGGTAAGTCCTTGCTAATGAATATCTTATGTAAGAGCTGTTCCAAAACTCTGATTGCCTTTCACTGATACGATTTCCTCTAGTGCAGACCATGGCTAGGTTTTAAGGAGCAGTCTGCCATGTATTTAAAATAACTTTTGAAAAAGAAAGTTTACCCAGTGTGGAGATGCAATTAAAGTCAATTGTTGAAAATGAACTAACATCAGCAGCAATTAGAGCTCGAGGCAAGAACTTGTTATTTTTCCCTTCCCTTGCTTCTCTTTTATTTTCATAAATTTGATAGGAGAGGTGACAAAATGTCTAACAGGGCCTTAAATTTCTCTTTCTTGTCTCTCTTCCCCCCAAAGTGTGACAGTCCCCCTTCCCCTGTGGAGTAGCCAAGGTGTCACCCTCAGGGCTGGGGAGGAAGGTAATGGACACAGTGCAATGTAAAAGCCATGCAACTGTGCTCCCTCGAGATGAGGCAGACGGGCTAAACCTGGCTGGGGGTTGAATTTCATCCTCTGCAGGGCCAGTGCCCGGCTGCAGGACTCCTACAATGACATTTGGGCAGTCCCCAGGGGCAGCTGAGTTGGGAGGTGCCATCATGACTGTGTTAGGGGAAGGGAGTCCCCTCACAGCTGAGGGACGTGGTAGCAGCTACATGAAAGCTTCCTTATGGGATGGCTTTCTCCCTCGGTTCCTGTTGACAGGAGGGTTAAGCTCCCCTTTTCCCTTGGAATCAGGTGGGGCCCTGACTGAGAAAAATAAGTTTCTGTGAGGAGCAGAAAAGGGTGTGATTCCGCTGGTGAGTGCCTGTGGAATGCCAGTGTGCTCTCCCACCATAAGGTGCTCTCCACAACCTCTATCTGTTGGGGAAGCTGCTGGAGCCACCTTGAGAGTTGATATCACCTCAGACAGTGGAGGGGCTGGGCAGGAGGGATTTTTTTCTTTCACTGGGTGTGCCTCACAGTGGGGAGCAACACAGGTCAGTCCTGAGAAGTCCAGCACTCAGCTGCACAAGGAATTAATTCCTATGGGATCAGGAAGCAAGTGTGATGTCTCCAGTCATGGCTTTCTTATCAGGGCAGTTCCTCTGCATCCTAAAAATGCCATCTCACTTGCATTTCCCTTCTCTGTTTTGCTTACTCACCACACTTCCTCTGCCTACACATACATGCACATATGGAGTCCATCAGTAGGTAGGGAAGGAGATGTACTAAGATCTCACCTAACTCAGCACTTCACAGAGATACATGTAAAAAAATACATGCCTCTTAGGGCATGTCTGTACCTCTGGAAGGACTTATAGCCCATTGCTCCTCAGATTCTCCTCAAGAGAAGGATACTGGTTGCTGCTGGAGACAAGCCTGAGCTAAGGTACCTTAGATTTGACCCAGAGTGGCCATTCTTACTCAGATTTACATGGTAAGTCCCTGTTTCGAGACTGTGGTGAAAAAAAGCCTACCAGACATCTGCTTCAACCAGCACCTGAGTTTCCTGCCATGTGTTTCCACTACCTTCAGCCCAATTTGCAGGGGAAGTAGGGAATACAGGACTGATCCCAGCTTGAAGGCTGCTGTGCTGGGCAAGGAAGAGAGGCACAATTGCTTTTTGGCTCCTGCCCACCCCCTCCTGGAATCCCTTCCTAGCGCAGGCTGCCTGCAAGCACAGTGGGGCACCAGGGGGATGATCTGCCTGCTTGCTTCAGTCAGTAGCTGGAAGCCATGCACTGGGATTGGGATCATTGTCCTAGAACAAACCAGCGATGCTATTTGTGACCCATGGCAGTGAAAGTCCAAAACATGAAGTTAGGACTGACACTCCCTCTCTAACTTGAGCCACTGTGCTTTTCATCACGATGCCAGGAGTTGTCAGCTGTAACTCCGTCTTTTTTTGGCTTGTGTCACAACCTAATAAGTTATAGGCCAGCTTCTCCTGTCGATGTTTTTGCTGCACAGAAGGCTTCACATTTTGTAAGCTTTTACAGCACAGCTGTGCTCAGAGATAAAACAGAATGTGTATACAGTACAGTATGCATTCAACTGATGCACTAGATTCTTCCCACCATATGTATGGAGTGGTGTGCATTTCACTCTGATACCTCACTGCCAAAACTGCCAGAAGCAAATAAACAAATGGCGGAAGAGAGACACCATATGAGGCGGTGCCAGGCACATGACCTAGGCTTCCAGAAAGAGGCCCAGGCTGCTTTTAAAGGATTATAGTGGACCAATTTTTTTAAGCCTCGCCTCCCGCCGTGTGAAATGTTCTGCCAGTGTGTGCTGTGAAGTGTGCCCCTTGTTAAAGAGCACTCATAGATTTCCCCTTCCTACTAAGCAGCTGATGTTGCAGCTTCTTGTGCTCAATACTCATTTCACCTTCCCTTGATGCCAGTGATTCCCCATCCAGTTTCTAAACTGAGAGAGGGGAACAATGGAGATGTGTGAAACACTAATTCTGGAAGGAATGCTGCTCTAAAAAGACAGAACACATGTAATTAGGATAATGAGATTAATAATATTAGTACCAATTTAACGATTAATATATAAACAATGGGAGACAAATGGTTGTTCCAGCTTGTTCCCCACAAAAAAGTCACTAAGTTGCATTTCACAGCATTGATGGTGAAGATGCCTGTAATAAACTGACACGAACATTAATTACATAGTTAGATGGAGGTAATTTAAATGGTAATTCTGTTCCTGGAACTCACACTCTGAATATGAAAAGACAATTCTTTGGTTTCCATTCTCTCTGACCAGGCTGTTGCTAATGAAAAGGTGGTGGCTACCACCACGGTCCTCCTCCTGCTAGGTAGTAGTTACTGGGAAACACAGACGGATTTTCCTGTCTACTGGCCTCAATCTTATGTTAGGCTGAACATCTGTCACTACCCTGGTGGTTATCTTGCTAGCTCTGGCTTTTGCCTGAGCTTAACTTCGCTTCATTGTGAAGTAAATTGCAATATCACTTCATGATGGTGTGAGGGGCAAGTAGGTGCTTTCTTCACTTTAGAGTCGCTGTAGGCACAGATGGAAAACGTGCACTAAGAACAACAGAAGTCAAGACCATTCCTGTGCTTTACAAAGCCAATGCAAAGTGGTCTGGATGCAGGCAAGAGAACTGGGCCTTGAATTTTAATGGAATAAATTAGGGAATAGAAAATCATGGGAAGTTTTTCAGATAGCAGCAATATTTAGTAGAGTAAGAGTTGTGCTTAAAAGTGTTTATTTAGAGCTGGTTCTTTGCTTGATGCATTTGTACTTCCATGTAGTGGTAATAATTAGAACACCAGTTTCCTCCGAGCCTTGCTGCCTCCAACTGCAATATACACTGTGACCAAGACAGAGACTCTGCGTCTCAGTCAAACGATGGGGAACTCGTGGAGCTGTGCACAGTGGATGATAGACCAAAGGCCGCATTTCTGCAGGTTTCTCCAAACTCTTCTTAGACAGGAACATCCTTCCAGCTGAGCCCTAAACTGAGATAAATCCCTGTGCTGGAGACAGAAGAGGCGAGCATTTGATTTACAGCCTGGGAGTGGAGAAATGTCAGGAGTCCTTTGCTCTCCAAATATTGCAAAGCCTACCAGACTGCTTAAAGTCCTTGAATGGAGGACCCAGGGACACTCACAGTGCAGGGCTGTGAGTTTGGCAGCTCCCAGCTCTTCAACTGTGGTACCAGTTTTGCAGAGGAGTGTCCTATCTGCATCTTTTTTCTTCCCTGTTGAAGCAGTACCTCCATTTTTGAGGAAAGTGAGACAGACCTGTGGCAGCAGACCTATTTCATAGGCTGACAGCTGGATTTCAGGAGGCCCAGCAGCACAATGGGTGACACATTTGAGGTGACACTGAACAGCCCACAGAAGAGTGAGGAAACATTAAAGAAGATAAGGGCTGTAAGCAAGGTTATTTGCTAAGTATTTGCATCATATATTGGCAAGTAGGAGCTATCTAAGGGGCAAACACATAAGAGCCTGGAATAAACACATGGAAGTTTTGAAAAGCTAACCGTGCCACCATAAAATGGTAGGGGTGGC
Source organism: Phainopepla nitens (assembly GCA_013400175.1). NCBI lineage: Eukaryota > Metazoa > Chordata > Aves > Passeriformes > Bombycillidae > Phainopepla > Phainopepla nitens. The sequence goes on from VXBQ01005213.1 coordinate 56,394, forward strand.
CTGTAAATACTCGTACATATGCCTGATGAGACATCAGTGCTAACTAGGAGTGTGCAAAGTCTGGTGAAGCCCTAAGGGATGCTTTTCAAGACAGGAGCTGACAGTGAGAAGTTGAAAAGAGAATCACAGAATCATTAAGGTTGGAAAAGACCTTTAATGTCATCAAGTCCAATTGTCAAAACTGATCATCAAGTCCAACCACCAAAATCAGGATTACAGGATTACATGGTAAAACATGCAGACTTTTGCTGTGTGGTAAGGGGCCAGGTGAGTCAGGGGCAGAGCCATTTGAGTGAATGCAGAAGACACTGTAATGTGTTTCTGTTCCTTTTTCAAGTGGAAGCATCTCCATTTTTAAAGTCTATATTTACGAGTTAAAGTAGTATAATTTTTTTTTTCTGTAATAGCAATGCACAGAGTTGAAAAAAAGCTGTAGTCTGATAAAACTTGGGGCCTGAAGTAAACTGCTGGGAAGAGTTAGTAGTGGATCACTTTAGATTCAGAAACCTGGCCAAAGATCTATTTGCAACCACTCCCCGTGGAAGATGGTAGTGAAGGGAGCTGGGAGGACGGAGGTGTTTTTCAGCACATTTCATCTTATTGTGACAGAAACGAGAACTCAGAATGGGACTTCTCGAATCCCAAGGCAAGTTGGGAAGATAAATTATAGTCAGTTGCCTCCCATTGCCTGAAAAGATCTGTGTGCTCTGAGCTTTCTTGTGAGTTTGAACAGGCAGTTTCCTGGTTTAGGCATGATATATGTTATTGGAATCCCTCCAAATGACAGAGGGTTGCAGTGGGCAGTAGAGAACACAGGCATGCCACTGTGATTTAGGAATAACTTTCTGCCAGTGCTGGGAGCAAGCTCAGAGGTGTTTGGGTTAGGTCCCATTTGTCAGTGAGAGCACGGCATCCCACATGGTCATGACTTCTTATTTGCAATAGAGTGGGAATCCTGGAAAAGGAGGGGTCCCTCATTCAGACTATGTCAGCTTAGTACTCTATGAAACGTCTTTGAAAGTAAAACTTTGAATAAAAGCCTCCAAAAAAGGTGGCAGGAGACGAGAAAGAAGTACTGTACCTGGTGTTAGACCCAAAGGCATTGGCGATATTGTGACCTCAGTTCCTGACCTCTACCTGGGCTGCTGGGAATTAAAATGAATGCTCCTCACCACCAGGCAGGTTTTGCTTTTTTCCTGCTTGTATGTGCCACTGTCCTGCCTTTTATTGCAGCCATTCATCATTGGCAGAAAGACTGGGAGATGATATTAAGGTTGTAGAATGTGTCATTTGTATCAAAGCCTCCCCTCGTTTCTTTTCACCCTCTACTTGCCTGTTCTCCTGCCTACATTCCATTCCCGTTGAGTTTTGCCCCCATCTTCAGACCAGTCATTCCTTGGCTCAGCTCCTAAATGATTGCTTTAATAATATTACAGCCCCTCCATTTTCATGTGTGAATGACCCAAGTGACATGTGGCTTGTAACCAGACCAGGAAGAGATTTCTGTTTTCACCCTTTAAAAGGCCACAGAAAATACAGAGAGTAGGATCCTGCCTGTCTTGCAGTAGCCCCAGACAAGCATTTATGGCTGTGCAGTAGCTTGCAGACTCAGCCCATTTGAGGGAAAGCTTTGCCAGCCAGACCTGGCCATTGTTTTTCCTCCTCTGCATTTATTCAAAGCTCATAACCGTTCATATACCACGAAGATGGGAATTGAAGAAAAAGAGTACATGTAGAATTTACCAGCTGTTTAAGTCTTATTGTTACCTTCTGTATCGATCAAATCCGTTGCCTCTTAATTGGATATTGACTGTTGTGAGGCAAATAAGGCAAGCTGTCAGAGGGGGGAGGGATGGGGCACGAGGTTTATCTTAATGGTATGTTGATCATGACTAGTCTATAAAAGCCAGTGGGAGAGGAGTTCATTAAACCAGCCTGCAATTGCTTTAAAAAAATATGCTCTGAGTCAAGATGATTAATCATATATGTGACACCGCAATCAGAGAAAATCCGCATTGTTGCTCTGGTGTTTACAATGCAAAAGCTTGAAATACGCAAATGCATTGAAACAAATTCACTAGGGACAGATATCTGTTTGGTCTGTGAGCCTTAGGTAACCCTTACTAACATCTGACTTTTTTTTTTTCTGGTGTTTGTTTTGGGTTTTCTTTCTTTTTTTTTCCTCCTTGTGTTGTGTTTCATCTCCCTGCTTCTCTGGCAGGCTCATTGGGAATGTATGCTTGCCCTGTGCCCAAATCTGTCACCTGGACAGGGGAGCCCTTGTAGAAATGGCAGCAGTGACAAGGGATGCTTGAGCTACCTGACAGTGATACACACAGAATACTTTGGAAATTGATTTTATCTCATAAATGATAGTTATCAGGGAATGTGAAGAGAGAGGGAAAGCTTATCGACTATGCTGGTATGAGCTACCCGTTACCAAAATGGAAGCTACTGGCAAGTCTGTAGTATATTTTCATTTCTTTCCTGGCCGTATTTTAGGCTGGATATTGAATATATTGCAATAACTGTCAGGCACGGTCCATTAGTGTCTCTGGATCAGACCTGTTGTGAATCAGGAGGCAGATTAGCAAGATAGGCTCACTTTTATGAAGATCCCACACAGCAGTGACTTGTTGAAAAAATGTTCAAAGGGGCAATAAACAAAGTTTATTTTAAATTATTTCAACGTTAAAATGTTTGTTATTATATTTATTCTTTGCCAATTTGGAAGTGGTTATAAAAAATTTATGATATGGTTAAAGGTTTGTGCAGTTTGAAAAATTAGCTTTTGAGGCAGCCACCTGAACACTTCTCACGTATCACCATGCCATGAACTGTAAGAGAAAGGGTAGTGCAGTTGTGTGGAAGGCAGGAATGCTGCAGAAACTGCCCAGGTATTGGCCCATAGAGAAAGGAAAAGTCCCTAAGTCTGGAATGCAGTGGGAATATGAGGTTTAATGCAAAGTTTTCACTTGAGAGCATCAGGCAGTTCCCCGCTTGAGCAACCGGATCGAGGCTGTGCCACCGTGGCTTGCTTGTGGGCCTGAGTCGCTTAATGTCTCAAACCTTCTACTTCTCTTCCTACAAAAATTTGAAAAGCTATCCAGGGCAGTAGACACTGCTATATTTAATTCAGTTGCTCTTTCTGAATGTACTGCGACACTGAAAGTGATCACCAGTTTTTTCTAGGTATTTTATGACCCTGGTAAAAAGGGTCATAAATGTACAGCATTGCAAACTGTATAAAAAGAAAATCCTGGTTTTGCCTGGAAGAATGAGAAGTCCAACAGGAAATCAGAGTTCTTCTACAAAGTATATGAAACAAAGCCAGGGGAAAGGGAGGAAAAGTTTTATAGAATCCAGAAAGCTGAATCCATTTTTTGGTCTAAGTTTTAAGTGCAGTAGGATGGAAGTTATTACTTTAGCAGGCACTAGGGTAGTACTGTTATTAGTATTTCCTTTTGATTCACTTATAATATTCTTTACATTATAATAGAGTTTGCAGCTTGCATTTTAAACATAAACTGTGGAGAATTTTATACCATGAAATCCTGAGTGAAAAATTTAATACATAAAGCTGGACCATTCAGAGCCTTTGCCTGTGGAAGACAAGCTTTTAAAAAAAAAAAAAAAAAAAGAGAAAAGATCCTTAAATGACTGTTGTTCAGATTTGCAGGCACATTTGTTTGGATTTTTTAGTGTGCTTCAGTTATGCAAGAAAATGAACGTGACAGTCCTCAGCTGCTTTGACAAGGATAATTTCAGAAACACTGCCCTATCATTCCACAGTTTGGCACCTTCTCCTTCTTTGTTGTAATGCATTTTTTCTGAGTTGGCTTTTCTCAGCAAAACTGCCTGTTTGTCAGGAGATTTTACATGTGTTCAGAAAGGGATGATGAGATGGTGTGGGCTGGATTTGATTAGAACAGCAGGTTTTACCTGGTGACTATTTATTTTTGAAGTCAGGGAGTAGTTCGTCCGTCAGCACAGTGGAGTAGTTTGCAGGATATTCAGAATTAGATATTTTCTCAGGGCTTAATCACACTGGCTAGATCACTGACTCTTGAAGTCGCTTCCACAACAAACCTTCTCCTAAACATGAGGACTTCAGATGTTTTTCTAATCCCGTCTGCCATTAGTGGTTTCGCATTTAGGTTTTGTATTAGCTTCTGAAATGACAACTAAAATTTGAACAAAGGTTGGAGTTTGGGTCTAGATTCACCACTGTCTGTAGTGGACATGTCACAGTAAGGCAAGAACAGCTGTGAGCAAGAGCTGTGACGACAACAGGGACCCTTGTCTTGCTGAGGATACCTGCAGAGGGTTGGACCTCAGGCTCTGCTTAGGGACTTTGCAGGGACATCTTTGCTCCTTCTTGGGGACCATTTAACATCCCTCTGGGAAAAGGACTCCACAGTTGTGGAGTCTGTACTGTAATCTATAGGAGCCAGGAGCAGCTGAGTGCCAGGGAGAGATTTCAGGGAAGTCTATGGAGAGACCCCCGGCAACAAAATGGCAACAAGACCTATCTCCTGCAGTACACCCTCTTCTCAGGGCCTGGGAAGAGCTGCATGTGCAGCCCCAAGGTTTGGATTGTCATGGTTGTGTTGTTCTGCTGGTTTCTATCCACTGGTGCCTTCTTCCAGCATAAACAAAAAGTCTCAGTTCCTCACTTAAGTAATGGGTGGAGATGTGCACGTGTGCGTTGGTACATGTGTTCATGTGGCACATTTCGAGAGAGAAGAGAAGGCAACAAGTCAGCAAAAGCCCTTCTGGTTTTCCTTTGCATACTTAATAAAGAAGTTTCAAGAGGGCATATTCCCAATTTCTCTTTAACTTTGTAGATCACCTCTACTAGACAGATTGTCTCGCAGACCACTTCCCCTCCCCTTGGCGATCAAATAACATTCCTGTGGTGACTACAGCAGTTGCTTACATGGAAAAATAACATTAGGAAAGTATTTAATGTATTTTTAGCTGTCTTTAAATGCATTTTAGCAGCTGGAAACAAGGGGAGTTAGTAGCATGTGACCTGCAAGCCCTCCATAGACCACCACCAAGTGTGCAGAGAGTTACTGCTGGTAAAGAGACCCCAGGCTGGAAAATGTTGGGTCAGGTGGTCACCTCTAACCTGTACTGGTCACTGGAGGTCAGGCTAAAGGGATAACCTCAATTTTGGTGGGATGTAAATGATAACAACTTGATAAACAAGCAGCGTGATTTTAGGTCCTCTCTTTTCACTGGTCTGAGTATTGGGATATTTTATGTCAAACCTTGTTTTGACATGTTTTCAAAATACCTGGGACTTTTTCAAAAATCATGAGAAGATTTTAGAGGTTTGGAGTGGCGAAATATTACAGCTGTAGAGATCAGTGAATAGAGTGCAGCTGAGAGAGGCAACAAGCAAATAAATACCACTTATTCCATCACTCCGTGATTCAGGAAAATCTTGAAATCCTTGTGAAGAGCAAACCTCTCACCAAACATTAGTGGGAGCTTTTCCTGAGGGAAGACTTTCTCTGAGCTGAGGGCTTGCTCATTCCTGTAACTGCGTGGTTGCTGAACCAGGGAACATCCTCTCTGGACCGTCTTCCCTGGCCCCGTTCCATTCCCAGCACCACAGCACCACCACCCAGGACCCTGATGTTGGACTCCCCCACCACCCAGCCCACAGCAAGCATGTTCATATTTCTGGGAAAAATACACCCAGCAGGTGGAAGTTTAGTACTATTTTTACTATTGCTGGTGCAGTGCATGTAGAGAGCATGTTAATTGATTATCTGGGACAACAGAAATGCACAGGAACTAGAATTTCAAGGATTAGGGTCTCCCCGAGGATTTCCTTCGAGTTTCAGTGAAAGGAGAGATAACCTTTGTGGTGGAAACGGAAATAGAGCTTTCAGTTCCCATCTGCAGCCAGCCTCTGGAGACAATAGTATTAAGGGTGATGTGAATTTCCTCTGTTCATCGCCACGGGACAGGAGCCTCGACACAATTATCTGCACTTCTATAGCAACGCTATTCAGCTCCTTGCAGCTTATTTTCTGTCCTACCAGAGACATTCAGCTAATGCCTGCTGCCTTTAACGCATCTGGGGGTAACATTCCTGTGTTTCATCTGTTTCAAAGGACATTTATGGAAATTGGGTGGCAATTTTATCCCGAATAAGCAGACTAATATTCTGTCACTCTGCCTTACTCAAGTGACTGTTGCTCTTAATGTTAGGTGGTTTTGGTTAAGTGGCATTAGAGTTTTGTGGACTAAGCAGTAGGATTTTGTTGCAAGTGCATTGTCCCATTTTAGTGGAAGCTTTGCATTAACAAGTTCTATCTTAATAAATTATTTGGTTGAACCTTCCTTGTGACTTACACTATCATAAGATCCTGCCCTTAATATTAAAATGTAAGCACAGATTTCCTCTCCCAAGGCTAAAGCTGCATAAAAAGACTTACACTGAAGCTAAGAAGTCCTCTGTCTGGATCAAGATAATTTTTCTCCGAGAATAAGGAGAAATAAATATCCACACTCTTTGGAGAGGAGGAAATTCTGCTGTAGATTGTTCTTCCTCCGTTGTGTTAAAAAAAGGAATCTTGACTGCATATATAGTCTGTTTCCAAACTATTGGCATCTTTCACAAATATAGGCTGGCTGGCTTATGAACAAATAGCACAGTTTCTGTAGCCAAAGATAGTTGTCATCATGCACTTATTAATGAGTACACATATCTCTGAACATCAAATGCTGTGCTATTTTCAGATAGATCCTTTCAGATCCTGTTTTCTGGTTTGGTTTTTTTAATTTTTTTTTTCCCCTTAGCCTCCTGCCATTTTCTTTCAGAGCTCAGCAGTAGGAAGCAGATTAAAAAGGGACCTAGGTAAGGAGATGCTCTCATCTGTCCAGCTTCCCCACATCAGGAGCTACTCCATGTGTGTCATTCCTGGCAGATGTTTGCCTAATCTGCTCTTAAAAAACTCCAGTGATGGGGCTTTGACAATCTCCTTAGGCAATCTGCTCCAGTGCTTTGCTGTACCTGTCATTAAGAAGGGCTTCTTGATATCTAACCTGCAATTAAATGCCATGATTTCCCACACAACCCATCAGCAGGCTGACCCTACAGCCATACCACCTCCACCAAGTCAACTGCAGTTTCCTCTCTAGATCATCTTTGCCAACACCACTCCTTGAGCAGTGTGCTCTACTCTGGCAGTAGGAGTGAGGTTGTGTGTGTGTGTGTGTGTGTGTGTGTGTGTGTGTGCCCCTGGTCTTGGCAGGTGTCCAGCCTGGTGTCCCCAGGGACTAGCGATGGCCCGGTCTCCCTCTCGGATCCCACAGCTGATGAGAAGGTGGCTGTCTGCCAGCAGAGGGTATTGAATCAGGAGGTTCAGTAAATCCCAGGAGAGGCACTGCCACAGTGAAGTTGCAGCAGTTTTGCACTGATAAAACTAGCAGTGCTAACCATGGTTCCAGGCCTCAGAACATGAGCTGATGCCTTCTTTTTTGTCCTGGAACAAAATGTGCTGTGAGAGCAGTTGTCCCATATATTACATGTATGCAATCAATTGCATCTAACAGTTAGTACATACATTTTTTGATGAGAGCATTTCTATAATGATTTTAGCAGTATTAAAGCATTTTTTTAAAAAAATCAGAGTGATCCCAGATTTGGCTTGGGTTTTTTTTGCAGTTGTTTTCTTTTGAACAATAGCATCCCACGGCAGCCAGGCCTGATGGCAAAGCTGTTGATGCCAGCTTGCTGTGAGTGAGATGCTGGGGAGCCGAGGCAGTCACAAGGTGTGCAGCAGTGATCGAGAGTGGGTCAGTGTAGGCACAGATGCATCACAATATTAACATTGCAAGATAAATTCTGAGCCACTTTTTTTATATGCGTAGAACAGTGATGAAGATTGTGAGAGTGTTTCTTTCTGCAAATTATTTACAGTTGGAAGATGATAGTAATGAATTAATGTAAAGATACTGGAGAATTAGTCCTGACTGCTCAGAACAGGTGTTTTTTACAATGGAAACCAGCTAACTAAAGTAGGTGTATTTCTGCTGCCTGAGCAAATTAGGGCAGTATGTAGCTAAACAGGTTCTGAGACTAGGAAATTTTAGGGACACCCAAAGTTAAATAAAGCAAGGTTTGGATAAGTAGGAGCAGCAGCACGTTGCCATCAGCAGGGGTGAATAGCCTTGGTGTAACTGGCAGTTTTGGTCAGCAGGTTGAGGTCAGTGGAGTTTGTCTCTATATTTTGACAGATGCACTGCAAACACCCTGATATCCATTTCCTTTTACAAGGTGTGTGCGTGCACCAAGATAACGCTCCAGAGGGTCGCTGGCAGGTTACAGTGTGCCAGCTGTCACATGCACAATGTATTGTGTGGTGCCAAGATAAAATTTGGGGTCTGGGGGCACTGACAGCATCCAGAGTCCCACACAACACCTGTGGCCCACCAGTATCTCCCTAGCTGTCCATCACTGAGCATCCCATTGGCATCTGTTTTCTCAAGCTGACAGGCCTGTTTCTATTTGTGCAAGGCATTTTTAAGGCATTCATCCCCCAGTTGTCTTCTAGATGACCTGGAAGAGCTTCAGTGAGTTGCCCAAATTCCTTCAAGGAGGAAAGGAAAGGACAGAGTTCGTTTTCAGAATGAGAAATTTGAAGGGTTTTTGTTTGTTTGTTTGTTTGTTTGTTTGTTTTAGAAAACCTGGTCAGATTTGAACTTTGTATTCCACACGGCATGGAGGTAGATTTATTGTGTAAGAGACGTTTCAGTTTTGAACTAATAATTAGAAGAATACATCTAAAGCTTTTTCAATATAAAAGAAACTTCAGGTGCTCAGGAATCCTCTTTCTTGTGGTTTTAAAGCAAAATTTTAAACACTTTTCACCCCGCAACTGTTGAGGGCATTGAAAGAAAATACCTATGAACTGCTAGGAATCATACAGAATAAGCTTTTCTCCTACTTCCCGGTTCTTGTAATAATTATCAATTTGAGGTGCTTCCCAAAGTACACCTTTGGACAAATTTTGCAGTGTTAAAAATGGCATTTTCTCTTGGGCAAACTGTGTTCGCGCCCCATGGCTGACAAGCAGAGGCCCGAGTCAAAGCCTGCTGGAGTCAAGGGGCTTTCATTGAGGTGCAGACCCTGCACGTTTTCCTAAAAACCACCAGTGCTGTTAGCCCCCGTCTCCCCTTTCCCACCCCATCTCCTCGGGGAGAGGCAGAAGCCTGTTTGAAGGCAAACAAGTCGCAGAGCCTGCAAGGTGTAAATACCTTTCACAAATGCCAGCGCCAAAAAGCCTGAGCGCCGGGCGCGTGACGCGCGGCGACAGGCAGCTCTGGCTGCCCGAGCAATGCGCCTGGGCATCCCTGGGCACCCCTGCCCCGGGCACACACACGGCGAGGCAGGAGGGACGGGCAGCGGGGCCGCCTGCTCCTCACCCCGCTGCCCCTGCCCGCACCCCTCGCCCCCCATCCGGTCACCCTGCCTCTGCCCTCCTCCTCTCCCTGGCTTCTTTGGGCAGGGGCTGATTTAAATAGGTTGGCAGGGAGCCAGGAGCTCATCATTTTAATGCAGTGTAAAATGGAATGTGCATAATTATATGCAAGCCATATGTGAGGGAGACAGCTCAGATGTGAATTTTGGGAGGCTGTGAGAGGGAGAGAGTGAACAGTCAGGAATCAGATGAGATGGAGCGGAACGGAGTGCAAGTGTCACTCAAATGAACAGTGTAATGAGCGTATTGCTGACACTCCTCCTTTCACCTGCTTCTCCCTTTTGCTTTAAGTCAAAAGCAGAAAATGCTCGAGATGAGAAGGGAAAAATACTATATGCAAGCAGGATTGCTAATGGGCTCTGGTAATGTCTCCATTTAAACTTCACTTTTCTTAATTAACAGTATAGTTACAAATAACCGGTAACTTTTAATGCATCTTTGTCATTAAATATTTTGACTGCATTTGACTGAAGGATCATGGTTCTCACTAGGTGATTGCTCCTTTCAAAGCTTCACTTAAACATGGAGGGGGAATCCATTTATTTGTGATAGTATTACATGTAAATTACGAGTATGAAAACTTTTTTTTTTTTGGCCTTACTGTTAAACTGAAAATAGAAGTACATTTTCTAGGGATCGCTTAAGCATGTCAAAGTTTAAACGAGTACATATGTAATGTAATCCTGAAAAATGCAATGGAGTAAATTGAAACCCTGAGTTACTCAGTTTCCAGCTCAAATATTTCATTTTGGTTTTGTCTTTTGTTGTTCTAATTATTACTCCACAATGAATTTGCATGTTCAATCTAAGCTATGTAAGAAAACAGCATCCCAAGTTTTCATATCTAAAAGGTGTACTGACTATTTAAAGAAGCTTTTTAATAATGTTGTATTTTGGGATTCCCGTCTGTTTTAATGATCTGAGCTGTTATGCTTTTAGCTATTTTTTTCCTTCCATTATTTGTAAGTCCCTAAATAGGCCATTATATTTCCCTTCAGGCTAGAGATGAAGATGGACATGCTGAAAATTTTCCCCAGCAGCACTATGCTAAGGAAACTCCAAGACTTGCCTTCAAGAATAACTGCGAACTACTTGTAAGAATAACATACTTACAACAAGTCTAGATTGTTACTTTAGCACAGTGAAAACCGTTTTTTTTTTTAAAGGCTTTTGTTCATTATGACATACATTATGAAATATGATAGGTTTGCTTTTTTTTTTTTTACTGTTTTAGCGTTCTAATGCTAGTTCTGCTATCCGTGAACAGTTTAAGATCTCAAATTGCTTGAAAGATATAATATATTTAATGTCAGCGCGTGAATGGCCTTGTCTTACTACCTTGTCTTGCACTGGTAAATCAGGGAGAGCAATGCAGGGAGTGGCTGGTGGTGCACGGAAAGCTCCCCCCCCTTCCCCCAAAGCACCCCAAAACCCACTCTCCCGTCCACCTTTTAGCTCTGCCTTGTTTTCGGCTGGCAGCGTTGCATTTTGTTCTGCTAACAGGCAGTCCTCCCTTCAGAGCTCGCCTATTCCTCTCCTTCATAGCTGCATGCGATCCAAAGCATCCTTTCCCCTCTCCTCTCCTCTCCATTCCTCTCCTCTGCTGTGGGGAAAGAGCGAAAGCCAGGAAAGCACGTTCAGGGAGCCTGGAGTGTTTACAAGCCATAAGAGAGATGATATCAGCTGTGAAAGAATCTCTGTTCCAAGGCAGGGTTAATTCGCTGTTCATTTTAGCATTTGCAGCTAGACGAGATTAAAAGAAAGCAGGAATGCCTATTATATTTCTATTAAATGAATCTGTTGGGACCTAATGTTCTTGATTAGCTTGCGAAAATTAGTGCTCCACCATGAGTTTTTCTGTTTGCCCAAAGTAAACAGAGGATGAATTGTCGTACATTTAAAAGAGATTCATGCATGGCTTTCGAAAAGAGAGGCTTAGATACACCGGTAGATCTCTCCCTTGCATTCGCCTTTCTTCTCATCTGTATTTAAGTTAAAATGTATCATTTGGCTAAATGGAGCTGTTTGTGGAGGGTCAGTACACTGGGTTTTACTTTGAAACATTTCTTTTTTCCCCGTTGTAACCAGAGAAGAGGCGGGTGGCAGTGGAGGAGCAAGCTGTGTTTTATCTTGCCTGCCCCCCCAGGATGCAAGGCCAAGCGCTACTCTTGGTGCCCCAGGTGCAACAGGCAGTGAAAGTCGAGCTGGCCAGCCGATAACCCAGGGCTGAAGTTGGCCTCCAGGTTCAGCCAGCTGGCCAGAGAAGCCCACACCGGGAAGCAGCAGCTCAGAGCTGGTGGCCAGTCCCTGCTCCCCACGCTGGCCAGAGTGCAGAGCGTCTTGGCCACACCTGCGCTGCTGGGCCTGCACTCTCCTACCCCACGAGTGTCCCCTGTGCTGGGCCAACCCTTGCTTAGGTAAAGAACATGCTTTTTACAGCCACAGGTGTCCCTTAGAAGGTTCAGTTTGTTACAGTATAATTCTCCCCAGCCAAAAGCCAGGTGACCCGTGAGATCTGGCCTTGGTTCCTCTTAAACCCTTTGCTAAGTTCCCGGTGGTTTCGGGGATAGCAGTGTTACATCCTAAGGAGAGGAAACTAGACAAACACAAAAAGTGGTTCCCTGGTGTACTCATAATTCCTGTGCCAAATAAATGAAGCTCTTTCTTCAAGGCCATGCTTAATTACTGTGCTGCTAATCAGGCCTGATGAACCATCACAGCACACCAAGATGCTCCCAAAGTCAGTAGGGCTTCTTGGTGCTGGAGAAACTTAGTAATAGAGACAACATGATATAAGTCATGTAATATTTCCGTTGAAAATCTGCTTTATATTTAGTGCAAGCCAACAATGAACCAATTAACCCACTCTGTGCTATTAAAATCAAGCATTCCTTTAATGCCCAGTTGCTTATTCCTCTATTAATACGCATTTAAGCTTTTGCTTTATTATATCACCACTGTGTCTGGCAAAAGCTCAAGTCATCAAAGTTAGTCTTTCATGTGCTTTTTTGGACAAGTTTCAATTCTTGTTTAAGGAAGTAATAAAAGCAATTTGTTATAGCTTTATTTTTCCTATGCTATTGGAAACAAAATTGGCAGGGATGTAATCTGCACTCAATTTGTATGTGAAAAAAAATTAGTAGGCAAATAATGAATATGTACCTCTGCTATCTTTAAAGATGTATTTTAGGAACTTTCCATGAAAATATGATGTTGAGCCTAGGTGTGGGTGGTGGGGGAGGTAGTGTTATTTGTTGAAGATTCTATGTTTTTCACAGGGAGGTAGTGTTATTCCTTCTACATTTTACTTTATGGAAACAATGCTATATTGAAATGTGCTAATGTGCTATTAAAAATTTCAAAAGCTAATTTCGCTGGAACTGGCCATCAAGAAACATTCTTTCTCTTAAAGGCTAGTCAGTATTCCTTGAGAGAGGAGAAAAAAAAAACAAAACCATGAAAGAAAGGAGTGGGGGCAGCTGATCCTCTAAAAAATATTTTCCCAATGGTGAAAACTTACCCAGAATCTAACAGCACAAGTCAGATGCCAGCTGAGTGAAAAGATGAGATTTTTTAAATAAAAGAGAAACTGAAACTTGTTTATGCTTTTGAGAATGAGGGAATCCTTGGAGTTTTCTGAGCGCAGTTCAGAGTAAATAGAGTAATAGTCTGTCAGGTGAAATTGGAGGCTTCAGCTCAAAAATGCTTCCTTTGCTTTAGGGTTTAGCTGCCATTTTCTAGTGAGGTTTGTTTCGGTGAGGGCAGTCTCCCCTGTTTGGGAAATGCTCATGCTGGGAGAGTGCTGCCAGCCAGGAGCCAGGGCTGGGTTGCTGCTGCTGGGTCTGCATGCCAGGGCTCTCCCTCAGGAGCCAGGCTACACTGGCTGAATCTTAACATCCCAGGTCACAGGCACACACAGCAAGCTTTAACTCTTCAGTACTTGGAGAGATTTTAAAGCATGGTAATATAGAGTATTACAAAAGTATCACGGAGTATTACAAACTGTATGCTTTCTTCATTGCTTGCACACCACAAGAGCAGATGATTTGATGAGGTACAATTCAGCTTTTCTGTTTGTTTTTTTTGTCTTTTTTGCATGTGAGCAAGTTTGATAGGAAATGGAAGGAAGGTATAATTTAGGCAGAGGAAAGCCTTGAAGTGTGTTCAGTAGTTCTGCTCATTAAGAAAAGCAGTGACAATTAAATATTTTGGTTAGTATAGAAAGCCATTTTGCAGTATGGGATTGGAACAGGATACTAAATCCCCCAAGCTAAATCCATATATGTTGTGTCCTGGGATTTGTTGTGGGGCACAAAAACCAAAGTGGTTAAGATGCTCTAATCAATGAGCACATCAGATTTTCCTTGTGGACTTTACAGTATTTTTGAGTCATGTTGCCTAAAGTTTAGCTATCCATGATAAATATTGGGAACTACATAAAAGAAATCTATTTTTAAAGAGCCAGGTCAGCAAGCTGTCTTGGCCAGCCATCCATTCTTTTCCCATAGGCACTGCCTCAGGATTTTAATTTCTTATTCCATGAGTGGCTGGAAGCTTTTCTTTCAGGCACATCTCTTTGTTTCCAGAAGGAAAAGGCAGAATGTAGTCCCTGCTGTAAGCTGATTGTCAAGAAACAGTACAGTCCAGCTAATAGTGGATGTGGGGAGAAAGATGGGATTAACTGCCGAGAAAGGGGAGGCTGGAGTGAAAAGGCCAGCAAGAAGCCCACAGCCCCAGCTCTAGCCGGATGAAATTCCTGAGCCATTGCCTAGAGAAAGGAAAAATCCATCTGGCACCTACCCAGGTTAGTCAGGGTAGGAAGAGTCATGCTTGGTTGCCTTTTAACAAAAGTGGGAAAGAAAAACCAGCAGTTCGTCCTTCCTCCCCCCATTTACTCAGAATATTGAGTCAAGGTTTCAGATTGGCATGCTGCTGTATGAGGTAAGGAGGGTTTGACGGGTTAAGGAAATTAAACATCAGGTTGCTTTCCAGATCATTTGTTTATGGAGATGATGTGAGTACCACCCACTGCTAGGGGATTATATGTAAAGCAAACAAATAACCAAACAAAACATAAATATCCTGAAAAAAAATTCATTTCCAGTCCTACACCCAGCTGAACCCATGCTTTTCCTGCAGTAAAATAATGATCTTTTCATCTTTGAAATCAAAAAGTCTGTTCCTAGTAGTTCTGCTCTGACAGGATAAATTTGTGAATGCAGTATGAGATGAATTATAAGTCCTGGTGCTTGGAAGCTATTATGTAAAAGACTCAAAACATGCTTGCTATTGGATTTAATGCAAACTCACCTACGGCCAGTTATCTTTAATCATTGACAAAAAGAGGCAGAGAAAACTCTGGATACACATCTACAATGGAAACATGAAATGCAAAATGTTCTCTTATGAGCAAAAGGCCTTTGGGGAGGCTATGGCAAAGCTGTGGTGAGCCAGAGCTACAGCTAATGCTTTGCTTGAGGTTGTGTCACTGTGCTCTGCTGTTCCAGCACTAGAGGCAGGGTCAGGACAAATGCCACATATGGGGCACCCAGACAGGGCAGCGGGGAGGCAAGCAGGTCAGCTTCAGAATTATGGCACTGGAATACGGGAAAGATTTCACACCTATTAGAGTGACTTTAAAAAGTACTGAGAGTATTTGTGATCAGATGAGGCCAATAGGTTTTGCTGTTGTAGATGAGTTAAATGTAAATATGCCTATTGGTATCCTTTGAAGGCCATGAGAGTTTTGGTTTCAGAAAGGGAGGGTTAATTCATTTTTTTAAGGTTCCTGACCTGTTTACTGTGCCCCAGTGTCAAGCAAAACTGCTGCCTATTAGTCCCTCAGCAGCAGAAGAAAATACGTCTCAGTCCATTTAAAATCACAGTGCCTTCAAAATAGGACTGAATTATGGAGAAATAGCTTTGCTCATTCTGTCTCTTGCTTTTCCACCCTTTTTGTGTCCTCTGCTGTCTCCTTGTTCCTAGCAGAGTGGAGAGAGAGAGAGAAGTGCACTCTCCCTTGCGCTTTTCCTGGCTCTTCCTTCACCCTCTTGAGTGCAAAGCATTGGAGGGAGAGGGAGAGCACTTCCTTCGTTCTGGCCACAAACTGGGGGTGCGCAGGGCTTTTGGTCTGAAAGCTGCAGCAGGAGTGCTGCCCAGCAGCTCTGAGGGGTGCAGGGTCACATCTGGCCTGTCAGGTACAATTCTGTGGTTGGGAGGCGATTCTGCCACCTTGGAGGGGCAGGAGGGGAGAGGGAGAAGAGACCTGTGACACCTTGTGGAGTTCCAGATCATAGAGCTACCGAACCTGATGAGAGTTTAAAACCTCCACAGCCGTGTTTAGATGCTTTTTCAGCACCAATTGTTGTTTGTCTCACTGCTGGTGCAGTTTTTTGGTAGTTTTCTGGTGGATTTCATCAGTTCCTTGCTCAATTTACCATCACAGTCTGAGGGCAACTGGTACTACTGCATCAGTTGCACTGTAGCATGTGCAGTGATTCAAGCAGACGATTGTGCAAAACCCCTAAGAGCCGTCAGAGAGAGCCCACTGTTGGTTTCAGGGACTTTGGATCAGGCACAGAGAGCTGTCAGAGTGGCGGTTATGGCCCTGGAATGAAAATATGGAGAGAAGCAATTGTAGCAATGAATTGATACTGATGCTCTTAAAACCTCAGTAATCTTGGCCACATGAAATTCAACCTTTCTTGTGACTGAAATAGCAGCGACGCTTAGGTCATATGGTAGATTAATCGCCTGTAGTGTTTCATTTTCAAAAACTATATTGCCCATGAGCGATGGCAGAATATTTTGAAACGAAACTCCCCAAAACACCACTGAAAACCTTGCACTCTGTTTCTTTTCAAGTAAGGGCAACAAACCACAAAAATATTCCAAATGGTTTTTTGTCCTTGATTGCCGCCAGGCTGAATGCAGGGCTAAGTGGTGCTAGCTTTATATGCATGTGCCTGTTGAAGTCCAGGAGTGCTGTGTAAATGCACTGAAAAAAGGCAGCCCTCAGACCACGGGCCTGTTTGCAGCCCTGGGGAAAGAGAGGCTGACACCCAGCTCCAGCTGACCCTCCCTGCCTGCCAGCACAGGTGGCACCACGGGGCACTGGGTGCCCTGGCATCTGTGCCGCGATCGACGTCTCGCTGGGATAACGCAGGACCAAACACGGAGCTGCAGCCTGCCAGCCACCCTGTGACACGCTGTCCCCAGGAAATCATAGTCTCTGTGCCTGTCTGCACAGATCTATTTACTGGTTTAGAACAAATACAGCCACTGTCTTCCCCAGAACACAGGCTGTGTCCTTCTTGGCTCTGCTTTTTAATGATGTGTTTTTCTATCCCACAATGGAAGTGAAGCCATTCCTTGCATTATGACAGCATGGACTGGACCTAGGAGGTTTCCTGGGCTGTAAGAGACTTTCTAGGGGGTCTTGAGAGATTTCCTTGGTCTTTCAGGCCTTCTGCTCCCCTTCCCCTGTCCTGCACCACCATGCTACTAAAGTATTAAGCTTTTATTTCTTAACTCACACCACGTTTAAGACTCCACAACCTCTGGTCCAAAGCCCAGTGAAATCAATAGCATCCCTCCTGTTCACTTGAGGTGGGTTCTGAACAACACCTTACGTTCTGTAAACAAAAAAAAGATGAATGACTGCTTTGAGACACCTTCCTCCTGTCTGACCAAAAACTGCAGTAGGCCAGCTAACAGCTAATTTGCAGTGTAGAAAACATGTCCTTTATTAATTATATCTAAGCTTAAGGCTGACATCAGAGATCTGTTGTAGGAACTAATAGAAAACAAAGCCCTATCTTGGCAAGTGTGAGGTAGCAGACTTTCTACTGGAAATGAGACCCAAACCTCACTTCTTTTATGCCCAGGGTTAGCGAGTGACCAGGATGTACAGCACTAAGGAGGGTGAGGGATTCTAGGGGAGTGCCAGTCAGAGTGTCAAAGAGGGCAAGGCTCTGCCAGTTCCCAGCAACACATAAAATACAAGGTATGAAATTCACAGGAGCATGAGCAATGGGAAGAAGGAAAGGAAGGAAGGGAATGAAAGGAAAAAATCTCCCCCATGGCCAGGGATGTGGCTTCCTCCCCCAGCAGGCTGGTTGGTACCACCATGAGCTCTGCATAATCCCTGTCTTTTCAATCCAGTGAACTGCATTAAGGAGGATGATTTGAATTAAGGAGTAGGATTCAGGGCCCTAAAGAGACAGACTTAAAGGTGTGGCAATGAGAGGGGTGGGCAGCATGGGAGGAGGGGCAATGGGGGTGGGACAGATTTGGGAAAGACCATGGCTACAGGCAGTGAGTGTTTGGCCTCCTGGAACCGAGAGTGAGTCAAATCCTCTTTCCCGCTGCACCCAGTTACTTATAGGAAGCAACTTTGCCCCAGTGCCTCTAATTTAGCATTTTCCTTCATCCTAATACAGGACCATTCTTTTAGCATGTGGCATTTGACACTTTGTGAGCACAAGCCTGCCTTTCCTCAAAAGGAGGCTTATTTTTAAATTTTTAACATCACTGTTATTATTATCTCAAAAGAGAAGCAAAATGCATTTGTTAAAAAGGAGAAACAATTAAAATCCCATTACAGCTCCAAATCTGTCATCTTCCTTCCCAGGACAAGCATTAACATTTTCATTAATAAATCTGCACTTACTGATGACCTCTGAATAATTTCTCTAACCTTAATTTCTCCTTACTGCAAAGCTGTGTTGTATTACTGTAGTTTTACACTTTACTTTCCTTATTTTATATGTTTACTGAAGTTATAATTTTCATATTAAACATACTGTCACTGAAAAACTCATTTTTCTTTAATATTAAAAAAAGCCCCACAATCTTTTTATTTACCACAAATTTAAACATGTAAAAAGTTAAGAAACTACTAGATGAAACTACTAGATGAAACTACTAGCAGACTACTTCTTAATAATGATTTCAATAAATTCTGAAGTAAAAAAGCCTGGAAAAAATTGTCAGTCAGTCATTCCCCCACCCAAACATCTCTAAATAAAAAAAAAAAGGAAAAAAGAAAAAAGAAAAAAGAAGGAGGTTCATGTCTCTTGGTAAGCAAACCAGTTGAGAATTGTGGCTTAGCTTTAGGAAACTGGCATTCATAACCTGTGTCAGGCACAGCATCGCCAGCTGGGCAAGGGAGGAGATTGTCCCACTCTGCTCTGCTTTGGTGCAGCCTCACCTCGAGTCCTGTGTGCAGTTTTGGGCACCACAATGTAAGAAAGGCATTGAGCTGTAGGAGAGTGTCCAAAGGAGGCTACCAAGATAGTGAAAGGCCTTGAGGGGAAGCCGTAGGAGGAGTGTCTGAGGTCACTTGGTCTGTTCAGCCTGGAGGACTCTGAAGGGAGACCTCACTGCAGTTACAGCTTCCTGGCGAGGGGAAGAGGAGCAGCAGGCACTGATCTCTTCTCTGTGGTGAGCAGCAGCAGGGCCTGAGGGAATGGCCTGAAGTTGTGTCACGGGAAATTGAGGCTGGATATTAGAAAAAGGTTCTTCACCCAGAGAGTGGTTGGGCATTGGCACAGGCTCCCCAGGGAAGTGGTCACAGCACCAGCCTGAGAGAGTTCAAGAAGCATTTGGACAAGGCTCTCTGTGTTTTCTGGAGCGGTCCTGTGCAGGACCCAAGTTGGACTTGATGTTCCTTATGGGACTCTTCCAAATTGTCTTATTCTGTGATTCTGTGCAATAAAATTCAGACAGGTTTTATAGAATGTTAAAGAATAAAGATATCTTGTGCTCCAAAGGAAGTGAAGTGTGATAAATTAAAATTCACTGGAATTCCTTCCATATAAATTGGAAATAAAATTTCCCAAGTCATCACCCAAAGCTATAAATATTTTCTTCTTGTGGTCTGTGCATGAGATGCATATGACTCAGTAGAGCATGTGGGATACCCTGGCAGCTACCTGGGGGGAACCATCCCTTGCAACATACCTCCTGCACCACCACCATACCTGCAGCACAGGGTCAGGCCATAAAACTGGCTTTGGTGCCCAGGGCCTCCGGTCCTTTTTCACCTCTGACCCTGGCTCTCAGTCATGCACGGTGTTAATTAGAGTGGGTTTTATCAGGTCTGAACATTAAGTGCCTACATTAACGAGTGTGACTTTTTGTAATGGTGCAGTTGGCTTACGTCTCATCTTGCTGCATGTGTTGTCTTCACATTGAAAAGTGTTTGGAGGCTTTGATTCCTTGTAGAGCCAACATACAGCAGTGAGAGAGTAGGGTTTTGAAAATCAGAAGACTGTACTCTTTTTATTTCTCAGAGTTAAGATCCAGCCCGTGAGAAGGAGGGTTGAGAAGAGCTTGGCCACCATTCAAGTAGACTGCAGGGAGGTTTGGGGGTGCTCTGGGATGTTAAGTGTCTGTCTCCATCTCATTGGGAATCCCTGGGACTGTGCAGAGCTTCCTTGACATCCCAAGAAGGAAGATTAGTGCCACACAGTTATCTGAAGAAGATCTGAATGCTAGGAGTACATATCTCACAGCTCACTGTCTGTGGCAGACATTTTTTTTTACATCTCAGCAGTGACATGTATTATATTGCTTTTGGGATGGGAAGAAAAACCCCAAGTATAAATCCTGTATTTTATTATAGAAGTTAATACCAACAATTACATAAAATCTAATGAATTTCAGTTCTCACTTAATTGCTTCTGAGTAGTTCACTTAACTTATTATAAAGAAGCAAGGACATATTCATTTAACAAGCAGCAGCAGCAGCCTTGGCCTAGCATCTGCCTACATTCTCTTTTCAATTAATCAATTATAGTCCAATGGTGTGTAATTACACATTAAAAAAGTTATTGGATATCACAGCATGGCTGTCCCAGGGGGCTCATGAATACACTAATATAACACACCTGTAATGACCTGTTCTCATATCTGCAAATTGCTCCCATTTCTCTCTCTCTCTCTCTCTCCCTCTGTCGTTGCTAAATGAAGATGAGAGCAATTACCATTAACTTTTTGAGTCACATCTAGTCAATGAGAG
The DNA here is from genome assembly GCA_013400175.1 of Phainopepla nitens. Taxonomy (NCBI): domain Eukaryota; kingdom Metazoa; phylum Chordata; class Aves; order Passeriformes; family Bombycillidae; genus Phainopepla; species Phainopepla nitens. Next base: position 76,920 of record VXBQ01005213.1, read on the forward strand.
AGAAAAAAGATCCCTACCAGCATTCATAATAAATCTGTCTGTCGGTACTCAGAATTTTAACTGTACCAGGCATCAGGATTGTAAAGGGTCGTGGGGATCAGGATTGTAAAGGGTGGTGGGGATCCCAGATTTGTTCTGAGCACATGCTACATCTGTAGACAAGAGAAACAGACAAGCAGGAAGGTCTTGTCAGATCACATCCAGGCATAATTTGCCTGTCTTGGTTCAAATCAAACCAAACTCTGGAACTGATCCCTATGCAGTGGCTCTTAAGTCTTTGCATAGCAACTAAGCCGTGTTGCTGTTGTGTTGGGTTTTTTTCCGAATGCAAGAAAGAACAAAATTTACTATGTAATGGCAGAAAGGCTTTGGTTGTGTGAGAGGATACAGGCACCAGTGCTCTCTTATTAATGCATAACAAATGAAACTGAGGAGAGGCTCTTAATCTGCATAATGGAGTCTGACAGATTCTAAATTGGTGATTCAGTCAACTAAAAGGTCCAGAAATGCTCTGTGGAAGTGAGTTTTTGATGGCTCCATAAGTCAAACGAGGGATGATATCTATCAGCATTTTTATAAATGTTGTCTTGCACAGTGTAATTTTGATGTGCTGTTGTCTCTCATCCTGGGAGGAAGTGTCTGTTTCCCTACAAGAACTTTTCTTGTTCTTGTTTTCATTTACAGGCTAGGGTCTTTCAGGTGGGTGTACATGCAGATAAAAGCACAACGGTATTTTGAGCACAGCTTTTTGCTTGTAGTAATCTGAAATATTCCTATGCTGTACACCTTTCACCAGTCTAGCCCTAACAATTTGGGTGAAATCTTCATCATGCCTGAGATTGCTTCCCTGTTTGAAAACCATGCATGTCTCCTTGTGCTTGATGTCTTTCAGGATAACAGGATAATCCTGTGGGATTCAGGTGATCAGATGTTATTCTCAGTTGCATTCACAGTAAGGTGATGGATGTTTCAGTCTGAGCTTCAGCTAGGTCTACATTTGACTCTGGTTTTCACCAGTACCATGTTTCTTCCCAGTTCCACAGCACCCTTTGGTTTAGCACATGGTTCCATTCACATGCCTGGCTGTGACATCTCAGTATTTGGCATCCAGTCTGGACTCTCTCTCTAGGTCCTGTGGTTAACAGAGGAAGGCAAGCATTTGTAGAGTGGGATTTACTCAAAATAATTAGGTGTTGATTTAGGATTGGTTAAACCAATGTTTAGGTGTGCCTGTATCTGCTCATTAGCTAGATAAATATCTTCTATATGACACCTACATTTTCGGTACTGCAGTCTTTGGCTGAACTGCATATTCCTGCATGTGGCCAACATCAGTCTTGTAGGTAGAGCCATTCAGAGGGACTGCTTGTCTGCTTGAAGTTAGGTGTCTGCTAACTTTATGTTTAGCTATCTAGTCTCCAGCTTTGAAAATGGGGATGCTGTTATTTAATTACCTTTGCATGCAGTTTGAGTTTCAGATTAAAATGCTAGAAGTGCAAAATTCTATCTCTTATTTAGTCTTGTGTTATACTCCAAATAGTGAACAACCACATCCTTGCTATTTGCAAAATTCATTTATTATGAATTATTATCTGAAGCAGGAGAAACGAGGTTCCAAGATTCACTTACAGGTATTTAAAAACAATTTGACTGCCCAGACATAGTAGCTGAAGTAAGCAGAGCTGTGTGTGGATGCCACAAAGTGATCAAAGTGTGCATGTGCACAGTGTTCTCAAATTCTGTTCAATGCACAGCTTTGTTTATGCTTGGGACCAAAATTAAATTTTGTGCCTTTTCTTTTTTTTTTTTTTAACCAGTGCCTGAATAATCAGCTAAAAATGTTTTAAACAGAGAAAGGAACACAGTTAGAGTCTAGATTATAGTCTAGAGCTTTAATATACAATACAGTATTCAATTGTACAGGCTGGTTAAACACTGAACCTAAAATACCTGTCAGTTTCCTCTCTACTGTGTATTTTCTGTGTGTGTGATGGGGAGGAGGGTAGTTTTTCACTCGGTTTTAAAAATTTGTTTTTAGCTATATTCTCCACAAGAAGCTGTAACTCTTTGCATGTCACTTTCCTAATTGAGCTATAAACTCTATATTGTACTAATCTATTTTATTATGAGGAATAAACATACTTCTTCTAGACAGACAGAGGAATAATTGACCACCTGTGGCCTGTCCCAAATGAACATTACTGCATGTGACACTGAAATTAATGCCTCCTTAGTCAAGATGTGAAGCAGTCATTTTCTGAGAGTTTTTTAGTGGTTGGGAAGGTAACACTTCCCAATACATTTCTGCTTCATAACAGCATAGATTCCTGACTGCCAAGGGTAGAAGCACTTGGCGTTCACCTGGCTACTGCCCGCACCCCTCTCTCTCTCTCTGTGTCTTTGGCATTCAGACTGCAGCTTCATTTGTTCAAAATGTCAAGCAAAGGACCAGGTTCTGTCCCAAGCTAGGGATGCCTTTTCATCATTCTGGCAGTAGAAAGAAGCCTCAAAAGTTGGTGCATATGAAATGTACTTAGGTGGCCCCTTTCAGCTGGCAGAGTGGTGTAAAGAAGTCTCAAAGTAGATGAGAATCTGTCCCAAACATAGGATTATATAATGCTGGAAGATAGCACTAGGGACATTGCACTGGTGTATCATTTTACCAAGCCATAAGGGCCAAAGGATGCTGGAAACTGAAATATTAAAGAGCTAAGAGATTGAATCAATAATTAGAAGTGGTAAATGCTTCTGTTATCCATTATTTTTCACTTTGTATTTATAAATCTCTGGGATGGTATTTCATGCAAAATCACTGGATCCTTCAGGATCTAGTTTCTTCCTTAAACTGGAAGCATCTAGTGCCATGAGCAAAGCAAGCAGGTGAGATTCTCAGGTTCTCCCTGCAGCATACAGGGCTTTTCCCAGAGCATGTGCTCAGGGAGGAATGGGGTCCTTGACAGGGACAGGCACCCCCTTACAGACACAGGGGTTGTACAGGGCCAGGAAAGTGTGTTCAGTTTTATCTTACGCGTATCCTATTTCTTCTTTCCGAGAGATTGCAGGGGACTGTGTTGAGCAAGCGCTGCTCTCCCCTGTGGGTGTGCTTGCTGTATTGCCATAGGGCTCTGGCAATTGCCACTGTGCCGTGTTCCTTCTTTGTCACCACATCATGCACATTTAATGAGGGGTTAGAGCTCATGTGCTTGCGCAGTCCAGCAGTCCAGCTTTAGTTCCCCTTTTTCCTCCAGCACAAACAAGGGCTGAAACTCTCCCCAGCAGAAAGGCATGGCCAAGGACTAGATGAGTGCAAGCTGTCCAAAGTTCAAATGAGAGTAGCTCAAGATCACTGTGGTCAGTGAAAGCAAAGGCTGCTGTTGTATTCCTTGCATAAGTGGAGATATTAGTCTGTATTGGTTATCAAAATCCTTCTGCTGGGATCTTGTTGAAATCTCAGCTGCCCTAAGTCACTACACAGCTGCAGTGACCTCTATGTCATGTCTTTTCTCTCTAATGCTACCCTGGTGAGATGTTCCTTTGGTATGTCTGAACTGCTGCTGGGGGCTGAGAAGACCACAGCAGCCTGCTTGGGTGAGCTGTAGTACCCTGCTCATGCATTTGGAAAGCAGATTGTGCCTGTCTCTATGGTATTTACTATAATCCCACCACTCTTTGCCTCCAGTTCAGCTGTGCCAGTGTGAGTTTTGGGAGAAGGCCCTATGTCAAGGAGTTTGACCTAATTTCCCCCAGTGCTGTTAGAAAAATCTGCTGGAAACAAATCTGATTAACACAGCAGAGAAAATAGTTCAGCTGTAAAGTGTTGAGGATTGCTACTAGTGCAGGTAAGCTGCATGCAGAAGGCAAAATGCCTTTTGGAACGTTTTGTGGACCGATAGGAGCTACAGTTCATAGCCTTTGCTGCCTGGATTTGGTTCCTAGGTGCCGACCTAGCAAAATTGTGCGTGGCGTGGGGAACACACTTTTTATTTTCAGAGTGCCTTTCTGAGCAACAGAGTGACAGCACATGGATATCATGGTGCACCGACACAGCAGGAGGTACCACATCCCTGGTGTGCAAAGCCCTGCTCCAAAATCCATCCGGATGAAGGCAGATACTTGTGGCAGAGAGATGAGGTGCTGTGGGCATGGGGGCCTCCCAGAGCTCTCAGGGTTCAAAAACTGCAAAGAGGGCAAGTCAAAAATAACCTTGTTGAACCTGAACCTTCAGGAACTCCATGTAGCTCTGTCTTAAATGAATGGTTTGGAGAGTGCCTGGATTGTGGCTCCTGGAGGAAACCAGTAGTATTTAGACTTCACGTTTTATGTTTCCTCACTGCTGTTTGTTTCCTGGGCGGGATTTGCTCCTTTTCATAGGTGTTAACACAGTGCCAAAATGAATTCTGGGAGGAGCCTGGCTTAAGGCAGATCATCCTGAATTTGAGACAGGTGCTTCATCTGAATATATATACAGTGTGCTTCATCTGAATATATATACAGTGAAAACCTAGAAATTGAAAGGTTCTGTTAGTTCCTCCAGATGACGCTTTGATTCTAAAGTGCATCTGTATCATGCTCTAGGCTGACACAGGGGGAAGAGAAAATCACTCACTTTTCTGTAAATGGAGAAGCAATGATTATCATGATCTGGTCTGAGAGAAATCACTCTGCAGTCTCCGTAGTTTGTGCTGCCTTTTAGACAATGTCACTCCTCAGTGAAGGCACTGGGGCATTTTGAAGCTGTGCCTTGTAAGCATGACAGAGAAAGAGAACAACTGAGAGGAGAAGAGAGAGAAAAGGGCACAGCCTTTAGGTGAGGACAAGGAAGTGATTTCAGGTGTTTGTGACACCACATGAACCTTGTGTAGTTAGCCTCTTCCTAAGCGTGATATACCCTGGAGGGTGGAGGAAATGGTAACAGGTAGAGATGTGGTGCAAGAGTGAGAACTACCTGCAGATGTGGCATCTAAATAAATCCAAAGACAATACAACTATTTTTAGCAGAAGTGCAAACAGTGATAGATGTCACGGGGCTGCTGTCACTGAAATTTGTCTATAAGCAGCATATTCATATTTAAACAAGTCAGCTTTGCACATTGAAATGAGCAAACACTGTCTCTGTGCTTGTTTGTTGTGCAGAAGCCATCAGCTTTCACTCCTTATCCCTTCACCATGGTGGTGATGCAGAGCCATGATGATGGATCATCTGTCTAGCTTATCTGCAAGGCCACAAAACATTTATCTCTTTTATGGCATGATAGGCTGTTCTCATGCAGCAGTGGAAAATAGAAATTTGGGGCTGCCCTTGCAAAAGTACCATCTCCTGCACAACGCTGCCATTCTGGTAAGCTCGCTTGGCACAGTTTGTACAGCTAAGTACATCCACTGTGAAACCTAACACCAGGATGCACATGAATAAAATCACACAAAATCAGGACAGGAGCAAGCATCAGAGAAGCTTTTGAACACAGGGGGCAAACCAGCAAGGATGGAGTTCCTGCAGTTTCTCTCCTGCTTAGAAAGGGCCTCTGTCACCTCTGATATAAGGCCTCCAGCTCACACCAGCATTATACTTGGCCAATTATCTTATTTAGGTATCTCACATATATTTAGGTCTTGAAAAAGGTCAACCACAGAGCATGTCTGGGCAGGGGTTTTTGAAACTGTAGAGCTGGAAGCTTTCCTTCTAGCATTGTTAGAAAATAATTGCTTGTGAATGTCCAGGGATTTGAATCTGCATGTTGGAGCTCTGAAAAGGAGGGCAGGAAGGTTTAAAACATTATTGAAACAGCTACTGCTGATGTTACTGGCTGCAGGTGCTGAGCAGGGAACAGGTGGAGCTCATCGGTGGGCACGACTGCTGCCCCTCCTGCCTTGGTACCCTTGCACAGCGACTCCGTCTCCTGGGCGGCTCCTCTTGTGACTGTCTCCAGCACAAGCTGCTCCTCTGCCCAAGGTCCATGCAAGCTGGTACATTTTTACTGAAAGTGCAATGAGGCAGGAATTGTCCCTGTTGGCTGAGCTGTTTTCACCTAATTATACCTGCTATTTTTTCCATTTAAAATTATTTTTGACCTTTGATTTCCTACTACTTGCAATTTTTTTTTCTTAGGCTTTTCTTCCTCTTCTGAATATCTCTCTTTCTCTTTCTCTCTTTCAATTTAACTGTCTTCTTCCTCAGTTCCATGATAAGTCGTGTAACTTTTTTTTAAGCCCCCACTCGCTCCTGTAGTCTTTGACTTGTAAGTGCTGTTAGCTGTGGAAAGTCCCCTTCCCTAAATGTTGTAAGGCCCAGATGTTACTAAACGTGAGCTTTGCCATCTAAAAGCTTGTCAGTTACCTGTCACAGCTCACAGCTTGATTTCTCAGTATGATCAAACTAGGTGAGTCTCTGAATGCAAGCCCTGAGTTTCTTGCAAGGAAGATTGCCCCAATACATGGTATTAGATCAGTCCTTAATGAGGTGCCTGTTCTTTCCTCAGCTCTGTTCCAGATATTCCCTGTGACCCTGGCCAAGTCACTTTATCTTTCTTTGTCTCTGCTTCCATTCATAAAATGGACATAATTGCACTTCTGAAGCTCGTGTGGAATTGCGACAATGAATTCCTCCTGCTTGCTTTGCCTTTACCTCATCTCTTTTGTCTGCACAATTGTCAGAGGGGATAAAACGCCACTGAATCGGGGTTAGCCACAGTTAGCACAAAGCTCCAAGCAGCTGGCCCAGCCACTCGCCATATCCCAACAGCACTGACAGCAGAGAGCCAGATAGATTTGTTACTGCAGTCTTGTGTGCTTTGAGGAGCTTCCTATGCTCTCTCTGAATAGGAAAAGAGACATTTCCAAGGCAGGGTGCTCAGGAGTGCACTGTGGTTGTTGCAGGCCAAAGGGATAAAATAGCTCCCTTTGAAGGTTTGCTCCACAGGATCCTTAGCAGAAAACATGGGGCCTTAGAAGAACCAGAAGGAGAGGGAGGGAAGCAAGGTGAATGCTGCATTTGTAAAACTCATCTCTGGTTTTCCTCCCCATTGTCCAGCCTCTTTCCCTCTTACCCTCCCATGTTTAGTTCTGTGGCAATAATGAAATAAAGGAATGCAAGGTGAAGACATCCTTAAGGCTCTCATTGTTACCAAGTAATACTAACAGCACTTTCTCTCATACACCTGCCTCTGAATGCTAATATCATTTAATTACTGTGATGTTGGCAAATGAAGGTGCCCACACACAAATTCAATGTGGAATGCCAATTAAAAATCACACATCAAAAGCAAGCAGTGTATTTTGGATTTGTCGTCTGATTTATTGCCATTTACCTCACATGCTTCAGAGAGCACCATCTGAGTCAGGAGCAGAGAACCAGCCCTTTGTGCACAAAGCTTGCTCTTAAATCTCCACTTCACAAGATAGCAGCAAGTGACATAAAACATCTGTTTTTCAAATACAACTGTGAGTGTAGTTTTGAAGCATTCTCTCCATCTTGGGCAAGGAACACAAGAGAGGTATGACTTTTGGCAGACAGATACATATCTCCAAAAGAAAGCACCACACACAATGCAATTCACACACATAGCATATGTCAAAAGGCCTTCAATGAGAATCCAGACTAGGCAGGGAAGAAAACCCAGCCTGCAAACAATTTAAATATGTTGGTCAAATCAACTAAGAAGATCTGCAAGCTTGGGCTTCAGTAGCTGGGGGCACACCTGCCTACCAGGTAATTACTGGGGGGAGGGGTGTTTCAATTTTTGGTTACTTCCTAGTATTGCATTTTTCAGTTCCAGTCAGTCAGCCTTGCATTTTGAGGTGAGCAGCCACAGTGCCAGGGAGCCATAGTCCCTTGCTGTACAGACTGGATACATTTATCATGTTTTCCTACTCTCCCAACCTGTAAAGAGTCCTTCTTTGAATACTGTGCACTGCTCACCGTGCAAGCAGCTCATTATCCCAGGCATTTCAAGACTAATTTATAGGACATTTGGCTAATTTGCATAAGCCATCCAGTACACAGAACATGTCTCCACAATAAAGTAATATGCCAAAATCA